>JAVJIF010004946.1:0-166539 GCA_038442645.1 Agave tequilana | reverse complement strand
TGCTTCTTTAAGCACTTCCTGCGCCTCTGAATTAGAAAGGCAACGGAGGAGGACACCGTCATATGAACGATGGTAAAGTGTCTTCAGAGTTGGGTCGTAGTAGAAACAGAGAGACCTTCGTCTGATAGATGCCGCTTCTTTAGGATCGTCTGGCAGCAGACCGTGTAAAGCATAGTCGATGAGAGGAAATCGCCAATCTCTCGGCTCAAGATCCGTCGAGACATTATAGACTTCTCAGGTTCTTAACATATGCTTAGAGCATAGAGATGTCGAGTTGCCACTGTGAGGTGATACTCGGTGTCGACTGGCAGGGCTAGTGTTGTTGCTAATGCAGCAAGAGCGTCCGCCTTGGTATTCTGAGATCAAGACACGTGCCCGATGTAGAAGCCATCAAACAGATCAGCCAATTCGATGACCGTGTGGTAATAAGGCACCAAGTCTTCGTGGCGGACCTCATATTCGCCTTTAACCTGATTGATAATCAGTTTTTGAATCGCCGTAAGCTTCAAGGTAGCGTACCCCCATTCCATGGGCGAGCTGAAGACCAATAAGTAGAGCATTATATTCTGCTACATTGTTGGAGCATGATTCTGTCAGAGAAAATGCTCTGGGAAGGACATGATTCTGTGGGGAGATAAACACAACTCCCACTCCAGCAATGGTCCTGCCTTTAGGACCTATTTGAGATGCTCCATCGAAGAACATCTACCAAACTTCATCCTCTGAGGTTACATTAGACTCGAAGACTTCATCCGGATATCTTCGTGAAGTTTTGAGTTTTCTGGGACTGGATGAGCAGCCAAGAACTCTGCAAGTGCCTGGCCTTTAACCGCCTTTTGAGGGATAAAGATCATGTCATATTGAGACAAAAGAAGCGCCCATTTAGCTAATCTTGAATTCAATGATCCTGGTTTCGTCATGAGAAGACGCAAAGAATTCACCCTGGAGATGACATGTATGGTTTGGCCACCAAATAATGTCGTGTCTTCTGAGCAGCAAAGACAAGAGCTAAGCACTCCTTCTCGATAGGATTATAGCGAGATTCCGCTCTTATCAGAGTCCTGCTCAGATAATAAATGGCCTGTTCGTGACCATTGTCGTCCTTTTGAGCAAGGAGGGCACCAAGAGAATGGTCCATAGCTTTCACATAAAGCAAGAATGGTTTCCTGCTGTGGGGAGCCACTAAGACTGGAGGTTTGTGAGATATCTCTTGATGTCTTCATAAGCTTCCTGACAAGCTTGATCCCATACGAAGGAAGCACCCTTTTTCATGAGTCGGGTGACGGTTGACAGCGGCCTGAGAGATTTGCGATAATCTTCTAATATAAGCAGTCTACCTTGCAAGCCTCTAAGCTCTTTAAGATTCTCTGTGGATGCATGCTCTGAATGGCTTTGACCTTGTCTGGGTCAAGATGAATTCCTTTTGATGTAACAATAAATCCAAGGAACTTGCCACTCGAAACTCCCAAGAAGGATTTTGTCGGATTCATTTTCAGTTGATGAGCCCGCATTATGTCGAACAATCGTTCTCAAGTCATGAAGATGGTCATTCTTATTGCGGCTTTTGACAGCAATGTCGTCGACATAGCATTCTGCCGTTTTTCAGAGATGATCGCGGAAGATTGTACTCATTGCCCCTGATAAGTTGCTCCGGCGTTCTTTAGCCCGAAGGGCATCACAGTGTAGCAGTATACCCCCAAGGGTGTTCGGAACGAAGTATGCTTCTCGTCGTCGGGATACATCTTAATCTGATTGTACCCTGAAAAGCCGTCCATAAAAGACATTCTTTCGAATCCACAGGTATTGTCAATCATGACATCGGTGATGGGCAGTGGGATTCGTCTTTAGGACAGGCTGTATTGAGATCACGGTAGTCGATGCAGATCCGTATCTTCCCATTCTTCTTGAGGATGGGAACGATATTAGCAACCCAATCTGGATGTTGTTCCCCCCCGTATGAAGTCACATGCGATGAGCTTATGGACTTCAGCTTCAATAGCCTCCATAATGTTCGGGCGAAACCGACGTTGTTGCTGCTTGACTGACTTGGCGTCGGGTTTGATATTCAGACGGTGCATGGCTACTTGCGGATCAAGTCCGGGCATGTCTTCGTAGTTCCATGCGAAGACGTCTATATACTCCTTTACGAGTATTTCAATTCTTCCTTTTCTGTAAGTGATAAGCTTTCACTTATATAGATGGGCTTAGGGTGATCTTGACTACCCAAGTTGACCTGCATCACTTTGTCTTCAGTAGGTGGGTCGCGTAGTTCGAATCGCTTTTTCCCATTGGAGATCTAATTGCTGAGCTCATGGTTCCTCATCAGTACTTCCGCAGGCTCCAATTGACTGCTTGAAGTCATATTAACGTGAGATTCTCGAACATCGTTCCCATACTGACATCTGAGTCCCACTCGGAGGATGAGGCAGAATGTGATGGAATCGATTCGCCATCCCTGAATTGAACCGTTGTTGGTGGTGTGGGTGTAACGTATCCCAACCCCTTGCGTGTGTTATCATAGTAACTTGCAGGTTTCCCTTTTGGCACAAAGTTACGCAGCAAACTACGCCATCCTTTTCTAAAATTTAGGCCTTCTCCACGTTTTAGGTTGTACCCATTTTCTTCATAATATGGCGCGCTGGTCGCGCGTAATGGAAGAATTGTGGGGTGTCTGAGCCTGAACTTGAATCTGTGGCTGTGGATCCTCGTGGTTGGGCTTTACCAAATATTATTGGTAATGACCTTCTTTGGATGGAGGGATCACTAAAACGGCCCCTTCTAAAGATTCCATGGGTGTGTTGGATGCACTTGGTCTATGTAAAGGCATGTGGCAGAGAGCTACCGTAATGGATCAAACAACCCAACACTCGCGCAGGATAATCAAAAGAAATATTATCATTAATTACCCATTCACCTTCATATTCAGAGGAGTGTTACATTGGGGGTTATTAAGACATGCTATAATTGGTTCGCCAATCAAAATAGCTGGCATGTCTGCTTCAGATTCTGAATCCGCCTCATTGCCACTATCATCATCGTCCGCAATGGTTGTTTTCGATGTTTCACCGGTTTCCTTGATACAGGAGAGCGTCAGTGAAGTAATTTTTCACCCCCTTGAATGGTTGCTTCTCAGCGAAGACAGTTCGTACTGTCGCGTCGTCTTCGACATATTTGAAGCACTGGTGCAGAGTGGAGGGAACGATCTAGTTGGCATGGATCCACGGTCGTCCTAGCAGCAAGTTGATGATCGTGTCAGCGTCAATGACATAGCACGTCACTTCTGACTTCAGGCTCCCGATTCGGCAACGGAGTCGAATTTTCCCAAGTGGATGACTACTCCCGGCATTGAAACCGTATATTGTAGTAGTGGTTGCGGATAACCTATATAGTGGTATACTGAGGAAGTAGAGGAGCCTTTTGGGGATGATTGAAAGGAACCACCTAGAGGGGGGTGAATAGGTGTTAGTGCTAATCTAGAACTAAATACAAAACTAAGTGCGCTAAATGCGGAAGCTAATGCAAATCTTGCAACACACTTAGTACAATCAACAAGTATAGCCGAATTCCCCGTGAAGGGCTCTGGACTAACTCCTCTTGATTCCCCTTGAATGGGTTTAGGTGCTTTGTGAAGCTCTTGTTGATTAGGTACAAGTGAGGCACACACAACAACCAAGCATATAAGATGAATAAGCAATATGAATATATGCAAGGCACAGCAAATAGATATGATATGACAATATGAATATATGCTCAACACAAGTAAATATGGTATGATGATATGAATGATGCTTTGCACAATGTAAAGAGAGAAAGTTTAGAGACAAGTGGATCAAACGCAAACACAATGATATGTTTCGAGGTTCGAGCACCCTTGCTCTACATCCCCGCCTACACCACCGTGTAGGATTTCCAATCCACTATACCGTCCACCGAGGACTCCCCCCGAGGGAACCTTCACCGAGAAGGATTTGTACAACAATGGTGTACCTAACTCCTCTCTCAAACAAACACCTCCTCACACAAAGGGGGTAGGCCCTTAGCCAAACCCACACAACCAACACCTCTACCGAAGAGGGTTTACAACCAAATCTCCACCTCTCACTAGAGGGAGCAAACCAATCACCCGATCACCTCTACAAAGAGGGATACAACAAGGATAAGGGTGTGTACAACAAGTGGTTCCAAAGACCACAAACAATCTCTCTTTTCTTTTCCACAAAAATAAGATCCTAATAGATTAGGATAGAAGATAGCTCAAGTGGTGGAAACTAGGTGTTTTTGGAAACAAGCAACAAAGAAAAACTACTTGGGAAATCTCTTGAAGATGATAGAAAGGGAATCCAATTCAATATCCCAAAAGCCTAATTTTCTTTGATTTTCCAAAAACCCAAAACAATAAAGATGAAATCTTTTTAGCACAAAACTATTTTGAAAACTTGGTTTAACACTAGAGACACTGAAATTTTTCTTTTAAAAACCTTGACAAAACAGCCCAAAAGATGGGGTATATATAGCCCCAATACAAACTAGCCGTTAGAGCTGAGCTGGCAGCTCTGACAGGCAACGGTCGACCGGCTCGGTCGACCGCCAACGGTCAGAAATATGACCGTTGGGCAACTACGGTCGACCGGCCCGGTCGACCGAAAAAACAACAGAGAGCACTGTAAGTGCCCCGGTCGACCCGAGCGGTCGACCGTCCCAGTGCCTCCAAACGTGCACAGATTTGTGCACGTCGGTCGACCGCCCGTCGACCGACTTTACCCAAGTCGACTAGGTCAGGTTGACTAGTCGACTGATTGAAGCCTGGAACAGAAATCTGGGACAGAAAAACAGTGTAAAATATTTTTCTAAAAATCTTTTAACACTTCTAAAAATCACCAAAATAGTTTTATCATTTTATATGGAAACACAAACTTGTGATAAAAATTTCAAGACATATATTATCATATCAATTCATTTTTGAGTCTTGCAAATTTTATCAAAAACAAAACTTGTATTTTCATCAAACTTGATTTTTCCAAAACATGAATAGGATAGTCAAAATAAGTTTGTCTAGCAAGTTTTAAAGCATGTATGTATATCTAGAACATATCTAATATACATAGAAATAGAGTAAACTTGTTTTGATCTACTATTCATGAAACCAAAACCAAAACATAAAAAACGTGTGTGTTGTGCACTTGAGCATATCAACTATACTAAGCTTTACAAATGGATCTAAACACAACCATCTAAATTAGGATACCTAAGTCTTCTTGATGATCTTCATCTTCAAGTTGTGACTTGCTCCAAAACTCCATCCATGGGCTAGGCAATGTGTGATCTTGAAACATTGACCCTGGAATCATCATGAAAAGCTTCTAAACACCTTGTTGAAGCTAATCACCAACTAATATCTTGGTTAATGATCTGAAACTTAAACACACAAGATTATTAGTAACATAACTACATGAGTTAATCATCATCAAAACTAGGGTGGAAGGCCTTTGGGCCAACAATGATGCTAAGTGCAGATCCCGGATCAACCTGTACCCTTTCAATGCATGTTGACCGATGTATCCGGTGTAGTACAGAGGTCGATCGTGCTTGTTATCTTTGAGAAGCATATCTTCCGCTGTGAAGGTAATAGCAGGCACCTTTGATTGTGCATGATGGCATTTAGGGCACAGAGACTGAGCGTCATCTTTAGGGGTTTCTGGCATATATGTCAGGAATGATTCTGAATTAGCCAGGGCATCTCTGAGTGCTTCTCTTGTCTCTTTGGAGAGACGAAGGAGCTCGTGTATTGTAATACGAGCCAGGATATTAGCTAGCTGGGCTAATATGTCAAAACGAAAGGGCGTGTCAAGACCTGGGCCTGAAGGCTTCTTCAGGACATGGTCGAACCGGACTTCCTTAGGCTTCTCCTTTCCCTTAGTTGGAATCGAAGCGGATGCAGGTACTTGTACTGACTTCGTTTGCTGTTGTGTCTCGTTAGTAGCTTTCTCATACTGTTTTAAGTATGATTTTTCGGATCGAGTACCCGTCGGCTGAGGTACATCAGCCTGCGTCGTGCAAGCGTGCTTTTCCCCTTCAGAATTGCTGAGAGAAGCTGATGTAAGATTGTCATCATCTGGCAGGATGGAGATGACATTGCAAGATTTGCCCTTGACTTGGACTTCTTTGAATCCCACTGTACGTCTTGGATAAGGTCTGGGTGTATCCACATGACTTCCCTGTCTCCAATGTCAAGGGAAACAAGACCTCTATTATCCTGATTTTTAGCCGCAGGATGTTTGACTTCCAATCGTGGCGCAAGGACTGGATAAGTCCCGTCAGGAACTGTGACCTTTGGGGTTTTGCCGAACTCGGGGTCACCATATTGGCAGTGACCTTCTGCTCTGATTTCAGTGTCAAGACTCCAACGTCGATCAAGCTTGAATTCTGTTCTTGAGGACAAAGCACTTGTCGCTAGGATGGTGAATCATCCTGTGGTAGAGACAGTATTTGAGATCGTTCGTGCGTCCTATCTCATTGGGACGTCGAGCCTCTGGTAGCTTCATTTTATTCCCTTTGAGGAGTAAATGGAATATTGTGACCACCTGATCGTCTCTGAAGGAGTACTATTTTGGAGGGAACTTAGACTCCTGATTATTGAAGCCGCTCTTCTTGGCCTTCAACTGAGCATCCCCTGACAATTCAACAGACATAGTCTCTTTCCCTTTGGCTTGAGAAGACTGTGCCATGTCGCCCGTCCTCTATTGTTCATACCCCATTTGCCCTTAGGGGTGGATGGTTCGAACTTTTTAGCCGACTTTTCGGCTATCTCGGCTTGCTCGACCAGTTCTTTCCAGGTATGGGCTTTGATAGCCCCCATGCGAATCTCTACTTGGTCTAAGAAGTTGTGCCTGCACGTCTGTAAGAGCATGGGTAATGGCATCCCTGCTGGGCACATCAAAGACAAGTTTTCTGAATCGCTCAATGTAGTCACGGACAGATTCGCCCTTCTTCTGCACGGTGGAGAGGAGCTTGTCCATGGTTACCTCGGTATCGTCCTCATAGAAACGAGAAGGAATCGGTTTCGAGTCGATCCAAGAATTGACAGAGCCCGGAGGGAGACTTCAGAACTAGTCAAATGCTACCCCTTTAAGGTGCCAATGAACAGCCTAGCCATGATAGCATCATTGTCTATAACATTACCGGTCTGAGATCAGAAATAGTAGATGTTCTGGTTTGGCGAGCTTTTACCATCGTACGTGTGTAACGTCGGCGGTTTGAACTTTGGTGGGTATGGCAACTGAATCCCACTCCAACGGGTAAGGATGGATTGCCCCTACTTTCTTTAATTCATCCCTCTGAGGTAGGGATGCGATTTGAGCTTGGATGCCCTTAAGGGACCTCAGCGTCCAAGAAGAACCCTCCTTTGACTTCTCTGTCCTTGGCTGTTCATTGCTAAGATGTTCCTCCTCATCATGGTTACTTCCGGTATCATTGTTATTCCGGTTATTGAGGAGTTGAGCGAGCATCTGTTGAATGTTGTCCAGAGCTTCTTGCTGGGTTTTGAAAGTTTGCTCCTGAGCCTCCCAACGCCGACGAAGGTCGTCATTACCATTGTCGTCCCATATTGACTGATACTCTGTCCGTTCGCACTGAGCTGACGGTCGCCGAAGAGGCATACCCATTATCTTCATCTTTTTCACCAGATGTAACGCCCCGATCCCAAGGATACGGAGACGTTATGGCGACGTACCTATGCGAGGTGAAAACACACTCACGAGTACGTTAAGCCTCAGTACAAGACATAGCCTCATATAGACAAAAGTTCCAGCAGGAAATAAGTACAGAATACCTGCAGAAAGGGGTTAGTGATCATAATAGATAGAAATACAGGAATAAAGGAGATAACAGGAACAAAGCACATAAATACCTATGAAGGAATCCCGATGGCACAGGTAACATGATAGCGGATAAATGAGCAGGAACAGTAACAAGTACAACTATACAATAGTAACATGTATCAGCAAGTCATGTTCTTTATACAATAGTAGCAATCAGTACCACCTGGTATTTTAATCATCTCTTCCAGTGTCCCATACCACTGGCAGTTCATACTGGAGCCCGCACTCCAGTCGAACCCATCCGGACATGGCCTACGGGTACCATTATCCAACGAGAGAGTGATCAAATAACAAGTGTTCCCGACATCACTATTATGTATAATGTTTTATTATGTTACTTGGAAACCCATGGTCGAGGAGTTCTTATCGGGTGGGTGTATCCCGTGCATACCCGGGACAACGACCTTAAACAGACCCCTGGCTGCTGAGACCAGGTCCAACCCGCTAGAGCTGTAACATGTAACGGGAATCTCAATGAGCTAAAATAATAACGGGATGCTCATAAGTAACAGACGGTAGCCAGCACTACCCCGTCCCCTGCAGTGGGACAAACAATGGATCCAGACATCCACCCGATATGATCTAATCAACCGTCAAGTCTCCCCCATACCCAAGTTAGCATTATTATCTGTTATGTCAAGTATACAGTGTAACAAGAACAAATACAGTACATGATACATGTAACATGATAACTGGACCTGAGCTCTGTTGATAGCATAGAACATATAACGGGAAATAGGAACAATAGATGTGGGATTCCACAATCGCATATCAACAGCTCTCATGTCCAGTATCGGGAATATCCATATCAGTACAGGAAACAATAATATAACATGAATACGGGAACATGGAACAATAATACATGTATATGCACGGTGATCCATATGACAAGAAGATAGAAATAACACATGCATGTACACTTGTGCGGTGAGCATATGTAGCAGTGATGTCTGAGTAACGAGTATCCGTGAAGTGGTACATGTATATCGGTGGGACAGAATACCAAATAAGAGAGTGTGACGTGTCATAGTATCTGTGCAACATGTACATGTAATAACAGTGGTCCGTGTCCAATATCATGTACGGTGAACTACAGTATCCGTGTAATGATGATAACACTAATGGAACAGCGGTGCTTATCCGTGTATTAGTGGAACATAGATGTGTAGTTATCATCCGTGTAACAGTAACTCCCTAACATGCAATAGCAGTATTGGTGTATCCGTATATCAGTAAATGACAATCTATCGTGTAATGCGTGATAACAATATCTGGTTGTACCGAATATATGGTATCCAATGCTTAGCATGCTCGGGTATCATTACGGGTACATATAGTCATGGTGCCTAGTGTGAGACGGGTACCGGTGATCATATCTAATCGAGTATTAGCTATCCCTAATTGTAATGTCGGTCACCATCTTATGATATTAATTATGTTTAACGAATCGTTATACTAGTCTTTCACTAAGTACCATTTATTAACCAGTATTTATAGTTGTTACAGGGATTAACCGGTCAACACGACGAGTGTGATAAGGCAACCAATCAGATTACTAAACATGATCAAATATAATTTATAAAAGAAAAACACTCACAAACTGGCCATGGGAAGGTAGCTCTCTTTCCCACGATCGCAACGGATCCATAATCGTCCAAATCAGAGTCCGGTTGCTCCCGATATCGTCCGAATACGAAATCAGAACAAATAGGGTTAAATATGTAATAAAAAATATTTAAATGCAATTAATAATAGAGCAGGGGGTTTTTCTGCAAGATTACCTTTATTGGGTTTCGGATGCGGGTTTGGTGAGATAACGGGTCGGGTGAAGATCCAAACCCAAGCCCGTTTAACTTAAGTTATTGGGTAATGGGTAATGGGTCGGGTTTCAGGCTTATTGGTTTAAGACTTAACCCAATAGAGAGTTAATGGGTTTGGGTTAGACCCAAACCCACAAAAGGAAAGAGGAGCAGCAGCAGCAGCTTGCTGCTGCTGCCCTCACCAGCCAGCCCAGCTGGCCGGCGGCGGTCCCGGCCGCCGCGCGCGCGGCGGCGGCGAAGTAGTGAGAGAGAGAGGGTGAATGAGAGAGAGAGGGTGTGAGAATGAGGGGGAGAGGTTTACAGACAAGGGAAAAGAAGAAGAAGATGAAGAAGAAAAGGAAGAAGAAGAAGAGGAGGAGGAACATGGGCGGTGGTGGCTCGGCCGGGGCTGCGGCGCTGCCTGGGGATGGCGGCCGGCGCTGGCAAGGGTCGGTCGGGCCCCCTTCTTTTGAGTCGCACAGAGAGAGAGAGAGAGGAAATAGGGTGAGAGAGAGAGATTAGGGAGAGAGAGGGGTTTTGAGAGAGAAAGAGAGGGTTTTGTGTGGATTAGAGAGAGAGGAGAGAGAGAGGATTTAAAGGGTAGGGAAGAGAGAGAGGTCGGTTGTTTAAGGCGGTGGGGGAGCTCTCTGGAGAAATGGAGAAGAGGAAAGAAAAGAAAAAGAAAAGAAAAGAAAGAAAAGAGTTTAAATCATTAAAATAATATTATTTAATTCGGCCCAAAATTGGACTAGTCCCGAACGGTGCCCAAAAATTACAGAAAATAGAAAATATTATCATGAGACGTAAGATGAAGACAGTTTGCAGAAATTCTATCTGGTTTGCAAAGTAAAAATCCTGGAAGATGACGCCTGTACCGGGGGACACCGATTTGGCCGGATTTTCGATAAATTCAGAAAAATCCTCAAAAATATCCTAACGTAGCTCATGAGATTTTAAGACATACGGTGAAAGCTGATTCTCAAAATATAACTCCATTTGTGAAATAAAAATCGGAAAGCCAATTATCGGTATCGGTCGACACCGACTACGGAGATTTTCCAAAATAACCCAGAAAATTCCCAGAAAATCCTGAAAAATCTAAAGTATTAGAAAATGATTTTTAAAATTGAAAGCGGCTCAATCGGACTACCACGGTGGTCACATCAATTTTGTACGTCGTATCGCGTACTGATACTGTGATACGTACACCAGGATCAGGGGTTTACATTTCTCCCCACCTTACAAAAATTGCGTCCTCGCAATTTCCATTCAGGTGTGAGAACAAGATTGACATTCCCAAAACCATAAATGTTACAGGTCCACGCACTTTCGCTGCGCACTCTTATATCTATAAGGAACTCTGGATGGAGAAGTATGGTAGTGAACTAGTCCGAACGGATGGAAAGCAAGACGATGCAAGGAAAAAGAGAAGGAAATTGGATGTTCTGGTTGACAACCGGCAGGAAGGAAGGACTACAAACGAGTCAAGGAATGAATTATCAAGGTCATGGTATTCTTGTACTCGTTGCTGGAATCCCCAAATTCAGATCAGATCAGTTAATCTGAACCTGATTGTACTGTTGGTACGAGCCCGAGGATTGACCCAGGTGGTTACCCACACCAGGTGTGAACCTACGCTCTGATACCACTATGTAACGCCCCGATCCCAAGGATACGGAGACGTTATGGCGACGTACATACGCGAGGTGAAAACACACTCACGAGTATGTTAAGCCTCAGTACAAGACATAGCCTCATATAGACAAGAGTTCCAGCAGGAAATAAGTACAAGAATACCTGTAGAAAGGGGTTAGTGATCATAATAGATAGAAATACAGGAATAAAGGAGATAACAGGAATAAAGCACATAGATACCTATGAAGGAATCCCGATGGCACAGGTAACATGATAGCGGATAAATGAGCAGAACAGTAACAAGTACAACTATACAATAGTAAACATGTATCAGGCAAGTCATGTTCTTTATACAATAGTAGCAATCAGTACCACCTGGTATTTTAATCAATCTCTTCCAGTGTCCCATACCACTGGCAGTTCATATTGGAGCTCGCACTCCAGTCGAACCCATCCGGACATGGCCTACGGGTACCATTATCCAAACGAGAGAGTGATCAAATAACAATTGTTCCCGACGTCACTATTGTGTATACTGTTTTATTATGTTACTTGGAAACCCATGGTCGAGGAGTTCTTATCGGGTGGGTGTATCCCGTGCATACCCGGGACAACGCCTTAAACAGACCCCTGGCTGCTGAGACCAGGGCCAGCCCGCTAGAGCTGTAACATGTAACGGGAATCTCAATGAGCTAAAACATAACGGGATGCTCATGAGTAACAGACGGTAGCCAGCACTACCCCGTCCCCTGCAGTGGGACAAACAATGGATCCAGACATCCACCCAATATGATCTAATCAACCGTCAAGTCTCCCCCTACCCAAGTTAGCATTATTATCTGTTATGTCAAGTATACAGTGTAACAAGAATAAATACAGTACATGATACGGGTAACATGATAACTGGACCTGAGCTCTGTTGATAGCATAGAACAATATAACGGGAAACGAGAACAATATAACGGGAAACGGGAACAATAGATGTGAGATTCCACATATCGCATATCAACAGCTCTCATGTCCAGTAACGGGAATATCCATATCAGTAACAGGAAACAATAATATAACATGAATACGGGAACATGGAACAATAATACATGTAATATGCACGGTGATCCATATGACAAGAAGATAGAAATAACACATGCATGTACACTTGTGCGGTGAGCATATGTAGCAGTGATGTCTGAGTAACGAGTATCCGTGAAGTGGTGCATGTATATATCGGTGGGACATGAATACCAAATAAGAGAGTGTGACGTGTCATAGTATATGTGCAACATGTACATGTAATAACAGTGGTCCGTGTCCAATATCATGTACGGTGAACTACAGTATCCGTGTAATGATGATAACACTAATGGAACAGCGGTGCTTATCCGTGTACTAGTGGAACATAGATGTGTAGTTATCATCCGTGTAACAGTAACTCCCTAACATGCAATAACAATATTGGTGTATCCGTATATCAGTAAATGACAATCTATCGTGTAATGCGTGATAACAATATCTGGTTGTACCGAATATATGGTATCCAATGCTTAGCATGCTCGGGTAATCATTACGGGTACATATAGTCATGGTGCCTAGTGTGAGACGGGTACCGGTGATCATATCTAATCGAGTATTAGCTATCCCTAATTGTAATGTCGGTCACCATCTTATGATATTAATTATGTTTACGAATCGTTATACTAGTCTTTCACTAAGTACCATTTATTAACCAGTATTTTATAGTTGTTACAGGGATTAACCGGTCAACACGACGAGTGTGATAAGGCTACCAATCAAGATTACTAAACATGATCAAATATAATTTATAAAAGAAAAACACTCACAAACTGGTCATGGGAAGGTAGCTCTCTTTCCCACGATCGCAACGGATCCAGAATCATCCAAATCAGAGTCCGGATGCTCCCGGTATCGTCCGAATACGAAATCAGAACAAATAGGGTTAAATATGTAATAAAAATATTTAAATGCAATTAATAAATAGAAGCAGGGGGTTTTCTGCAAGATTACCTTTATTGGGTTTCGGATGCGGGTTTGGTGAGATAACGGGTCGGGTGAAGATCCAAACCCAAACCCGTTTAACTTAAGTTATTGGGTAATGGGTAATGGGTCGGGTTTCGGGCTTATTGGGTTTAAGACTTAACCCAATAGAGGGTTAATGGGTTTGGGTTAGACCCAAACCCACAAAAGGAAAGAGGAGGAGCAGCAGCAGCTTGCTGCTGCCGCCCTCACCAGCCAGCCGGCCAGCCCAGCTGGCCGGCGGCGAGAGCAGCCCGCCGGCGGCGGTCCCGGCCGGCCGGCAGCGCTCGGCGGCGAAGTAGTGAGAGAGAGAGGGTGAATGAGAGAGAGAGAGGGTGTGAGAATGAGGGGGAGAGGTTTACAGACAAGGGAAAAGAAGAAGAAGATGAAGAAGAAAGGAGAAGAAGAAGAAGAGGAGGAACATGGGCGGTGGTGGCTCGGCCGGGGCTGCGGCCTGGGGATCGCGGCGGCGGCGGCGACCGGCGCTGGCAAGGGTCGGTCGGGCCCCCTTCTTTTGAGTCGCACAGAGAGAGAGAGAGGAAATAGGGTGAGAGAGAGAGAGATTAGGGGAGAGAGAGGGGTTTTGAGAGAGAAAGAGAGGGGTTTGTGTGGATTAGAGAGAGAGGAGAGAGAGAGGATTTAAAAGGGTAGGGAAGAGAGAGAGGTCGGTTGTTTAAGGCGGTCAGGGAAGCTCTCTGGAGAAATGGAGAAGAGGAAAGAAAAAGAAAAGAAAAGAAAAGAAAGAAAAGAGTTTAAATCATTAAAATAATATTATTTAATTCGGCCCAAAATTGGACTAGTCCCGAACGGTGCCCAAAATTACAGAAAATAGAAAATATTATCATGAGACGTAAGATGAAGACAGTTTGTAGAAATTCTATCTGGTTTGCAAAGTAAAAATCCTGGAAGATGACGCCTGTACCGGGCGACACCGATTTGGCCGGATTTTCGATAAATTCAGAAAAATTCCCAAAAATACCTTAACGTAGCTCATAAGATTTTAAGACATACGGTGAAATCCGATTCTCAAAATACAACTCCATTTGTGAAATAAAAATCGGAAAGCCAATTATCGGTATCGGTCCACCGACTACGGAGATTTTCCAAAATAACCCAGAAAATTCCCAGAAAATCTTGAAAAATCTAAAATATTAGAAAATGATTTTTAAAACTGAAAGCG
The DNA here is from genome assembly GCA_038442645.1 of Agave tequilana. Lineage (NCBI taxonomy): Eukaryota > Viridiplantae > Streptophyta > Magnoliopsida > Asparagales > Asparagaceae > Agave > Agave tequilana. The sequence goes on along the minus strand of JAVJIF010004946.1, from coordinate 152,017 downwards.
GCTCAGTCGGACTACCACGGAGGTCACATCAATTTTGTACGTCGTATCGCGTACTGATACTGTGATACGTACACCAGGGATCAGGGGGTTACACCAGACCATTGGACTGATCCTCCCTTTAGTTCTGGCGAGGCAACTGCCGTTGAGGAAGAAGGCTGTTCATAACTATAGGGTATCGCAACCCTAGATCTGGTGTTTCGAAGACACCTTCTTCATGCACCAAGACTTCGCCTAAGCCTGGGCTGTAATCTGGATCTGGGGAACTGTAGGGAGTGTCATCGGACACTTGTCTGCCCCTACGCGGCTCTCGTCCTCTTTCGGTCATGTTAATGGATGTAGATGGTAAATCTCACGATATGCTCCTTTTATGATGTTTCACCGGGGCTTGTACCGACAGCCGATCAAAAACTGATCGTCGGCCTGGAGAAGTGGCGAGGATTGGTCCTAGCCGGCAATGGACTGAGTGGACTGTCACCAGCTGACATCCCACTTGTTGACAACAGGGGGGAGTAGTTCGGAAAGATTCTGACTTCCGTTTGTTTGTCAAGAATTCCCGCAAGTCAGACCCAGTTGGGCCTAAACGATCCAGCGCAGAGGCTCTTTTGGATCGCGCGTAGGACGATGTCCTGCTCCTTTTATCCCCGCAGAGGGGATTAGCACTGAATAGTGCTTCAACTCTAGCTTCACGGCTAAGAACCTTGGGATGTCCTTGGGTGCTGAAGCTGCATAAGCAACGCTGTCAACACTTAGGGATAATCCCTTGGCTCCACTACAAAGTGCGAGCTTAGCACTTGAGGAACTGGGGCGGAGCACGCTGTGGTGCTTTATCCGCTATGCTGCTGCGAAGGCGGTTAGCCTTAGATAGTGCTTTGGCTCTAAGTTCGCAGCTAAAAGCTTTGGAAACGCCCTTGGGCGCTGAAGCTGCATAAGCAACGCTATCAGCACTTAGGGACGATCCCTTAGCTCTGCTGCGAAGAGCGAGCTCAGCACTTGAAGAACTGGGAAGCGGAGCACGCTGTGGTGCTTTGCTTCCAGCTTCAAGGCTATGAACATCGCGCGTACCCTGAGGTACAGTAGCTTCACTCGTGAGAACGAGGCTGGCGCGAGTTGTTGCTCTTGAATTGGGCGAAGGTATGGTCGCCGCTGTAACTTCGCGGCTGGCAGCATTGTCGGAGCAGGCAGGCGTCTTGCCTTTTTCTTCGCGAGAGAGACGCACTTCTGGCGTAGCTATGCCTGAGGCTTTGCCCAGAGCCTTCTGTTTTGGCCTCCACATCTGCTTTGGCAAGGGAGACTTAGGTTCACAAGGAACCTGACTAGCCACACGCGAGGCTGAGGGGTGTTGGCAGAATTCTGCTCCTGGTTTCTGTTCTGAAACCCTTGTCAGGGAGACCTTTCTATGCTTCCGTGCATGAAGCATTAGACTACCCCCAGAGAGGACTTCTTCAAATTTTTCTTGGTCGAAGTGAACGACCAGGTTCTCGAAAGTAATAGGCTTGCACTGCGGGCCTGCTTCCTTGTTGCGCCAGAGGACCGCAGTAGGCTCGCAGAGAGCCTATCTGTCTCCGCAAAGACTTGCTTTGAAGATTTAGCCAGAGAGGCTCTGGCTGCGTCGGCTTTCCTGAATTCAGAGATAGACTCGAAGGTCTGTTCGTCGCATTGCGACACTTGATTCTCAGCAATGGAGAATTCCGTCCCCAGCGGAGTCGCCATCTTATTTTCCATTGATTTGCAAAGGGGAAAACTTACAAAAAAGGTCGAGGAGCTAAATTACAAGTAACACAAAAGATTACAAGTAGATCTCCTCGGAGATTCTGGAGAAGTGTGCCAGTAGGAGTCTGGTCAGCGCGCGACCACTGTGTCCCTTTGACGATGCGAGCGATAAGATTCCCTTTCTCGCCTGATTCGGAGAATCGGAGAACAGAAGGTTGGTAGAACCCTCTTGTTACTTCTCAAAACCGCCTTCGCTTAGGAATTCCTTCTCGCCTGGTTCCGGAAATTTCTTGAGAGGAAGGAAGGTATTAGGGTATCAGTACCCTGATTAGAGAAGCGGTTCTTGTAACGCCCAGATCCAGCGGGTACGGAGACGTTACTGCGACGTATATACGCAGGTCAGAAATACCCTCACGTATATACGTTAAGCATCAGTACATGCAAGAATCAGAGTACGGAAGCACGTGGTGCATTATACATTCCAACCAATGAGTACAGTTACAAAGTTATCACTGGAAGTGATAAATATTACAAGAATATTACATCACCAACATGGCGCAAATGCGAGAATACAAGAATGTACAAGTATGAACAGTACAAATGGAGGCTCAGAGTCATAACAGGGAAACTCTAGAGCCGAACAAGGGGGCCTGGAAGGATGGGGCTCTGGACGATCTGCTGGAGATCCACGCTACCGCGCTGCGCCACTCTGATCAGCAACTGGGAGAATCCACATGCTCCCAGCTCCAAAACCTGGACATGAGGATCCAGAGGAGTCAGAACTCCCCGGCGAGTGGTGATGTAAAAGCGAGGTGGCGAACCAGGATAGCACATGTGTAATGGTAGTTCTGGATCATAAACATGAAGCAAGCAGGAACAAGTAGATATACAGCAATTGATGGCAAGTAGAGAAGACTTATAGTATAATCAGATAAGAGCATGATAGAATACAAGTAGAAGGCAGGATATGAACAGGTATAGCATAATAATCATAAAACAGGAATTCGAAGTAAAATTCCAGTACAAGCAAACATGGTAAGGCCTTATCACAGATTCATAGCCGTCTAAGTTGCAGGCTTCAGTATGCGTCCCATTCCACATACTTCTACTTACAACTTAAAGAGCAGGTTATTATCTTGACACTTTATTATTACTCGTCTTACCCTGATATCTAGATATGTGAACTAGCGTCCCAGCACACATATATCCATATCTGAGTAAAGCAAGGTTGTTATTGGAAACCAGCGGGGGTATCAACGACTATGTTTACAGTGGGTCCCGTACATACCCGGGACCACGGCCCAGGATTGTTCCGTTGCTTGGTGGACGAAACCTGCCGCAAGGCTAACAGGAGGGACTTATGTATGCCCTTATCATGATGGTACCAGGAAGGAGGGAGCCAGCACTCCCCTCGGTCGCCTGGAGGCCACAGGTCAGACCGGAATTTTTAGTTGCACAACATGCCTAGTACCACTGTAAACACGAACACATATTGATAGCCACAAGTTTCCCCCGACCCGATGCAAGTTGTTCCTTTTATATGATTTGTTAGGTAGTTATCATTTTACGGGAATAGCAGGTGCAAGACATGATCAGGAGTTCAGGAGTTAGGTCACTGTATATATAATACAGGATAACAAGTACAGTATTCCCGTAAATGTGATAATCACAGGTCAGGTATTAATATGTCAGGAGACAAGTGATAAGTCATGACATAAGATTGATATTAGTCCGGTGGCAAGTCATGTCATAATCAGAAGCAAGTGACAAGTAGCAAGTCGGGGTCAGGTGATGACACAACAGTTGTCAAGTGTTACAGACAGGTGTCAGGTATTAGCATGAAGATGGCAGGTATCAAGCAAAAGCATGTACTTGGCAAGTAATAAAAATAATAGCTTAGCACAATCAAGCAGAGCTGAGCAAGCTGGAGCGAAGCTAATGTACAACACTAAATGCTATCACGCTCGGCATGGTTACCACTCGCAGCGTAGCTAAACACACGTGTCGCAGCAAGCGTGTGAACGTTATACTACTGATCACGGGAAGCCATGCTCAGGGGTAATTACACTCGAACGGAGTAAGCGGTAAGTGTTGACGCTAGGTCCGCCTACCAGGCGTAGCATAGAGAAAGTCCAGAGGACTTCAAACCTCAAAGGTTGTACCCAGAGGTTGGGTACCTGCAGAGAAGGTGTTAGTTTCAAATAGCACAGTTGTGAATAACACAAGTCGACTGATGAAATGGGAAAGTCAAGAGGAAAGCGAGAACACTCGCCTAAGTCTTTAAAAACATAGTGAAATCTCTGATATCCGGAATCCAGGAAATCAACCGCGTCAACGCGTTAGAGACAGGAGGAAATCAAGAGAGAGAAAGAGAATGAGAGAGAGAGGAGAGAGAGTGTACAGGGAGAGAGAGTATGCATAGGGGGACGCGGGTTTTTTTAGAGTGAGACGCGGGAGTCGCGTTGCGGGATTAGCAAACGCGAGAATCACAGACGCGGGAATAGCAGACGCGGGGTTCGCGTCGCAAGAATGGCAGACGCGGGAATAGCAGACGCGGGGTTCGCGTCGCATAGATGCCACAACGCGAGGTCTGCGTTCAAGTCAGGATGCGAGGAGAACGCGGACGCGGACATGGGTTCTGCGCTGTGTCAATAAAGGAACGCGCGGATTGCGTTAGGGAATTGCCTAGACGCGGGGTTGAGATCCGCGTCAGGAAACAAACAGAGAGGAGGGAAAGTGATTTCTTGGTGGTGGTGATGTTTAGTGCTTGTCGTTGCAATTATCACGTGAATGATTACCGGAATAATCGTGAACGATTACCGGAATAATCACCGGAGCCGGAATGATCACCGGAATAATCGTGAACGATTACCGGAATGATCACCGGAGATATTACCGACGAAAAGGAGCTCGGCCCCAATCCTAAGGAGGTGGCCGACCCTTGAGAAGGTGATGGGGTGGTGGTTTTGATGGTGGTGCAAGTATAGTTCAAAATCAAAAGTTGGAGTTTTGGAAACGAAGCTTCGGAGAGCGAAGCTATAGCTCGTCGGAAAGAGCACGACGAGGAGAAGAAGATGACATGATCCGAGGTGGCCAAGGTAGTGTAGGTAGTGGTGGAGATGGAGGAGAAGGTGGTGGTGGAAATGGGTTTCCTTAGAGTTTTCTTGGTGGAAATGAGGATGAAGAAGGTGATGGAGATGGTGTTGTAGTTGTTGGGATGGTGGAGGAGATGGAGGAGATAAAGGTGGAGTAGTTGGTGGAGATGGAGGTGGTGAGGGAGGGTGGAAAAGATGGGAGTGTGGCCGCCAAAGGAGGGCCATGGCTGTTGGTTGCCATGCTCTCTGTTGGAAGAAAGGAGGAGAACAAAAATAATGAAGGAGAGAGAAGAAGTGGGGTATTTATAAAGGTAAGGAAATGAATATAATATTGATGCCTTTGTCATGATTCCTTTAACATGAAACTTGCGTTTCTTGTAAAAGAGACCTGCGTCCCCAAGCCATGAAATCCGCGTCTGGCCAAATGAACTGGACGCGGGGATGAAAGCCGCGTCCAGGAGGAAATGCAAAAGACTGCGTTTTAACAAAAGGACAAAAGTCATAATGACTTGATTGGAGTTGATCTGAAATGCATTAAATGCAGTAAGGAGAGGATCTCTGCATTAAATGCAGAATCCTAGGTTGGTGAAACTCGCGTCTAGCGAGGAGAGAGAAAAGTGGGAAAATATCTGGGTACTATTCCGGTATCTGGGAAAACACCGAAAACTCCAGAAAAGCCCGAAAAATAAAGTAGTTCGGAAAGCTTCCCAAAAATTCTCAAAAATAATAAAAATTATATAAAGATTTTTGGTGAAATCAGTTTTCATAAATTCAATTCCATTTTTGAAATAAAAATCCTGAAGTCAACCGTCAATACCGCTCTACACCGGGTCGGCCAGATTTTGATAAAATCTGAAAAATCCCAGAAAATGCCTGAAAGAAGAAAATATAATTTTAAGAAGTAATATGAAAGCGGAATCTAGAAATTTGATTCCAATTGTAAATTAAAATTCCTGGAATCAACCAGTGACACTGGCCGACACCAAATCCAGTAGAATTTTGATAAATTTAGAAAATTCCCAGAAAAAAGTATTTAGATAGAAAATGAAATTTAAGAAGTTACAGGAAAGCCGTTTCTTGAAATTCAACTCCGTTTGTTAATTAAAAATCCGAGAATCGGTCTGTCGTATCGGTCGACCCCGGTTTTGAAGAATTTCAACTTAATTCAGGAAAATTTCAGAAAATCATAGAAAATATAAAATATTAGAAAACGATGTTTAAAACTGAAATCGGTCAAATCGGAATAGCGAAAAGGCCAAATCGAGCAATTCACTAGGATCGAGTTCCCGGTTCAGACTGGGGCTTACTCCGAGTTCACAAATCCGAATCCAAGGCAAAACAATCATATAAGGAATTCATAATACAAAACAAATACGGAAAGTAAATCGAAAAATACGATCAAAAAATATGAATACGCAACTAAGTACGTATTCGGGGAGCGGGGTGTTACACTCCATCCACCTTACAAAAAAATTGCGTCCTCGCAATTTCGATAAGGGGTGAAATGAACACAAAAAGTTAGGAATGAGGATTATGCCAATCAAGATACGAATAACTGTGAGCCGTTCTCCCAGATTGACTGAACATCTAACTCAGTACTAAAGCATCTCTGCACTTCTGCCGTATAGATACATCCTCTGACGGTGCCATATTAACACTGATCTACTGTCTGCTTATAAAGAACACTGTCAGAACTTCAAAAGATTAACCCATTCTGAATAATATAAAGTGAGATAACTTGGTGAGATAATCAATAATACTTCAATCAGACTGTGAACCAAAGCTGATGAAATCCATAGAAATCCGTAGTGCTGAAATCCATAAATATAAAATCCTGCATGGCATGATGTTGTCCTTGATAAAGAGTCTGCAGTAGAATTACTAATGTGCCACATACATATTAATCCCCCGGGAATAAATCAGAATACCCAAGATAAAGAAAACCTTGATAATGCTGAGTATAAATCAAGAAGACCAATAATTAAGAATTTCCGTAAACTGGGCGTGGCTAATTCTGAAAGACGTAGTCAAGAATATAGAATAACTGTGAAGAATTCTGAATACTGACTTCTGAATGATAACCCGACTGCAGATGAAACATGTTTAAGATATCTGAGCCTTGCAAGATTGGCCGAGTGGATCATTCATAAGGATCGTGGCGATAGCTCATATACAGCGATAAAACCTTGTTCAGCGAATCCATGAAAGCACGCTAGGCAGAAGAAATCCGAGGAACGGGCTAGAGTGCTAAGCACTGAAGGAACTAGCCACGGACAAAGCCAAGCCTAGGTGAGGCTATCGCGTAACACAGCTCAGGTGTTAAGCATTAGGGTGCGGCGAAGCTAACGCTCTGCGAGGCTCGCATATGGCGAAGCTCACGCGGCGAAGCCAGCGCGTAACACAACGCTAAATGCTAAGTACCAGGGTGCTGCGAAGCTCACACCCGGTTAGGTTCACGGGTGACTAGAACACGACCCTCGCTTGGCGAGGCTAGCGGAGCCTATGGTCCACCAAATCAATAAAGACTGCCAGAAGTCCTGATTCTGAAATACTGTTATATATACTAACACTCCTCATGTAATGATACAGTCTATCTGATTATATAAGCGATGATTAGTCCACTTGATGTACTGGTCTCCCATGATGTATCCATAGATACAAGAATATAATGCGAGGTCGAAGATCTGTCCAATATAAGACAATGAGATGTACGAGAGTCGAGAAATGCCAGAACATAATGAGAACGAACCACATCTACCCTGCTGTTCCCTCACTTGTCTATACATATCTTAAGTTGGCATAAGGATTACGAAAATCAGACTAGTAAAAATAGAAGAGATAGAAGTCATGAAATAGGGAGGTAGACACGGACGGACTAAGATTGGTGATGATAGTGTAATAAGAAGGATAGGATATAAAGAATTTACCAACTCCTGGACATGCTAAAAATGGGGATAAATAGTTACGATCAGTACCGGGTTCCTTTTCAGATATTGAGCATCCCTTCCTGTTCTCACTCCATCATATTGAGCATCCTGACTTCCTCAGTCAGATTATATGTTTGCCTCCTTCTACCATGTGCTCTAGCTCTTGGTCTCTTCTGTGTATGACTCCATGCTGGATGCTAGGGATGAAGCGAGGTTTATTCTGCCAGTAGGTCCTGGATTCCTTCCCAATGGTGATACTGGATGAGTTGATCTGATCAGTGCGATGTTCTCTGTCTCCTTGAACAGACAGTCACTTTTCAACTAACCTCTGAACCCGTATATGACATAATTCATAACCTCTCCGGCGGTTGTGTTGTAGTGCTCGGCTTCAGACAATACTCCCATGTCATATGTTGAGGGCAAGGTTGGAGGGATGGCTTAGCTAGTAGGGCATCAATTAAGAGGGTCTCTTCACCAATTTCATCTGCAACTTATCCTAATCTTTCTTCTCTGGGTCCATTCTACTTCCCGGATGATGACAAAAGAACTTGAGAATACTTCTTGGGCTGCTTGGGAACAAGAAACATCTTGCTCCTCATCTTCATTTCTCACTAAGATATTGCTTGCTCGGTTCGCCTTGTCGGCCACCATGTAAAACACTGACCGACTATGCCTTAGGAATTTTGCAGTGTACTTATTTACAATTCAATCTTCTTACTGCAATTTGATAAATCGTTCCTTCATTTCTTTCTGAGCTATTACAGAGAAGGATCTTCTCATAGAAATCCTTCGAGAACTGGTCCCAAGTGATGGGCTTTTCCAGTCTCGTTGCTTCCACCAACCACCACGTCCTGGCCATATCTTTCAACTGAATCTTGGTCATTTCCACTTAGTTCTCGTCAGGGATTCGAGTTGCCTTCAGAAGACCTGTCATGTTTACCAGCCACTTCTATGCATCCAGGGCTTCTCCATGCATGAAAAGATTGCCGGCTGTTATTTCTTGAAATCCAACATGTTGCCTGGCTTCTGTTCCCGGAGTGTAACAAATAATCCTTGGTGCGGGACCTTCGTCTGTTCTTATTAGTTCCTCCTCATCTTTTGCAGAAATTGTCTCAAATCAAAACTTCCTCCATTAGGGCTACCCCAAGAAGAGCCGGAACCGTTATGATTTCCCCTTCTTTTCATGTCCGAGTTGGTCCAAGAATAACAAGAAACTGAAGTATGAAAGGATGGGAGAACTTCAGGATTCAAAGGCAAGATTGTCAAGAGAGAATGGATAACTTTGTACTTATAGTTGGATTGTATAACCACGACTCATGCATTCCAGTTGCAAATTTCTTTACCATTAATTTGCCGACTGGTTGTACTGAGGATGTGAGAGCCTAGGCTCTGATACCACCCTGTAACGCCCCGATCCAGCGGGTACGGAGACGTTACTGCGACGTATATACGCAGGTCAGAAATACCCTCACGTATATACGTTAAGCATCAGTACAGGCAAGAATCAGAGTACGGAAGCACGTGGTGCATTATACATTCCAACCAATGAGTACAGTTACAAAGTTATCACTGGAAGTGATAAATATTACAAGAATATTACATCACCAACATGGCGCAAATGCGAGAATACAAGAATGTACAAGTATGAACAGTACAAATGGAGGCTCAGAGTCATAACAGGGAAACTCTAGAGCCGAACAAGGGGGCCTGGAAGGATGGGGCTCTGGACGATCTGCTGGAGATCCACGCTACTGCTGCGCCACTCTGATCAGCAACTGGGAGAATCCACATGCTCCCAGCTCCAAAACCTGGACATGAGGATCCAGAGGAGTCAGAACTCCCCGGCGAGTGGTGATGTAAAAGCGAGGTGGCGAACCAGGATAGCACATGTGTAATGGTAGTTCTGGATCATAAACATGAAGCAAGCAGGAACAAGTAGATATACAGCAATTGATGGCAAGTAGAGAAGACTTATAGTATAATCAGATAAGAGCATGATAGAATACAAGTAGAAGGCAGGATATGAACAGGTATAGCATAATAATCATAAAACAGGAATTCGAAGTAAAATTCCAGTACAAGCAAACATGGTAAGGCCTTATCACAGATTCATAGCCGTCTAAGTTGCAGGCTTCAGTATGCGTCCCATTCCACATACTTCTACTTACAACTTAAAGAGCAGGTTATTATCTTGACACTTTATTATTACTCGTCTTACCCTGATATCTAGATATGTGAACTAGCGTCCCAGCACACATATATCCATATCTGAGTAAAGCAAGGTTGTTATTGGAAACCAGCGGGGGTATCAACGAACTATGTTTACAGTGGGTCCCGTACATACCCGGGACCACGGCCCAGGATTGTTCCGTTGCTTGGTGGACGGAACCTGCCGCAAGGCTAACAGGAGGGACTTATGTATGCCCTTATCATGATGGTACCAGGAAGGAGGGAGCCAGCACTCCCCTCGGTCGCCTGGAGGCCCACAGGTCAGACCGGAAGTTTTAGTTGCACAGCATGCCTAGTACCACTGTAAACACGAACACATATTGATAGCCGCAAGTTTCCCCCGACCCGATGCAAGTTGTTCCTTTTTATGATTTGTTAGGTAGTTATCAATTTACGGGAATAGCAGGTGCAAGACATGATCAGGAGTTCAGGAGTTAGGTCACTGTATATATAATACAGGATAACAAGTACAGTATTCGGGGAGCGGGGTGTTACAGTTCTCTAAAGTCTCTGGATTCTTGGAAGCAAGAGAATAGATCTCTGTTTGTGCGCGCGATGCGTCCTCTCGAGAAGTCTGCCGTCTCTCTGGAGCGTCCTCCTCTTCTTGTGCCCCTGGTGGGCTATTTATAGGGAGAGCAAGGGTATAATTGTCCCTTGAAAATATGGAAACAGATTGAATCAAATCTGTTCAAATCTGAAAAGTAGCCTTACTGCGAGGCTAGAATCAGCTTCTGTGAAGCTAGAAGTAGCATGTCGGTTGATCCTCCTGATCTGTTTTGATCCTTTCCATATAATTGGAAGATTTCCCCTGATCCTCTTACTCCTTTTAGGAGAGTCAAGAGATTATGGCAATCAACTGCCAAATTTGATTTCAGATTTGATCTTGATTGGATTTGATCTTGATCTGAATAGATTTGATCTCATCTGGAGATTCAATTGGTCAAAGGTTGACCATGACGGACCCGCAGCGGAGCTGCCCGCGTTGAGCTCGCAGCGGAGCTGGAAGAAACATCTAGCGAAGTCAGAAGACAGCTCTTCAGCGGAGCTAGATAACGTCTGTGGCGAAGCTACCGAACATTCTTCTGCTTCAAGCGAAGTTAACTCTCTGCGGAGTTAACTGAGCACTTTAGGCGAAGCTATAGGTTAGCTTCCTGACGGAGCTTTGAATGGCTTCAAGGCGAAGTTAGGTGATCTTAGCCTCTCAGGCGAGGCTATCCCTTTGAGCTCATGTGATGCTAAGTGTTAGCATCTTAGACATGCTGAGGTCTGTTTAGAGACAATCCGGGCTCACTGTCTGCTTCACTAGATAGTAGAGTCCAAGTCGCTGCTTTGTCCCTTGGGGATGAATGAAAACTGGTCGTCAGCTTATCTGTCACTTGTCTTTTGTAAATGTCAACAAGTACAGAACTGGTCGTCAGCTTGTCTATCGCTTGTCTTTTGTAAATGTCAACAAGTTTAGACATTGTTCGGACCAATCAGCCTATCTTTCACTTGTCTTTTGTAAATGTCAACAAGTTTAGACATTGTTCACGCAAATAAGAATCTTGTCTTTTTTAAAGTGTCAACACTCCTATGCTAGCATGGGCTATGCTGCCATTGGAGATGATGCACCTACCAACCTACTGACTGGTTTCGATATGACGTAAGAGTATAAAGTTGATTTTGATCCACCAGGATCTAAAATAAGTAGCAAATAATAACAAGAAGATCAAAAAGAAGAAAACAACAATACTAGCAAGGATGACGGTGATGACAACGATAGTTACGATAATGGTGATAATAAACTGACTTCACTATTTGCTGACCCCAGACGAAAGCAATGAGTGGACAGATCCACCTCAAATTCTCTATGATTTTTATTCATAGATAAATCATGCATAATTGTCCCTCAGGCTTAGGGGTGCGAACGGGCTCGGCTGGCCCGCCTACCCGCACGGACTCGGCTTGGGTAGGCCCAGGCCCTTCCCCATACACGGGGCATGCCCGGGCTTGGTAGGGAGGCCCACGGCCCGGCTGGGCCCGGGCCCTTCCCCATGTTGGCCCAAAGGCCTTTCACCCTAGTTTTGATGATGATCAACTCATGTAGTTATATTTACTAATGATCTTGTGTTTAATTAGTGACAGATTCTTTATCAAGATCTTAGTAGGTGTGGAGCTTCAACAAAGGATTTAAAGACAAGTTGTGAAGCTAGCACCGGTTGATTCACGAGCCTATGCATCAAGACCACATCTAGAGATGAGCTCGGTGGATTGCATGTGGACCAAGTCAAGAAGATGTGAAGACTTCAAGGGAAGACTTCAAGATCAAGACTTGTGTCTAGGTATAAGATTTGTATTTTTGTTTTAGTAAAAATGTAAAGGATAGATAGTTGGTGGATTGCTCAAGTCTATTTCACACACACACTCTTGATAGAACTCTTGATTTAATTGATTTCATAAAAGATTTCTTTTTAGAAAGAATTTTTATTTAGTAAAAGATTTTCTTTGAGACAAAATATAAACTTTGGTTTTTGGTATTTCTATCATATATATCTTTTCAAACCATAACCAAGTTTAGAGCTTTATGATCAAAAACATAGATATTTTATTATGATTGTGTAGTGGATCATATCCATACACACTATGCTTTATAAGTTCAAAATATCTTGTTTTTGTATTTTGTGAAGTTATGGAAAAACAAGTCTTAGAAAGACATGTTTTTTAGAAAAACAATTTTTATTGTGATTAAAACTATTTTTTAAATTACTGTGAATTTATGGGATTTTTATTGAGTGAAAAGACCTATTTTCAAATCCCGTATCTGTGCAGAACTGTACAAACTGTTTCAGGCTTCAGCGGTCGACCGGGTCTGAAGTCGGTCGACCGGATCAGTCGACCGACGTGCACAGACGTGCACGCCTTGGTGCACTGGAGGACGGTCGACCGGGTCGGTCGACCGCTTCGGAGAGCTTTGCTCTCTGGAATATCGGCCGACCGGTCCGATCGACCGACAGAGAGATTACTCTCTGCTCCAGTGGGTCGGTCGACCGAGCCGGTCGACCGGAGGCTCCAACGGTCGGATTTTTGACCGTTGGCGGTCGACCGGGCCGGTCGACCGGTAGCACTGACAGAGCCCCAACGGCTCTATTTTCTTACAGCCTATAAAAGGGGGTCTTGTCAACTGTTTTTAGTAGAAGATTTTGGAGACTTCTTGAGCCTGTTTTTCTGATACTTTTAGAAGAGTTTTCTCCACAAAATAGTGAGCAAATATTTCCTATCTAAAGGGAAGTTTTATCAAGAGAGTGTAAAAGTGATTCTTTGAGTTTTTCACCAAAGCTTTCTTTCCTTGCTTTTCTCACACCACACTTGAGCTTTCCATTGCTAGATATTCCTATAGGTGTGTTGTAGTGAGAGTGCTCTTTAGGTGATCAAGTGTTGTGATCATCAAAGAGATTTTCTTTGTTCTTTGAGGATACGGGCAAGTGTGCTCGTTGTGGTGTGGAGTTCGGTTGTGAACTCTTTGGTTCGAGGTGCGGCCTCGGCAAGCTAGTGGGCTTGCGTGTGTACGGGACTTGGGAGTCCGAGAGCTTGTAGGTGTTGCGGCACCGAGGAGAGATCCTTGGGATCTTGCATAGTGGAAACCCTTCGTGTGTCGAAGGCGGGGATGTAGAGCAAGTGTGCTCGAACCTCGAAACAAACCCTTTGTGTTTGCGATTGCTCACTCTTGCTCTCTCTCTCTCTCTCTTTGTCTCTTTTATATCTTGCATTCAATTATTGTCTATCTTTATATGCTTGATATACCCTTGTGCTTAATTGTTATATAATTGCTTGGGATTGATTGTCTAACACTTGTATTCAACCAAGAGAGCCAACGCGGCACCTCAACCCATTCAAGGGGAATCTAGAGGAGTTTGTCCAGAGCCTCGCAAGGGGAATTCGGCAACACTCTTGTGTTATACATAAGTGTTTAATTAAAAGAAGTTTTATTTGGTCATCTTAGTTTTAATTCTGCATTATTTGTTCATAAGTGACCATTAGATTAGCCATCACCTATTCACCCCCCTCTAGGTGATCTTACAATTGGTATCAGAGCTAGTGCTCTTGATATTGGGTCTAACAACCTAAGAGTTAAAGATCCTCTTTTAGGCTAATCACAAGATTTGTACACACACCATGGACTTCATGTCACCACCCACCTTTGACATCCTCAACATCAACATTTGGAAGGTTAAGATGTCATTGTACCTCAAAGCCCTAGGTTTTCATGTCTATCTTGCCACTACTAATAATGCTTATTCTTTAGATGGTAAGAACATTGAGGCTAATGCAAAAGCCCTTCATGCTATCAAGTCAACCCTAAATGATGATTATTTATCTAGGGTTTCTAATGTTGAATCGGCTTTTGTAGTATGGAACATCATCACCTCACTCGGCGAAAGAGATCTATACTATGCGGGGAGTGACTCGGACGTTGGAAGCGACACCTCCAACGCATGCTTTATGGTCCAAGGGGATGACCCCCTTGAGGTAAATTCCGAATCCGATGATGAGGACATGTCATATGATGAGCTATCTACTTTTTGTCATCTATTGCTTGAGAAATATGACATGATTAGAAAAGAAAATAAAAATTTGAAAAAGAACATTTCTTGCATGCATATAGAACAAGATTCATTTAGAAGTAACATTGCATGCTTAGAATTAGAAAATAATAATTTGAAAAAGGATTTTGATTGCATGCTTAAAGAAAATGATTCTTTTAAATCTAAGATTGCATGCTTAGAAAAGGAAAATAAAGATTTGAAAAATGAGAATGTTTCCTTGATTACTAAATTGAATGATTTATGTGAAGGGAACACTATTTTGAAAAATAAGATTGATTTGGTGAAAAAACAAAAGGAAGATGTTTTTCAAGAAAATATCACTTTGAAAAGAAAATTTATTGGAAAAGATTTTGTTTCACAAAAGAAAAAGAAAATTGATCATATATCTCATCATGCTTTACATGCCACCACAAATGAGATAAATGTTTTGAAAAATAAAATGGATAATTTGAGTTCAAACTTTGAACTCTTGTGCATTTAATCATACTAAGTTGGAGTCAATGTTTTCAAAAAAACAAACTCCTCATGTTCATGCACATCACTCTCATCATCATGCTTATGTTGCACACCATGATCACAATCCTACACATAAGCATACTAAGGTGTACGTATGTACACATTGTGGCCGCAAAGGCCATTTAGCAAAATATTGTTTTGATAAGAAATCACATTTATATTTTGCTAAGTATAATAGATTTTGGGATCCTTATAATAAAGCTAACCCCAAAGGACCCAAGAAAGTATGGGTACCAAAACCCCCACCCTTTGATTTTGATGTAGGTGAGGGATCTCACAAGACGTGAGAAGATTGGTACCTTGGTAGCGGATGCAATGGACATGATGGACAAACATTTGGATGCATAGCTATCAAGGAAATTTTGGTGGGAAAGACCACCATATTTGGAGCTTTGGAGTTGGTAACAACCTCTAAACTCCTATTTTTTTATGTTCATGCTTGTTCATCCATAATATTCATAGCATGTTCATGTTTTAAGATTTTATGTGCTTCATGTGATAATTACATGCTTAGTTGTAGAATGTGTCAAACTTGTATGTATACATATACAAATAGTGAATTACAATTGATTCATATATAATTGAACTTCATGCTCATTTGTATCCACTATATGCACATGTATAGGCTAGTTTTGATGATTCTCCTTCATACATGTTTTTGCCTATTTTAGTGATTTACTTCATGTATATGCATTTTGAATTCAAATCTAATAAATATACATGTATACCATGAGTCTCTTACTTTCATGCAAACACATTTGATAGACTCTTTTATATTTGGGATATGTATGCATATTGTTAGATTTGGATAAATCATACATATACCATGAAGATTGTTGATTTATGAAAAATGATTTTTAAGTTGATTTGTCAAAAATGAGATTCATGATCTTTTTGAGCTTAAATGACTACTTTCATAAATACGCTATTTACATAACCTTTGAACACTCACCTTTTAAGAAAATAGATAATTTTGAGCTTTATGGACTATGAGTGCTTGAACTTTTATGTATTTAGTATGATTTATGAAAAACATATGATTTTATATTTTTGAAGGATCTTTAACTAGTTTGTCAAAATCCATTTAAACTAGTTATCTATTCTTCAATTGATGAACATGATTCTATTTTTATGATTAAAAATCTTTTATGATCTCAAAATTTATTTATACTTCATGATTTGAATATTAGTTTAAATATTAGTTTTTGTCAACACTTGGATTTATACTTGTACATATTGTGGGCCACAAATAAATCTATTTATATTTGTGCTTGAATGCTTATTTGAACCTATTAGATGTGCTTGTATTACTTAGTTTTGATGATACATACATTCTTAAACTTGTATTCTCATTTTGGATGTGATTTATGATCATGTGTTTTTCATTTCATGTATATGTTTATTTTGCCAAACCTTAAGATATACATGTATACCTCTTGAGTCATTTGCCTTTAATGCAAATCTATTTATATGGACTCAATTGTGTTTAAGAGATATGTATGTATACTTATTAGGTTGTCAAAACATACATATATCTTGAAATACAAATTTTATTTTTAATAAATTTTGTGATGATTTTCATGTTTTCAAAATTTATGATTTAAAGGAATATTGAGCTTTATTGCCATTTTCATGATGCCATGTTCCACATAACACTAGTACACTCACTTCTTTTTGATATGGACTTTATGTACACTAGAGTGCTTTAGTGCCTTGTGTTTTATGCATATTTCATGAAAAACTTTTGATTTATTCCTTGATTGAAGAATTCCGTACTAGTTGTTAAACATTTTCATTTAACTAGTTCGAATTCCTCATGTGGTAAATTATGTGATGTATACACTTAAGCTTAATTTTCAATTGATATCATTGGACACTTTTAATTGGTATTAATTTGACTCTTGTGGTATATACTCATATTTTGTTCTCTCATATATGTATGTATCTACATAAATTGATATAATTTCTTCATACATATTTATGATAGTTTTTGTGCTTGTTTTACAATTGGTATTTTTTTTTGAAGCACAAAGATTGTTGATGCTAAGCTTAATTAGAATTTCAAATTGATATCCCATTATAAGCTTGTGCATTGTGTTTTGAAATTGGTATCAAAATTCAAAATTTGATTATTCTACATTTGGTACCTTAAAAGAAAATTGTGTATTTTAAGATGTCTCAAAATTTGTTTTATTGAAAAAAAAATTAAATTTTTATAAGAAAATAAAAAAAAAATTTTTTTTTGGTTTGTATTGCCTATATGCAAGAAGAGCTTAACATCTCTTCTACATATAGATTCATCTTGAGTGTATTGTATATTGAGGAGCTTAACATCTCTTCTTTATGTGGTACACGTGTGTAGGGGGAGCTTCACATCTCCTCTTATGCATTACATAATGTGTGTTATGTGAATTAGGGCTTCACATCCCTCTTTCATGTAATGCATATGTGTAGGGAAGCTAACTTAGCGTCTTCCTCTTCATGAATGTATATCGCATATAAATCTTTAATAATTTTACAATTGATTTGTATTATCCCTCCCTGATTTCTTTGTTTTTTACAAAAAGGGGAGTAACATTTGTTTGATTTGATTTTACTTTGAACCCTTTGTTGATGATTGACAAAAAGGGGGAGAAGTATTTGAGTTATATGCATGATTTCTTTAAGGGGGAGAAGTATTTGTTCCTTACTTAAGGGGGAGAAAGATTTTGGCTTGTGTTTTTACTCATGCATCACTAGAAAGAAAAGATTTGTTTAGTTTTACATGCATTCATTTGCATACATATTTATGTGCTTCATTGAATATCTATTGCTTATTTATTATGCATGAGTTAAGGGGAGCTTCTTTGAAGCTTTACTTTAATCCATGCATATATAACTCCATGAGTTTTGTCATCATCAAAAAGGGGGAGATTGTTGGCCCAAAGGCCTTTCACCCTAGTTTTGATGATGATCAACTCATGTAGTTATATTTACTAATGATCTTGTGTTTAATTAGTGACAGATTCTTTATCAAGATCTTAGTAGGTGTGGAGCTTCAACAAAGGATTTAAAGACAAGTTGTGAAGCTAGCACCGGTTGATTCACGAGCCTATGCATCAAGACCACATCTAGAGATGAGCTCGGTGGATTGCATGTGGACCAAGTCAAGAAGATGTGAAGACTTCAAGGGAAGACTTCAAGATCAAGACTTGTGTCTAGGTATAAGATTTGTATTTTTGTTTTAGTAAAAATGTAAAGGATAGATAGTTGGTGGATTGCTCAAGTCTATTTCACACACACACTCTTGATAGAACTCTTGATTTAATTGATTTCATAAAAGATTTCTTTTTAGAAAAGAATTTTTATTTAGTAAAAGATTTTCTTTGAGACAAAATATAAACTTTGGTTTTTGGTATTTCTATCATATATATCTTTTCAAACCATAACCAAGTTTAGAGCTTTATGATCAAAAACATAGATATTTTATTATGATTGTGTAGTGGATCATATCCATACACACTATGCTTTATAAGTTCAAAATATCTTGTTTTTGTATTTTGTGAAGTTATGGAAAAACAAGTCTTAGAAAGACATGTTTTTTAGAAAAACAATTTTTATTGTGATTAAAACTATTTTTTAAATTTACTGTGAATTTATGGGATTTTTATTGAGTGAAAGACCTATTTTCAAATCCCGTATCTGTGCAGAACTGTACAAACTGTTTCAGGCTTCAGCGGTCGACCGGGTCTGAAGTCGGTCGACCGGATCAGTCGACCGACGTGCACAGACGTGCACGCCTTGGTGCACTGGAGGACGGTCGACCGGGTCGGTCGACCGCTTCGGAGAGCTTTGCTCTCTGGAAATATCGGCCGACCGGTCCGATCGACCGACAGAGAGATTACTCTCTGCTCCAGTGGGTCGGTCGACCGAGCCGGTCGACCGGAGGCTCCAACGGTCGGATTTTTGACCGTTGGCGGTCGACCGGGCCGGTCGACCGGTAGCACTGACAGAGCCCCACGGCTCTATTTTCTTACAGCCTAAAAAGGGGGTCTTGTCAACTGTTTTTAGTAGAAGATTTTGGAGACTTCTTGAGCCTGTTTTTCTGATACTTTTAGAAGAGTTTTCTCCACAAAATAGTGAGCAAATATTTCCTATCTAAAGGGAAGTTTTATCAAGAGAGTGTAAAAGTGATTCTTTGAGTTTTTCACCAAAGCTTTCTTTCCTTGCTTTTCTCACACCACACTTGAGCTTTCCATTGCTAGATATTCCTATAGGTGTGTTGTAGTGAGAGTGCTCTTTAGGTGATCAAGTGTTGTGATCATCAAAGAGATTTTCTTTGTTCTTTGAGGATACGGGCAAGTGTGCTCGTTGTGGTGTGGAGTTCGGTTGTGAACTCTTTGGTTCGAGGTGCGGCCTCGGCAAGCTAGTGGGCTTGCGTGTGTACGGGACTTGGGAGTCCGAGAGCTTGTAGGTGTTGCGGCACCGAGGAGAGATCCATTGGGATCTTGCATAGTGGAAACCCTTCGTGTGTCGAAGGCGGGGATGTAGAGCAAGTGTGCTCGAACCTCGAAACAAACCCTTTGTGTTTGCGATTGCTCACTCTTGCTCTCTCTCTCTCTCTCTCTTTGTCTCTTTTATATCTTGCATTCAATTATTGTCTATCTTTATATGCTTGATATACCCTTGTGCTTAATTGTTATATAATTGCTTGGGATTGATTGTCTAACACTTGTATTCAACCAAGAGAGCCAACGCGGCACCTCAACCCATTCAAGGGGAATCTAGAGGAGTTTGTCCAGAGCCTCGCAAGGGGAATTCGGCAACACTCTTGTGTTATACATAAGTGTTTAATTAAAAGAAGTTTTATTTGGTCATCTTAGTTTTAATTCTGCATTATTTGTTCATAAGTGACCATTAGATTAGCCATCACCTATTCACCCCCCTCTAGGTGATCTTACAATTGGTATCAGAGCTAGTGCTCTTGATATTGGGTCTAACAACCTAAGAGTTAAAGATCCTCTTTTAGGCTAATCACAAGATTTGTACACACACCATGGACTTCATGTCACCACCCACCTTTGACATCCTCAACATCAACATTTGGAAGGTTAAGATGTCATTGTACCTCAAAGCCCTAGGTTTTCATGTCTATCTTGCCACTACTAATAATGCTTATTCTTTAGATGGTAAGAACATTGAGGCTAATGCAAAAGCCCTTCATGCTATCAAGTCAACCCTAAATGATGATTATTTATCTAGGGTTTCTAATGTTGAATCGGCTTTTGTAGTATGGAACATCATCACCTCACTCGGCGAAAGAGATCTATACTATGCGGGGAGTGACTCGGACGTTGGAAGCGACACCTCCAACGCATGCTTTATGGTCCAAGGGGATGACCCCCTTGAGGTAAATTCCGAATCCGATGATGAGGACATGTCATATGATGAGCTATCTACTTTTTGTCATCTATTGCTTGAGAAATATGACATGATTAGAAAAGAAAATAAAAATTTGAAAAAGAACATTTCTTGCATGCATATAGAACAAGATTCATTTAGAAGTAACATTGCATGCTTAGAATTAGAAAATAATAATTTGAAAAAGGATTTTGATTGCATGCTTAAAGAAAATGATTCTTTTAAATCTAAGATTGCATGCTTAGAAAAGGAAAATAAAGATTTGAAAAATGAGAATGTTTCCTTGATTACTAAATTGAATGATTTATGTGAAGGGAACACTATTTTGAAAAATAAGATTGATTTGGTGAAAAAACAAAAGGAAGATGTTTTTCAAGAAAATATCACTTTGAAAAGAAAATTTATTGGAAAAGATTTTGTTTCACAAAAGAAAAGAAAATTGATCATATATCTCATCATGCTTTACATGCCACCACAAATGAGATAAATGTTTTGAAAAATAAAATGGATAATTTGAGTTCAACTTTGAACTCTTGTGCATTTAATCATACTAAGTTGGAGTCAATGTTTTCAAAAAATAAACTCCTCATGTTCATGCACATCACTCTCATCATCATGCTTATGTTGCACACCATGATCACAATCCTACACATAAGCATACTAAGGTGTACGTATGTACACATTGTGGCCGCAAAGGCCATTTAGCAAAATATTGTTTTGATAAGAAATCACATTTATATTTTGCTAAGTATAATAGATTTTGGGATCCTTATAATAAAGCTAACCCCAAAGGACCCAAGAAAGTATGGGTACCAAAACCCCCCCTTTGATTTTGATGTAGGTGAGGGATCTCACAAGACGTGAGAAGATTGGTACCTTGGTAGCGGATGCAATGGACATGATGGACAAACATTTGGATGCATAGCTATCAAGGAAATTTTGGTGGGAAAGACCACCATATTTGGAGCTTTGGAGTTGGTAACAACCTCTAAACTCCTATTTTTTTATGTTCATGCTTGTTCATCCATAATATTCATAGCATGTTCATGTTTTAAGATTTTATGTGCTTCATGTGATAATTACATGCTTAGTTGTAGAATGTGTCAAACTTGTATGTATACATATACAAATAGTGAATTACAATTGATTCATATATAATTGAACTTCATGCTCATTTGTATCCACTATATGCACATGTATAGGCTAGTTTTGATGATTCTCCTTCATACATGTTTTTGCCTATTTTAGTGATTTACTTCATGTATATGCATTTTGAATTCAAATCTAATAAATATACATGTATACCATGAGTCTCTTACTTTCATGCAAACACATTTGATAGACTCTTTTATATTTGGGATATGTATGCATATTGTTAGATTTGGATAAATCATACATATACCATGAAGATTGTTGATTTATGAAAAATGATTTTTAAGTTGATTTGTCAAAAATGAGATTCATGATCTTTTTGAGCTTAAATGACTACTTTCATAAATACGCTATTTACATAACCTTTGAACACTCACCTTTTAAGAAAATAGATAATTTTGAGCTTTATGGACTATGAGTGCTTGAACTTTTATGTATTTAGTATGATTTATGAAAAACATATGATTTTATATTTTTGAAGGATCTTTAACTAGTTTGTCAAAAATCCATTTAAACTAGTTATCTATTCTTCAATTGATGAACATGATTCTATTTTTATGATTAAAAATCTTTTATGATCTCAAAATTTATTTATACTTCATGATTTGAATATTAGTTTAAATATTAGTTTTTGTCAACACTTGGATTTATACTTGTACATATTGTGGGCCACAAATAAATCTATTTATATTTGTGCTTGAATGCTTATTTGAACCTATTAGATGTGCTTGTATTACTTAGTTTTGATGATACATACATTCTTAAACTTGTATTCTCATTTTGGATGTGATTTATGATCATGTGTTTTTTCATTTCATGTATATGTTTATTTTGCCAACCTTAAGATATACATGTATACCTCTTGAGTCATTTGCCTTTAATGCAAATCTATTTATATGGACTCAATTGTGTTTAAGAGATATGTATGTATACTTATTAGGTTGTCAAAACATACATATATCTTGAAATACAAATTTTATTTTTAATAAAATTTTGTGATGATTTTCATGTTTTCAAAATTTATGATTTAAAGGAATATTGAGCTTTATTGCCATTTTCATGATGCCATGTTCCACATAACACTAGTACACTCACTTCTTTTTGATATGGACTTTATGTACACTAGAGTGCTTTAGTGCCTTGTGTTTTATGCATATTTCATGAAAACTTTTGATTTATTCCTTGATTGAAGAATTCCGTACTAGTTGTTAAACATTTTCATTTAACTAGTTTGAATTCCTCATGTGGTAAATTATGTGATGTATACACTTAAGCTTAATTTTCAATTGATATCATTGGACACTTTTAATTGGTATTAATTTGACTCTTGTGGTATATACTCATATTTTGTTCTCTCATATATGTATGTATCTACATAAATTGATATAATTTCTTCATACATATTTATGATAGTTTTTGTGCTTGTTTTACAATTGGTATTTTTTTTTGAAGCACAAAGATTGTTGATGCTAAGCTTAATTAGAATTTCAAATTGATATCCCATTATAAGCTTGTGCATTGTGTTTTGAAATTGGTATCAAAATTCAAATTTGATTATTCTACATTTGGTACCTTAAAAGAAAATTGTGTATTTTAAGATGTCTCAAAATTTGTTTTATTGAAAAAAAAATTAAATTTTTATAAGAAAATAAAAAAAAAAATTTTTTTTTGGTTTGTATTGCCTATATGCAAGAAGAGCTTAACATCTCTTCTACATATAGATTCATCTTGAGTGTATTGTATATTGAGGAGCTTAACATCTCTTCTTTATGTGGTACACGTGTGTAGGGGGAGCTTCACATCTCCTCTTATGCATTACATAATGTGTGTTATGTGAATTAGGGCTTCACATCCCTCTTTCATGTAATGCATATGTGTAGGGAAGCTAACTTAGCGTCTTCCTCTTCATGAATGTATATCGCATATAAATCTTTAATAATTTTACAATTGATTTGTATTATCCCTCCCTGATTTCTTTGTTTTTTACAAAAAGGGGAGTAACATTTGTTTGATTTGATTTTACTTTGAACCCTTTGTTGATGATTGACAAAAAGGGGGAGAAGTATTTGAGTTATATGCATGATTTCTTTAAGGGGGAGAAGTATTTGTTCCTTACTTAAGGGGGAGAAAGATTTTGGCTTGTGTTTTTACTCATGCATCACTAGAAAGAAAAGATTTGTTTAGTTTTACATGCATTCATTTGCATACATATTTATGTGCTTCATTGAATATCTATTGCTTATTTATTATGCATGAGTTAAGGGGGAGCTTCTTTGAAGCTTTACTTTAATCCATGCATATATAACTCCATGAGTTTTGTCATCATCAAAAAGGGGGAGATTGTTGGCCCAAAGGCCTTTCACCCTAGTTTTGATGATGATCAACTCATGTAGTTATATTTACTAATGATCTTGTGTTTAATTAGTGACAGATTCTTTATCAAGATCTTAGTAGGTGTGGAGCTTCAACAAAGGATTTAAAGACAAGTTGTGAAGCTAGCACCGGTTGATTCACGAGCCTATGCATCAAGACCACATCTAGAGATGAGCTCGGTGGATTGCATGTGGACCAAGTCAAGAAGATGTGAAGACTTCAAGGGAAGACTTCAAGATCAAGACTTGTGTCTAGGTATAAGATTTGTATTTTTGTTTTAGTAAAAATGTAAAGGATAGATAGTTGGTGGA
This sequence comes from Agave tequilana, assembly GCA_038442645.1. Classification (NCBI taxonomy): domain Eukaryota; kingdom Viridiplantae; phylum Streptophyta; class Magnoliopsida; order Asparagales; family Asparagaceae; genus Agave; species Agave tequilana. The sequence goes on along the minus strand of JAVJIF010004946.1, from coordinate 127,721 downwards.
TTGCTCAAGTCTATTTCACACACACACTCTTGATAGAACTCTTGATTTAATTGATTTCATAAAAGATTTCTTTTTAGAAAGAATTTTTATTTAGTAAAAGATTTTCTTTGAGACAAAATATAAACTTTGGTTTTTGGTATTTCTATCATATATATCTTTTCAAACCATAACCAAGTTTAGAGCTTTATGATCAAAAACATAGATATTTTATTATGATTGTGTAGTGGATCATATCCATACACACTATGCTTTATAAGTTCAAAATATCTTGTTTTTGTATTTTGTGAAGTTATGGAAAAACAAGTCTTAGAAAGACATGTTTTTTAGAAAAACAATTTTTATTGTGATTAAAACTATTTTTTAAATTTACTGTGAATTTATGGGATTTTTATTGAGTGAAAAGACCTATTTTCAAATCCCGTATCTGTGCAGAACTGTACAAACTGTTTCAGGCTTCAGCGGTCGACCGGGTCTGAAGTCGGTCGACCGGATCAGTCGACCGACGTGCACAGACGTGCACGCCTTGGTGCACTGGAGGACGGTCGACCGGGTCGGTCGACCGCTTCGGAGAGCTTTGCTCTCTGGAAATATCGGCCGACCGGTCCGGTCGACCGACAGAGAGATTACTCTCTGCTCCAGTGGGTCGGTCGACCGAGCCGGTCGACCGGAGGCTCCAACGGTCGGATTTTTGACCGTTGGCGGTCGACCGGGCCGGTCGACCGGTAGCACTGACAGAGCCCCAACGGCTCTATTTTCTTACAGCCTATAAAAGGGGGTCTTGTCAACTGTTTTTAGTAGAAGATTTTGGAGACTTCTTGAGCCTGTTTTTCTGATACTTTTAGAAGAGTTTTCTCCACAAAATAGTGAGCAAATATTTCCTATCTAAAGGGAAGTTTTATCAAGAGAGTGTAAAAGTGATTCTTTGAGTTTTTCACCAAAGCTTTCTTTCCTTGCTTTTCTCACACCACACTTGAGCTTTCCATTGCTAGATATTCCTATAGGTGTGTTGTAGTGAGAGTGCTCTTTAGGTGATCAAGTGTTGTGATCATCAAAGAGATTTTCTTTGTTCTTTGAGGATATGGGCAAGTGTGCTCGTTGTGGTGTGGAGTTCGGTTGTGAACTCTTTGGTTCGAGGTGCGGCCTCGGCAAGCTAGTGGGCTTGCGTGTGTACGGGACTTGGGAGTCCGAGAGCTTGTAGGTGTTGCGGCACCGAGGAGAGATCCATTGGGATCTTGCATAGTGGAAACCTTTCGTGTGTCGAAGGCGGGGATGTAGAGCAAGTGTGCTCGAACCTCGAAACAAACCCTTTGTGTTTGCGATTGCTCACTCTTGCTCTCTCTCTCTCTCTTTGTCTCTTTTATATCTTGCATTCAATTATTGTCTATCTTTATATGCTTGATATACCCTTGTGCTTAATTGTTATATAATTGCTTGGGATTGATTGTCTAACACTTGTATTCAACCAAGAGAGCCAACGCGGCACCTCAACCCATTCAAGGGGAATCTAGAGGAGTTCGTCCAGAGCCTCGCAAGGGGAATTCGGCAACACTCTTGTGTTATACATAAGTGTTTAATTAAAAGAAGTTTTATTTGGTCATCTTAGTTTTAATTCTGCATTATTTGTTCATAAGTGACCATTAGATTAGCCATCACCTATTCACCCCCCCTCTAGGTGATCTTACACCCCATACACGGGGCGTGCACGGGCCCTTCCCGATACACGGGGCGTGCCCGGGCTTGGTAGGGAGGCCCACGCCCTGGCCGGGTCCCCTCCGCCTTTCGCCACCCTCCTCCTCTGCCTTTGGGCCTCCCCTCCACCATCGTCCGCCCCCTTCTTGCCACCCTCCTTCGTCGTCGCCGCTCGCCACCCTTCAAATAAAATGTCAAAAAAATATGTGAGTGCCCAACTTTGAACCATGAACCTCTTCTTGGTGAGAAGAGTGCGATGACCAACTACACCACTTATACATTTGAAAATATTGTGAATAAAAAAATCTTTTAATAGATTTATTTTTTCAAAAATTATACTTTAAAAAGTCTTTATTTTTATTTTTATTTTTCTTAAATCGGGCTGGCCCAGTCCTGGCCTCGGTGTGCCAGAGGGCTGAACCCGAGTCGCCCAAAGGGGGATTGGGACCAGGCCAGGCCAGGTCGCCCGTCTTTTATGGGCGGCCCGGGCTTGGCCCTGGCCGGGCCTACGCCCGGCAGATTTGGGACCAGGCTGGACCAGGGCAATCCCCACCCGTTCGCACCCCTACTCAGGCTTTTAATATCCTGCGACTCTGGTTGTGATATGCTGGTATGCAACCAATTTTATTAATTTACAAGTAGAAGTTACTATTATATCTACTCATGTTGGGCTTATTTCTACAAGGAAGACTGTGCAGGAGGCGGGAGATCGACCGGAGAGGGAGTGAGGGGAGAGGGAGAGGGAGAAATGTGGGGTTTGAGCAGTAGAAAAGAGAGGGAGAATTAATTTCAAATTGGGAGTATAATTGTTTTTATCACTTCTTTAAGTTTAAATAACCTCACTCGAAATAACCTCTTCTCCTTCTCTCTAAACAAGAAATTACCTCTTGCTTTTCTACTATTACCATACTAGTTTTAAGGTTATTAGAAGTAGATGCCTCACCTCGATCAGATCGGACGAGAAGTTCATATTTAAATCACGCCTACGTCGGATCTATGCGAGTGGAAAGGGTAAAAACTGGCGACTAGTCGTAAGTACACAAATTTTCAACTTCATCCTATTAGATTTTTGATTTACATATTGGATCGCATGTTCACTCCTACTTCCACTGTCAGTTTTGTTTACTCAAGCAACAGATAGATGGGGCTTACATGAACCCATGTGTTTGTCTCTTTCAAAAATATTTAAAAAAAACGTTATTAATAAGACTTTGCTACAAAATTGGATATTTTGTAATCACTTCAAAAAACAATTTTTAAGAAAGTGCAAGCCCACTTTTAACTTGTGTTTTTCTACAACAGAGTCTGACTTCAAATTGAACTTCTTCCTATATTTTTTTAACTAGTTTTTATGAATCTCGTCCAGGAAATATCTTTGTGGTATTCTGGGGAAAATTAAAGAAAGTAAATGAGATTATATAGTGTGTAGGTTTTAAATGAAAGGGATCTTTTTGAAGAAAACTATGAGATTTATTTGTTTCAGAAAGCATGCCTTGATGAAAATGTTGGTCAAACATTGAAGTATGTTTGACTTAACACCGATACATGCCCAATATAATATATTGTTTTTTTTAAAAAATTAATTACAGATTAACATATTTGCTATAAATTTAACATTTTCTTTTATATATACAATTATCAAAACTAAGCGAGCGGAGTTTTCTCTCGTGATTCCTTTACAGATATTGTCTGTTTGTATGTCTGTCCGTCTCCCCCTTCCCCCTCTGTCTCCCATCTCTCCCTCATCCTTCCCCCTCCTCTCTCTCTGGAGCTCCGCCTCTGCCCTCTTCCTACACCGCCTCACCTCTTCCCCTCTCCCTGACTCTCTAGCTCTCCTGTCCCTCTCTCCTCTCTCTCTTCCCCTCCCCTCCCCTCTCCACCTCCTCTCTCTCTCTCTCACTGTCGTCGCTTTTTTTTGAGTAATTAGTGTTTCTTTGCTTTAAGTTCGGTCACCGTGCTTGATCAAGTGAGGTCAATGATAAACTGCATCCAGTAGGAGTCATTTTTTGGTAGAACGCATTAGATTTTTGTGAATCAGGGTCGTCATAACTAGTTTAGTTAGGATATATTATGTGACTAGCGGAGTTTCACTTCAAACGTTTTTGTCAAAAAATTTGAACCTTCCAAATTTGTGAACAATGTTACATGAAAAAACTCCATCAAGTTGATTCCTCGAGACATGCTTTATCGGAATATGACTTGCAGTGATAAAAGGAAGTAACAGCCTCTTCCCATGAAATTCAGCTGTGAGATGTAATTGTAGCTTGTAGATTATTACTAGTATACCTTGGCGGTGGGAAACTGAGCACAGCGGCGAGAGAGGTGGCGGCTGCGGCAAGAGAGGAAGAGAAGTAGGATGCTGGAGGGAGAGAGGACGAGGAGGCCGGGGGAAGAAGAAGAGCTCTCTCACGCGGATGAAGACGGACGGACGGACAAAGTTTGTGAAGGAGTCAGGGGAGAAATCTTGCTTCACTCAATTTTGATTGTTATTATTATTTTTGAGATAAAGGATGGGTATTAGCTGGGCCGGCCCTGGACCCGGGCGACCAGGACACAAGCCCAGGGCCCAAAGCTAAGAGGGCTCAAAATTTTTAGTGTAGTATTTTTTGTTTTGTAAATTGGAAGAGGTGTTTCCAACAAAAGGACCGAATAGCGCAGTGCATTAGCGCATCTGACTTTCGATCAGAAGGTTGTGGGTTTGACTCCCACCGTGTTTGATTTTTTTTAGGACATGATTTATTTTGTTTTTACTTTTCTTAAAAACTAAATAAATTGAATATTCTCATACAAAAAAGAAAATTTTCCATTGTTGGGACTTGAACCCGTGTCTCTCTGGTGAGAGCCAAGTATAAAAACCTTTTCACTTACATTCTCTCAGTGACTCTTCCCCTTCTTCCATGGCCTCCCCCTCTCTCTTTCTCAATCTCTAATGATGAAACCACGGGGCTTCTTCGTCTCCTCTACAACCCTCTTCAGTTGTCTCCCTCTTCATCAACACCAACCTTGACACTCATCTGTCATGGTCATTTCTCCTCATGAAACCGCCATCGCCGATTTCTAAAGTAAAGCCCATTGTTCTCATTCAGTTTCAATCTCATTTTACTTGTTACACCTTCACCTATCATGTGGGTTTTTTGTTTCTTGTCTCGGTATTGCATTCTCTTAAACAGGTTACGTCTCGAATTCAGTGTGGTTTTTTTTTTTTTTTTGGCTTGGTTTGGCATTTTCTCAAACGGGTTCTGTGCAAAACTAAATCTGATGCTAAAGATAGGATTTTTTTCGTGCTTCTTGTGCTTATATCTTAAATGGGTTTTCATTATTTTCAGTTTTTGTACATAATTTTGAGTTGGAGGTTGCCAAAACAATTTTGGGATTTTTCAAACAGTCTCATTTTGATCATAATGCATCTGTGTTTAACTAGTCTCGATTCTTTTTGTCATCTTGTGCTCATGTCTCAAACTCTGTGCATTTTTAGTTTTTTATACATTTGATTTGTATGTTGTCTAGTAAAATTGAGATTTTGCAAATGGTCTCATTCTAATAATCATGCATTTGTGTATGTTTAAATAATTATATTCATTCTTGTTGTCATCAAATCTGATTTAGGAAAGCAATTTGTATTTGTCGCTTCAATGTTCATATTGCAGTGTCTCGGGCGTGCTTGATCCTATTTCAAAGAATGGTCTTATTCTAAATTTTAAACATCATGCATCCATGTTTAAGTAGTCTATTTTTCTTGTTGATACCCAATTTGTGTATTTTTAGGGTTTTTGTAAATACTTTCATGTTTAAGTAGCCTCTTTCCCATTCATTCATTATGCTACTAATTAATATACCTATCGCATAGGGGAAAAAAAATCTAATTAGTATGTTTATTCTTTCGAAAAAGATTAGCATGCTTATATAGAGGCACATTTTCTACATTCGCCATGGGCCTTTGAAAACCCATTACCAGTGATGTGAATTGATAAGTGTATGTCATGTAGGGAATCAGTGATATAATCGAACTCACTACGTTTCACCAAATAGAACGATCTTTGGGAAGAAAGCAATTGAAGACTAATAATGTTGCAAATGGATTTAAATAAGATTGCGAGCGTAGTTTTTGCACATTTCTAATCTCAATCAACTTAACAACAATACATATATTATGCATGACAAGTTCTAACCCAATATCAATGAAAAAATCGCATAATTTGCAAATTCACACATCTCATAATTAATGGGCAGCAGACAATAATGATAATATTTTAAAGATAAATCAAGTGATGTAACCAACTAATAACTTAATTACTGAAATAAAACTCACTGTTGTGGATCTGTTGTTGCTGCTATTGTTGAACGTTGTTGCATTGTTATTGAACTCATGGTTGAGGCATTTCATTGAACATGTATTTTTCTTGTTGAAACATCCTCTATGAAGAGAGCTTCAGATCTGATGTTCGGTACTAGAATTGACTCAATGTTATTGTTGAATGTTGCTGCTATTGTTGAATGTTGCTGCATTGTTATTGAACTCATGGTTGAGGCATTTCATCGAACATGTATTTTTCTTGTTGAAACATCCTCTATGAAGAGAGCTTCAGATCTAATGTTCGGTACTGGAATTGACTCAATGTTTGAGTTTGGGGTGCTGGAGTTGCAATCGAAGAAAGTTAGGCGGCTCGGCGAGGAATGTGCTCTGGAGTTGGGAAGGTTGATGTTGGAGTATGAGTGTTTGGAGGCTTGGGTGCTGGAGTATAGTTGAAGGTAGTGATGAAGTGGGTTGGGTTAGTGAAGAAGATGAAATAGAGAAGGATTACTTACTGAGGGAGAGAAAGACTAACAGAGAGAGATTGGGTTCTTACATTATTAACATGAGGAAAGAGGAATAGAGATACGGGAAGAAGAGAGAAGACTCAAATAGAGAGACATGCCAAATTTTCATTTCATCATCATTGTTTTTTTTGCGCTACACAAGATGGCTTACATATAGGCATCACTAGTAACTACCTACTACCACAAACTCATAACCACCATTACATACAATTGAAATAAAATAGAAATATAAAATAAAGATAACTAAATAAGTGATTTTCTCATCAATTCTCCCCAGATGGGAGAGAACTTGACCCGTTGAGTCAATTACGAAACTGCTCTCTTACTGTTGTAAATTTGTTTTTCTGCATCTCAAATTACTAGTCAAGTTGCACCATAAATTCATCATTAAAAATGTTATCAATCTTCTCTGCTGTATAGGATGAATATCAGGAAGTAGGAGAGTGAAGGACTCTCAAAAATTGGCTCAGTGTAAGGTTCATCAGCCAGTAGTTGTTTGTGGATAATCAAGACATTGTAAACCACTTAGTCCTTAATACTGAAAATAGAACTGATGTCAAATCTATAACATAAATATTGTGATTTAAATTCTTTTAAGATTTTGAAAAGTCCAACATTACATGCATGCAAATCTTTAACAGTTCCTTAGGGAAATCATTTTAGTCGAATCCGATCCATCACAAAATTGTGAACACGAAAAGTTTTAAATTCTTTCCTAACGTCAAACATAACTTATAATTAACGTTGCTTATTTAAATATACCACTGATTTTCATGTGTAGTTCTTACATGCATGTTGCAAAATATGATGCAAATTCAGATATCTAGGCCTAAAATGCAGACTCATAAACTCTATGATGAAATGCAATAGAGAACTCAACTTAAGGCCTAACATATGTTAGAAAAGTCTTCCAAAAGGTAGCTAATAAACTTTGACTCTCTATTGAACATTAAAGTTTTAGACACTTGGATCATCGGATCAGCAATATACATAGCCTCAATCAAAAGGGATTATCAAAGGTATGATCCTAAGATATGTGACAGTTTACCTATTTTTACAGTGAAGATGAAAGTTATGCAAACATGTAAAGGTAGAGGAGATGAACCCTGAAGTTTAACAGTAATGGAAGAGGAGTTGATAATCTTTAAGGTGTCATGTTATCCATAACTGCATCCTCAAAATTTTGGATATAGATCGATCATAGATGATAATATTCTTGCTGATACCTACATTCTTTGTCAGGATATAGCTCCAGAACTTGTCATCATAGAAATAAATGTTTATTGAGACAAAGTATTATTGTTTGATCTCTAGTGACAACTTATCAACTTGCCTTTTGAGTTCAATATGCATAGAAGGATCCATCCTATAGTGTGGCAAGTCAGAAAGACTAGCTCCTAAAATTAAATCAATAACGTGTTAGATATCACGCGTTGGTGGAGTTTGTCCGCGAGGTCTTCATGAAGGACTTCAGTAATCCCCTGGATGAGTTTGGGGGAAATAGGAGTACTGTCTTTAGGTGAGACATCAATAAACTCCGTAGTCACAGATGTAACTTCAACAAGTTCTATAATCACTGGGGTGACCTCAGGAGAAATTGGAGTACTGGACTCCTCAATGTCATCACCCCAGATTTCTTCGTCGAAGTCAAAGTCATAGTCTTCAGATTCTTCTACCTGATAAATGAATTCTTCAGAGTTAAACTTTGATTCTGTTATAGGCAGTTCAATGATAGCAACTCTGACTGGGCTTGGACAGATGGCAACAACATGCCGATAATCCTAGCACTTATTACACTGGATTGCAGGACGAAGTGTGGAGATGTCCCTTTCAGTGTTCTTGCCATTTAGCGTTACTTTTAATGCTTTTGTTTTCAGTGTCCACTTTGTATGCTGGTGTTTGTGGATTGTCCTGGTGTGGGTATTGATATGGAGTGGGCTTAAATGCTTGTTCAACGGCAAGAAAGTGATTCAAAATTTCATCCAGTTTTTTTAGGATTTCGGGTTTCATATTAGCCATTTGGGTTCACTAGTCTCTCCTAGTAGGTATAGTTTAAGGTATACACTAAAAGGAACTAGTCATGAAAGAGATAAATTACCAAACTAACAATATGCACATGAAGATATTTTTTTTTAACCTAGTACAAGGTGTTCCTGCTTAAACATTATGCTCCGATACTAAATTGATGTGAAACGATAAGTGTGTGCCATGTAGGGAATTAATGACATATACGAATTCGCAACATTTCACCAAATGGAAGATCTTCGGCAGGAAAGCAACTGAAAACTAACAACATTGCAAATGGATTTAAACAAGATTGCAAGCGTAATTTTGCACATTTCTAATCTTAATCAAATTAACAACAATACCCATATTATGTATAACAAGCTCTAACCTCAATATCAATGTAAAGCAATCACATGATTTGCAAATCACACATCTCACAATTAATGGGCAGCAGACAATAATGATAATATTTCAAAGATAAACAACCAACTAATAACTCAATTGCTAAAATAAAACTCACTGATGTATATCTATTATCACTGTTATTGAATGTTGCTGCACTGTTACTGAACTCGTGGTTGAGGCATTTCATCATACATGTATTGTGCTTGTTGAAATATCCTCTATGAAGAGAGCTTCAGATCTAATGTTCGGTACTGGAATTGACTCCTCAATGTTTGAGTTTGGGGTGCTGGAGTTGCACTCGAAGGAAGATAGGTGGGTTGGTGAGGAATGGGCTTTGGAGTTGGGAAGGTTGATGCTGGTATTTGGGTGTTCGTAGGGTTGGGTGCTGTAGTCTAGTTGAAGCCTTGAAGGTAGTGATGAGGTGGGTTGGGGCAATGAAGATGATGAAATAAAGAAGGATTACTATTGTGAGAGAGAAAGAGAGACTAACAGAGAGAGGGCTAATAAGAGAGAGAGAGAGAGAGATTGGGAACAGGTGGAAAGATGAATAGAGATGTGGGAAGAAGAGAGAGAAGACCCAGATAGAGAGACATGTCAAATTTTCATTTCATCATCATCATCTTTCAGCACTACACAAGATGGCCTACATATAGGCATCACCAATAACTACCCACTACCACAATCTCATAACCACCACTACCACCATTACATACAACAAACTAATAATTGCACATAGAATTAACTATATCTCCCTTTCATTGCCATCCACAGCAGTATCAGCAACATTCACCTTAAAATTCCCTGTTGCTCCAGCAGCTCCTTGTCTCCTCCCCCTCGTATGATAATGCTTTTGAATTTTAGCAGTCCTTGAAAGGAATGTTGGTTCTTATCAAAAACAACTGAACATTTCTCTCAGACCAAATGCACTAAAGAATGGCACAGGCCCAAATGTCCCACTTCATCTTCTTTTGGCAACTAACTGCATTATGTCTCCAATCAGACCATAATGATAAAGTCTGAATTTGATAGAAGCCCATATGCGAGTAACCCATTGACATTCCAAAAATAAATGAGTTTGAGTTTCATCCTCTTCACCACATAAAATACAAACCACAGCAATCTGTGCTCCTTTGCTAGCGAACAAATCTTTGGTGTTTAATCTTCCTCTGATAGTTAACGACACCATGATTTTAGCTTTAAGAGGAACTGGAACCATCCAAATGTCATGATACACAGATAATTGTCCTCAAAAAATAGAGAGTTGTAATAAGATTTGACTGTAATTCCCTTATTATCCCACCTCCACTGTCTACAATCTTCACCATCTGATCGAACAATTCCATTCAACAAGTGCAATAACTCCAAGTATTGAAAGACCAAACCTCCAACCAGTTGCCTCCTAAAAGGAATGCTCCATCTCCAATTTTTTCTTCCACCATACCCATAGATTGGACATAAGCCTTCGGCCTGACAGCAATCTTAAACAAATCGGAAATAGAGAGGCCAAGAGTTCTCTCCAATCCAATTATCCAACTAGAACAAAGTTTGACTCCCATTATGAACCTGAACCCTGGTACTTCTTAAAATGCTATCACAATTAGGGAGAACACCTTTCTTAAAAGGAGATAAGAACTTGTTTTCTCTAGTTACTTCCAATAAAGATTTGTTCTGATAATGCTTGAAACTAGAAATCTTCTCTAGATGTTTCCAAGATCAATAAACCACTTCCAAAGCCATTTTCCAAGTAATACTCTATTCATAAGCTCAATGTCAAGTATCCCCGATCCTCCTTGTAACTTAGACTTACACACTTCACCCCAGGCTACCAAATTAGCGCAATTTTTGGCTTCCTGCTCCCTTGTCCCCAAATCTTCTATACCCATTTGGGAAATAGAAAAAAAAGATATCTAGAAAAGAGGCATTGAAGACAAGAAAGAATTGACTAAAGTCAATCTCCCACCTCTTGGCAACAATTTTCTTTCCATCCTGCCAATCTACTGTTAAACTTATTTAATAAAGGCAACCAATCATCTTTTTCAACTTTCCTGGCCTCAAAGCAATCCCAAGATATGTAATGGAAAACTCCCACATTTATAATTTAACATCTTAGCCACCTATCTTTGTCGTACATCATTGTCTTCTAATATAATGACAGAACTTTTATCAAAGTTAATTCAAAGACCAGATACCAACCCAAACCCATATAAAGCTAACTTAAGATCTGTCAATTGATGTCTGTCAACCTTACGAAAGATCAAGGTATCATCCACATATTGAATAGTAATTACCTTCTTTTCATAACCTGCAGGACCTAATCCCTGAATCAAGTTAGCTGATGTTGCTAGATTAATCATTCTAGTAAACACATCCACAACTAGAACAAATAATAATGGGGACAGTAGGTCCCCTTGTCTAACTCCTCTTCTAGATATAAGCCATCTACCAGGATTAGCATTAACCATTAAGGTTGCTTTCCCCCCGTTCAAGCATTTAGCCACCCAACTCAACCAATTAGTACCAAACCCTTTAGCTTTTAGAACATCCAGGGTGAACTACCAGTCATTCGTATCATAATCGTTAGCATAATCCAGCTTAAGTAGAACCCCATCAGATTCCTTCCACTTATATCTATTATTAATGATTTCCTGTGTTGTCACTACTCTATCCAAGATTTGCCTCCCCTTTATGAATCTATTCTGTACTAGATCAATCAATAAATCCAATTTTTCATTCGGCCTGCTTGTAAGCACTTTTGTTATAATTTATAAACAACATTCAAAAGGCTTATAGGTTTGAACTGATGCACTTGGTTAGCTCCAGAAACTTTAGGCAAGAGTACAATGTGAGCATAATTCAACCTTTCTAAGTCGAAAGTTTAAGAATATAACTCTTCAAACAGTTTGAAAATATCACCCTTAACAACATCCCAATAATGTTGAAAATATATAGCAGTAAGACCACCTGGATCAGGTAATTTTTCTCCATTCATACTGAAAACTGCATGTCTGATTTCATCCATAGAGAGGTATTTCCAGGTCATCAGCCCCCCCCACTCCTCTCTAGGATGAAGCAAACCCCAGTTCACATCCAACCTATTATTCTCTGCTTGTCCAAAATATTATGATATAACTGTTAAAAAGCATCAGCCATACCTCCCTGACTTGAACTTCCACATTATTCACTGTCAAAGAAGAAATATAATTGCTTTTCCTTCGTCTATTAGCAATCTTATGAAAATAAAACGTATTTAATTCCGTTCCTTCAACCAATGAGCCTTAGATCTGTGTCTCCACATCACTTCCTCCTGATGAAGTATTTCATTTAAATCCTTCTCCACCTCTTTTTTACTTTCTCTATCAATATCAGTCAAAATCCTCTCCTTTTCCTGGGTTTCAAGCTGTAATAACTTGTCTAATAAATCCTTTTTTGTCTGTCTCACAGAGTCACACTATAGAAACTTTCTCTGCACCAGCTTTTGATTTGTTGTCTAAGATATCTGAGCTTTGATACAATATTAGCAGCAACAGGTCTCTTAGTTGGAGCCCCTCCACCATGCGGCCACCAAAGCATTAAAACCATCTGTCTGCATCCAAATCCTCTCAAATCTAAACATTTACACCCCTGGTTATCAATATCAGTATCTAGGCTCGCAGGAGAGTGATCTGATAATAGGCTGACCATCCCAATTTGAGGTAGACAAAGGATATTTATCATCCAATCCAGCTGAGAATAAAAATCTGTCTAATTTGGCCATGGGAGGATTCTCCCTTTTATTAGACCATGTGAACTTCTTTTCTGCCAATGGCAAATCTATAGGTTCTAATTCATTAATCACATCATTAAACACCTCCATATCTTTCCCACTACTGCCTTTGCCTTTTCTTTCATTAGCTCCTCTTGTGACATTAAAATCTCCAGCTATGGCTCAAATATCCAAGGCTAAAGATTTAATATATCTAAGGTCTTGCCGAAGCACACTCCTTTCTGTTGCTGAATGAAGCCCAGATACTGATGACATCACCATCACTGATCTGTTTGACACGCATTGCAAAATCACTGTGAGAACAACATGCCCACAATGTCTCTGATTTCCCCCCATTTACGTCCATTCCACCCTATCAACATTTCTCTGTACAGCATGCGCTACACTCCAGTCATTGAACATATTTGCATCCAAACTTCTCAAATACTGTTTGACATCAGAGCCATCTATGTCTCCTGTAAACAGACTATATCAACTCTGTTAAGACTACAAAAATTCCTTACACCAGCTCTCTTCTCATCACCACCCAGATCCCTGACGGTCCAAGTTAGTAGCAACATCGATAACTAATAATAAGCGCACACACCAACCCTTCCCTAGCTCAACTCAACTGAGCTCTGTCCCTTTCCATCTATCTAGTAGTATCTATATGATTAATACACCCAGGGCTTCTATCAAATATCAGACCACACTCAGTGGCTATATCTTTCAGCTTAGTATCATTATGAGAAGCAAATAATAAATGCTGATGACAAGATGTGATACGTGCATCCAATTACTCCAGTCTGTGAGAAGTGTTGTCCACTGTTGATATTGGCTCCTGTCCCATCAGTCTTCCACTTCTAGCTAAGATAGTAGATAAAAGGGGAAAAAAAAAGCTCGCACACAACCACCACTTCATCAAAATCCCTACTCACACCACTAGGAATCATGTACATTGGGATAACTTGAAGAGGCTCAGTAAGTGAAGCCTCCTCAGCACCCTCCGTCTCATCCAATACAACTCCTTATGGCTCTTCTACATCCACATACCCTTCCTCCATAGTTCCTGAAGATGACTCACCATAATCAATATTTCCACAAGGAATGAGAGCCCAGAAATCAGCCTCTAATTGCCTTTTATCCCCTAAGATAGTATCATCATCAATCCCCAAGTGGGCATTCTGCAAGTCATTCAATCCTTCAGCCATCATCCCAGACTTCCCCTTCTCCTCCTCCCACCTACCATATTTGACTTCTTCTCCATTGCACCTGTATCTACAGACTCGTGAACTTTAGTAATTGAAGAGCACCTCTAAACTTTCTTCTGTTTATAATAGAGCCTGGTAGCCTGTAGATTATGTAAAACACAAAGTGTGATTCTAAAATTTGACTAGAGCATCTCACTGTTTTGAATCGGTTTTTAGACCCCGACAAATCCAGAACAAGTTCTAAAAATCAATGCATTATAGGCCAGTTATTACAATTAACTTTGACCTTCCGTTCTGACTTAGCATACCATTACAATTTTGTGATATTTATTTATTATTTTATTTTAACAAGTTTAACTTTTTATAACTCCTTGAAACTCCCAAAATTTATACGCTCTGAGTTGATCTAGCCCTATTTAAGTATGATGTTGTAACCTAGCGCCTAAGAAATATATAGGCATAGGTGCATGTGACCCATGCATAAGAAAACTATACACACGTGGTTCTCAAGGTTGGCCCATAGTGCCAAGGCATGCCTACAATTACAAAAGCACTGGTTAAGACTAAACATCATCCAGACGTGGAGATCAACCCAACCAGCATGAGTTAGTAGAGCGGAAAGCATTAGCTACATCCAATAGTCTTATTTGGAATGCATAGACACGATTAAAACTATTTTACCTATATTCCAATGCATTTGAGCATCCTATCTCTACCCTTACCATGACAGAAAGAAAAACTAATGGGGAATGTGGCGGGTGGATGAGCCCTACACTTTCCCATCCCAATGTTCTGTTCTAGACTCCTTTTCCCCCCCCCCCCTCCCCCCCCCCCCCCCCCCCCCCCCCCACCCCACCCCAAAAAAAAAAAGAAGTAAATAAATAAATAGATATATTCATAAAGCATGAGGACTAGCAACAAGGAAGAAGTAGATAGCACATAAGGATTATGGTTGCAAGCAGCTCAAGTTGACTTGTAATTTATCTAGGCCTCTAATTGCACTCTGACTAGTATTAAAATCTAGACCCTGTTGGTCTGATATGCCCCAAATTAAGTCTTACACTACATTAAGGGAGGTGAGAATGTGTTTTAACAGCTTGGATGTTCCCTAAGAAACCCCAAGACATTGGAAGTGTTAAAGACGCATGGGTCAAATATAACAGACACAAGTCGTGGACCAACCCAGCTCAACCTGAAGGGAACCCAGCCCGACTATCTGATCATAGAGGCTCATAATCTTGCAGTCTACAGCCAATTCCCAAACACCAACCTTAACCCAACCACTCGCTAACAAGAATAAAGAAGGACCTTTCTCTTGTGTTTGGTTTTGCAATTTTGGTCTATATTGCAGTTTCATTATCATAAACTAGGGTGTAGAGGATATTATGGTTTAGGATGTTAATGTGCATCAAAACATCATGTGGAACAGAGAAAAATCTGGTTTCTTTACTATATAATAGGGATTTCTATCCTAAACCATGGTTTAAGGGCTATCCAAACTGTAGCGAAAAATCTTATGACGACTGACATGAAAGGAAAACTGATCTTGTAGATTTCCAGGTCAATGGCCATGTTCAGTCATATAATACTGCATAGTCATTTCTAGTGACGCGCACATTGATGGAAATATTATTCTGTGAGGTGAAGAGGACAAAGATTTGTAACCTGTCTTGGAGATGGAATAAGATCAATCAATAGGAAAGTCTGTACTTTGGCCAATGATATATGGAAGTTGTCGGGAGCCTCTTTGAAATTAGATGTACTCACATTGTAAGAATCCATGTGGAAGCATCCATGATGCAAAATATAGAATTACTATAAAATTGGTTAAGCAACATGGTTTTGATTAAGTTACCTATAGAGGTGTTATCAAGGCAAGAGGCTTCTAAAGATTAGAAAGAAATAGAGACCAAGAAACCGATGAATGACAAGAAAGAAGCAGATAAAAAGCTATGCTGTTAGTTTTAATGGGTAAAATAGCCTCCTTCATCCACAAGGTCATGAGGCTGCATACATCCTACAAAAGATTCAATATCTCAAAAAAAAAAAAAAAAAAATATCAATGACCTATCGGTGGTTATCTAAACAAAATAGGCTGCTAGCTGCTAATACGTATTTCCTAAGACAAAATGAATGATTTTCAACTGCAACCTCACACTCACTAATAAACTACTGCAACCCAGTTACTTCCCACAGTTTACTAAATGAGTGGAGTCTTGGGAAACCAAAGATGGACAGCTCCATAATTGGCATATTGTGACTTCTTGTATTAGCACATAATGATGTATGAAGTATGTATAGGTGCATAATGAATCTGTATAATGATTGTACTGATCTATGTAGTTGATTAAAAATTATAACCATAATGATTAAAAGTAAATGTACAATGGATAAGAGATATAAAAGGATGTAAAACTATATAAATCTTTATAAAATTTACACTTCTGATTTATAAATTATTAGATACCACTTTCAAAATTGTAAAAAACAAAGGAGATCTGAAACACAATGCAATAGGACTCACAAGAGTTGTCTGTGCTGTGAGATTTGCATTTACAAAATACCGAAACCTTGATGGAAAGTGCTACAATTTAAAAGTGAAACTAAGTTATCAACAGTGTTTTAAATATCAGATATCAGCGATATATCGGTCAGCAAAATTATATACCGGATATCGAATACGGGTGATATATCACGATATGGTACTAAATACCGGTTGATATATCAATAGTCAATACATATAGTGTTCTAAAAATCGGTTTCATTATTCGTGCGGTCCAACACTGAATAATGATTAATCGGATTAATCGGGGATTAATCAGAGATTAATCATTTTAATATTTTAATATATTTAATTATATTTATACACAACTACGTATGAATATATACAGTTAATTGTTGAAAATATCTAAATATTATACAAGACAATATCTAGATGTGAAGTTATAAACCATGATATGATGAACAACTAGACAATATGAATAAATAGTAAAAAATAAGAAGTAAGAGAACTTATATATTCACATTAGTAATTTAAAATTTTAAATTTTGCAGCATAAATATAAATCAAAGAACTTACCTGCAAAATAAGATAAATAAAAAAATTAGTCAATTTATCAATCAAAATAATGAGCTTTAAAGAATGATGGAGAAAAATTGTTAAATAAGTTAACTTGAATAGAATCAAAAATAATAAAACATAAGTATCACTTTATGCAAAATATATAATAATAAAATATCATAATTTATCTATTATTTAATAAATAACAGTTCATCTACTATTTAATAAAAGATCATTATCAAATTATTAACTTCACAACATAAACTACTTAGCGATCCAACACACACAAAGTGATAAGTTTTTCAAATAAAAAACATATGATGCCTAAATGATTAATCGGGGATTAATCGGATTAATCGGGCATTAATCAGGGATTAATCATTTTGGGTCCGATCAATCGCACGAGCGCATAATCAAAGCGATTAATGTAATATTAAGCGGGCTGCCACCGAATAAGATTAATCAGTCGATTAATCCGATTTTTAGAACAGTGAATACATATAAGACATTATTAAAAGAAATAAGTTATTATTCAAACATCATATAAAAATATCATTGAAATACCATAATGAATATAGAATAAAATAAAACGATCTCTCAAGTAAAAAATAATAAAATTATCCAAATAAGTAACTATATCGGTCGATATATCAGATATTTCATTTCGGATATCGGCCAATAAATCGGCCAGGTGGCGATATATCGGATCATATCGGTCCAAAACGATATCCGATAAATTTTTGCACTTATCGTATCGTTTTGAATAAAATATCGGTATCTCGGCCGATATACCGGTATATCGGTCGATATTTAAAACAATGGTTATCAAAGATTGCCTGTACATTTGATATATTGCAAGAATGTCAGTATTTAAGCTTCAAGTTATTCTTCGTAAGATCTACCATGTTGGTGTAACGAGTTAAAATGTTAGGCTTTCTGATGTTTGCTCAAACTTATATTGGTACAGTTCTAATAAAGATGATGTTAACGAGGTTGAATCATCAATGCTCGGTTTGCAGAGCTACTGGGATGCTTCATATGCGGAGGATCTTGCAAATTATCGCGAGCATGGTCAAGCCGGTGAAATCTGGTAAGTGGGAATATTTAAAGACAAAATCCATCTCCCAACCTCCAAGAAAAAGAAACCCTCATGTGTTAGGGTACCCGTCCCATCTGAGATGTAAAAACTATTGTGCATTATTATCTTTTAATAGTTTACACAAGATTCTTGTAAAGAATTATTAAATATATATGACATACAGATAGTACACTAGTAAATATGTATTCATTTTTTTTTTCTTGATGTCCTTTGTACCTTTATTATCTTTTTATTTTAATTATTGCATTATCTTATTGTTAAAATTTGTAATCTTTAATACCCTTTTTTTTAATAATGCTAATTCATTAGAGATGACTCGCCCCATATTTTAAATTTGGCTGTGTTTTACACTTATAATATATTCACAAAATGGTACATGTTCTTTCTAGCAATTTATGTAGCTCCATAGATAGTGTTACATTTTACATCCGTCTTGTGTTTTAGTTTATCATGATTCAAGTTGAAAGAAGTGACCACGTTAATGTCTTCATGGTCCTGAGATTGTCTTGTAAACTCTATCGTGCATAAGAAGAGCCTATCCCCCCCCCTCCCCAACACTCACACACACACACAAAAAAAAAAAAAAACCAAATTCCAACCCAAGTTGGAGCCTCAACACCCTATTTGGCACATAGGCTGCCTAAACAAGAATATCAGATATTTGGATCTTCTTAAGAGAATGCTTAGTCAACTAGAAGAAGTGATAGATGAAGAAATTTCAGGTAAGAAAAGAGAAGAGAGGGAAAGAAGAGTAAAGGAAAATGAATACATCCGTCTTGTGTTCTAGTTAATTATAATCAAGTTGAAAGAATTGACCACGGAAAATGAACACATCCGCCTTGTGTTCTAGTTAATCATGATCAAGTTGAAAGAATTGATCATGTTAACGCCTTCATGGTTACGAGATTGTCTTGTAAATTCTGTGCACAAGAACCCCAACCCCACGTGTGATGCACGGACACGGGACTCGGACACGGACATGGTCCAAAAATTAGGATACGGGGACACGTCAAGCAATATTATTATTATTATTATATATAAATAAATTTATAAAATATCAATCAATAAAATAAAATATCAATCAATATTCAACAAGTGTACAAGATACAAAATTTCATAAGTTTATAACAAAATTACAAACGATGATGTAAGTTCATAAGTTATCAACCAAGTTAACCAACAAACTATTATCATAAGTTCAAAACAAAATTACAACCGTAGTCATATCTCAAGGATCAAGATGAAGTTGAAGCTAGTCCAATGACTTCTTCATTATCTTTTTTTTTCATCATCCACAAATAACACGGCCTTCATCGTGGATTCATTGAGAGAAAAAGTAGCAAAATCTAGAATACCGACATCCTGAATGAGTCAATGCATCATTCGAGATCTCGGTAATCCAACTGCATTGTTCATAAGATATAGAATTTGTTTCTATGTTTTTAGTTGCACAAATATTCTTAAGTGCAAGATTAAAAGTGTGCACTACACAAGAGGTCCAAAGATGTGAGGATACATGCTCTCCAGAGTAGCACTAGCAGCCTTGCATGTAGAAGTATTATCGGTTATGATTTGGATGACATTTGAGCCCCAACCTCTCTGATGCAATCTTCAAGCTTCTTCGCAATGTAATGCTTGTTTTTTTTACTTCTCCCTTGGCACTTATGGAGTTCAAGAACATCATGTCACTTTCGGTGACCGCCATAAAATTAGTGATATGTCTTCTTTGCGCATTCGCCCATCCATTACTACAAATGGATACCTCATTTTGCTTTTATGTGTCCCTGATGGGCTCCATTAACCTCTCTACGTGAGAATTCTCGTGTTGCAAGAGAGTGGTCCTTAAAGAGTTGTAACTGAGAGGTTTGTAGCCGGCAATTGGAATGTTTGCAATAAATTTAAATATCTTGGCATACCATAGATGACAATCCACTAGTATAAAACATCCTCGGAATAATGCAATCTAATTCATCCCTTGCGTCTTTATTGAATGCTTGATCCACAGTGTTGACCCCCTCCTCTTTTTCGGTTCACTTGGACCACTTGCACTTCTATTGGCCGCACTTGACGTTGAAGATAAAGGCAAAGTTACGTTCCTAGGTATAGAAGCCTTCAATCTCATTTTCGATTGCTGCATATCCTTTGTCATATCCCTTATATTATGGGGTTTAATCGTTTGCACACATCTTTATTCCTTATCCGCTTATTCGCATGAGATGAGCCTTGACTCTTGAGTGTGATCCATTGAATGTTTCAAGGCAATAACTACTCTTCCATTACCAATTTCCTCCTCCCCTTTCAACTTTCACTTTAGTTACATACTTCCAAAGAGGTGTATGATCATCCACTATTCCACTTGAGGAATCTTTCATTGAAGTCATATTGCTATAAACATAACAACTCAACATTATTACTTGAAGCAATTTTTCTACACAAGTAATTATCCATGACACAATCAACAATTAAACATACTCGAGCATTTTTTCTACAAGATCATTTCCCTAAGAATTAATCCACAAAAAAATTCACATATCCAAAGCAATTAATATCCTAAGCAATTTTTCACATAATCCATATAATTAATAATTTTTCACATGTCCAATAATCCACATAATTTTTCTAATTTTCAAGTAATTAATATCCTAAACAATTCTTCTCCGTGCTCTCTATTCTCCTATCTGCTCCTATTTGATCTTTCTCCCTAATGTCTCCATCTCTCTCTCTCTCTCTTGCTTTAACTCTCTCTGTCTCGCAGAGACAAAGAGTTACAGAACAGAGAGGGAGAGATGGAGGGAGAGACAACAGAGAGAGATCGAGATTGGGAGAGAAACGCTCTGGATCTTTCTCTCCCAATCTCGATCTCTCTCTGCTGTCTCTCTCTCTCTCTCCATCTCTCCCTCTCTGTTCTCTTTCTCTGTCTCTTAGAGAGAGCCGCGAGAGAGATGGAGACATTGGAGAAATCGAGAGAAAGAGAGGGAGAGAGATTGAGAGGGGTAAAAATACTTCTGGACGACGTCGAGAGGACAGTGAGGAGGTCGCTGCTAGAGGGCAGCTTCGATGAGGTTGCAACTTAAGGACGACTACAAGAGGGCAGCTTCAACGAGGTTGCAACGAGAGGATAACGGTGAGAGGAGAAGGTGGCAGCTTCGACGAGATCGCTTCGACGAGAGGACGACTGGGAGAGGACTACGGAGAGGTTGCAACTTCGACGACCACTTTTGGCAGCGAGAGGACAACAACGAGAGGAAGCGAATTAAGGGTTCTCCTTTGGGGACTTGATCGCGAGAGAGAGAGAGAGAGAGAGAGAGAGAGAGAGAGAGATAAATTGTGCTGCGAATTGGGGATTTAGGGTATTTAACAAGTATTGGGCCGGGATCGATCCCACGAACCCGAAAACCCACAAACCCAACCACCGAAACGTGCCCGAGCCGTGTGCCCCACTGAGTTGGACCGTGTCGGACACGAATTGACCGTGTGACACATGTCGTGCGCGTGTCTGTGTCCGACACGGACACGTGTTAGCTAGGGGTGTGTCGGTGCTTCACAGACCCCCACTGCGCACGGACTGCACCCCCACACCCCTCTGCGTACGGCGGTGGTTCTCGCCTAGAAGGGGAAAAAGTCTGAATAGCACTCAATGTGTTCAGAGGGTTTACAAGCCTAAAATAGTGGTGCAAAGGGCTGTTTAGACGATGGTTTAGTGTTGTCAAATATTTAGAATGATCACCATTCACATTTCCTTTATTTTTGTTTATCTTTAGAATAAGAGTGGGTATTGGTTTTTAACATTTTCAGTAAGTTCTGTGCTTTTACTCCATCAGGGCTTGACCAAAACAATTTAGCTCAGTGACTTTGAGTCGATAATGGACTTCTCTCATCTCATTTATATTCAATTTTTATCATGGGGTGGCAAAAAAAAGCAAAAGTTATTTGTCGTCACTGCCTAAATATGTGGCTAGACTTTCATTGTATGCTTTATGTTATAAAAAGAAAAACAGAGGATATGGATTGCTTTGTGCAGTTGCGTTTCTATATATAAAATATACACACACATGAAGATACATTCATACGTAGAGCAGACAGTGAAAGGGATAATCTAATACATTACTTCTTTGAATTTAGGTTTGGGGCTGAAGTCATGGATACTGTTGCAAGTTGGACAAAGAACTTGTGTTTGAACATGTTTCAACATCCAGATATGGCTGAGGACAGCAATTGTAAATCTGAAAACAGAAATAATGTCAAAGAGTTGTCCACCTGGAGTGTGCTTGACATTGGAACTGGGAACGGTCTCCTGCTGCATGAGCTTGCAAAGCAAGGGTAAGCTGCTGATTGCTGTGGGTATTATGGACCTCCATGTATGCATCTATCTACAAATTATATATAGTTAAGAGATATTGTTCTGTAAGTAAGGCCTTCCAACCATGACATTTTCATATAGAGCTCCATGTATGCATCTATTGACAGATTCTATATAGTAAAAGAGATAGCTAAGAACTTGAGCGTTTATTTTGATTTGTAGACTTAATTTTCAGCAACAACCACCACCACAAAAGAAAAAAAAAATTCTGCTCTTTTGCTGCCTCAAGCCAATGTTTTTATGGCTATCCCTAGTTCTTGTTGCTTTATCAACTATTATCTATCACTCACACTTCTTGGTCTCTTGTGAACACGCCTAAATGATCTTAATTGATTCCTGTCGTTCATCCTAATTGAAGCTACCCCTACCTTCTTATGGATGCCCTCGTTTCTTATTCTATTTTTTAGGATATTGCAGCTCATCTGTCTCAATATTGATTATTCAGCAATGCCCTTTTCTTTTTTGGGACAATGTTGTTTCTTAGTTGCCTAACATTTTGCTCCATAAAACGTGGCTGGTGGTATGGTCATCTTGATAAAAGTCCCTTCCAGTTTCATGGGTATTTATAATCACATATACTCCAAAAGCACTTACCCCCGCCACCCATCACACTTTGATTCTATAGCCAACATCCTCAAATTTACCATGATGATGAATGATTGATCCTAAGAAGGGAAATTGATCACTTCTAAGTATTTCTTAGCTATTAATGTGAATTGTACCTCATTTCTTCTCATAGTTTTACTAAAGTAGCATTACATATATTTTGTTAGTGTCATTCAAAATTAGTTACACTCTGAACCTTCTCTTCACATTTCTACTGTGGAAATGATCTTTTCTCTAGTCTCATCAACTAAAACAATATCTTCAAGAAATAGCATGCACCATAGAACTTCATCCTTGGATAACCATAATAGTCCATCCATAACTAAGGCAAAGAGCTAAGACTTAAATGTCAATCCTTTGCTTAAGCCTATGGTGATGTGAAATGGTTGTTTCCCTCCAGTTTTTGTTCACAGTATTTTCTATTTGATTGATACACATCCTTACTCACAAGAATATAATTTACTAACCGCTTGTTTCTTTTCTAAAACCCACCATATTGTCCTAGGATCTTAATTGCAAGTTTTTTCTAAATAAATATACCTATACTTCTCTCTAAATTTCTCTGATAATTGTGCTAGCAAGTAAAAAAGCTTCCATGGTCAACCTGATCGTCGAACACTGTCATTTCTTTCCTTAGACTTTGCTTAATTACTATATCCTAGAGTTTCATTATGTGGCTCATGGCCATACTTCTATGGGAGTTTGTATAACTTTGTATGATTTTGTTATTCTTACAAATTGTACCAAGGTGCTTCTCCATTCGTAAGGCATTTTCTTAGATTCCTTGATTTTATTGATTAACTTCATTACCTTTACTAAACTCTCATGTCTCAAGCACTTCTAAACTTCAATAGGGAAATCATTGTGTCAGTTTTATAAACTTCACTAAGCATAATTTGTGGACAATACCTTTAGTTTCTAGAATTATATGGTTCTACTTTAGGTTGTCATCTCACTAAAACAACTTACGGAAATAACTCCTTCATGTTTCTTCAATTTATTCTCCCTCACTAAGACTCCTGATCTTCACTCTTGAGATGCTTATAACGCAACTCTACTTTTTTTAAAACTTATTATTCCTTACTTGGACTCTATGGTCTTCACTCTTGAGATACCTAATTTACAAAGTAACCCCTTCATCTTTGTTTAATTTTTTTTTTCTTTATTAGGATTCTTTGATGTTCTCTCTTTATAAACTCATTTTTCTAATAATTGTTAATTGCACGACCTGGAGAATCTGTAAGGTGCTAACTGAGGCTACTAGAGACAGATATAATGATATGTGTGCAAATTGGAAACCATCCCCTAAATGAGAGAGTGCGTGAGTGTGTATTTGTGTTTCATTCACTTTCAAATCATCAAAGTCAGAAGTAACAGTAGTTAAATTTTTAATGCTGTTAACATTGATGCCAAATATCATATCTAGCAAGTTCTATTAAGTTCAGTTTTATCGATTTGATGCACCTTGTACAGTATGCTTAAGCTGATTGTGTCATCGCAGTAAATTGAAAATCAGCTAGGTTCTGACTGTCTGTACATGGTGGGCATGGCATAACAGAAGAGGCAGTCTGGCTCTCTGCCGGTAACTTGTATAAGTGCCTCATCTTGATAGCTCATTGACCAGTGAGCGAGGACATTGACTAGGAGATATATGTCTTGTAAATTATAGATAGGTGGCTTTCAAGGCACTTGGTTTTTTCAGGAGTTGCAATGTGTTATTAGAAATCTTAAGATTTTTGCTTCTTATTAAGCAACATAAGCAGACTGATTGTTTGGAGCTCCCCATCTAAATCTGTTTGCTGTCAAGTTCTTTCATATCTGAAGACAATCTGAGCAATTTTCTTCTCAAGGCTTCGCTTGCCCACAATTATCCAGATTCAAACATTATTTTCCTGATAAAACTCGTCTTATTGTGTCTTTTCCCACAGTAGATAGCAACAAATTGCATTTTAATCTTCATCCATTCAAAGATTTTTTACGGCTAGATTGACACCATATTCCAATTATATTCTTCATTTCATAGATTAGATCACACTTCGGCAGATTCCCCATGTTCCTCTTGTATCCTTTGTCTGTACCATATATTTGATCAGAGATGTGTTGTTCATAAAACATCACCACTTTTTACGCATATTATACAAATTGGTTATTCGCTGCTTATACATCATTGGGAGTCTCCATCTTCTTTTGTCAATGCATGACAATGGGAGAAGAGAGGTTTCCTTATTGTGACACCACCTGTCTCTCCGCATAGAGGATAGTATTTTCTTATTATACCTTGAAACAAGATATTTGGGTCTGCAAACTTTTCACAATTATCTATATCTGACAAACATGACATTGCATTTTAAATTTTACCAAGAATGTCTGAACTAAGCATTACATAGAGTTTATTGGAATGGTTTTGGTTGTTCTATGAGTGCATCTTCTTCCTCTACAACCCTCATTTTTAACAAATTTCCAGCTCAAACTCCCAAATTTGAAAAGTTTTATGAACCGAGTATATTAATAATTAGACTTCAGAAGCAATATTTCATATTTTTTCAAAACATTTTTTATAAGTGAGATTAAAATTATATTTTAGACGATTTTCAGTTGCGTATAACTTTACCTAACCAACATGCAAACTTGAATTTTGTTTTGATGAGTTTGATATATATTTATTGAGATAGACTTGTGTCATTCTGAAAGCATTCGAGGCTGAATCTTTCCCACTCAAATACAACCCTACGACATCCGAATGCAAGATCCATTCCGTTGAAGTTGATCTACATTATTTCAAGTAACTAAAAATAAAAAAATCATATATTTTGAATATTTTTTGCCCATCCATCAAGTAGGCGCAAAATGGATGGCCGAAAATAGCATATTGCTTAGATCTACATTTTTAGACATACAAATTCTCGATCCGACCATTTCATCATGATCTAAATACTTAAAAACCCTCACACACCAATTTTGGTTAGATTTCAAATATTCTACACCGTTAAACTAACCAACTCACTATTTCGGCTGTCCATTTTGCGCGTACTTGATGGATGGCAAAAATTATTCAAAATATATGATTTTTATTTCTAGTTACTTGAAATAATGTAGATCAACTTCAACGGAGTTGATCTTGTATTCGCATATCGTAGGGTTGTATTTGAGTGGGAACTGGGAAGGATTCGGCCTTGAATCCTTCTGGAATGACACAAGTCTACCTCTATATTTATTTGTAACAACAATAAAACACCAAACCTTCAATCAGTTAATTGTATCCTTATCTTATTATGGCCATCATGTTTCTGTACTTGATTTACACCGTACTTTGTAATGACCTGTTATTTTTGTCCATGATCATTTTGACATTCAAAACTCACTATTTGTTCTTTTATAACATAAAATTTGATTATATTGTTGGAAATTTAATTCATCTATAATGCGGAATAAAACGTCCATGGATCAAGAATCAACCATACATCTCAAGAATCATGAATCAAAACCCTAATTATGCAATACTTAAATTACCATACCTGAGGCCATTGATGACGATTGAATGAAGACCTTGATTCCTTTGATGAATTGAAGAAGAAGATCCTGCAAACCCTAAAGCAAATTGATCCTCTTTTCTCTTCTCCTTTTCTTTTCTCAAAACTTCTCTATTCTTTTCTGATGGAGCGACCCCCGATAAAAATCAGCGTTCATTTTGATTTCTTTACAGGAGGAGAAAAGTGGGTCGCACATTTGCAAAAAGACCCCTTGAAAATAAACCTTTCCATCATGGTATCTTTTCTATTTTCAAGTGACCAAATAACTATATAAATGTGACAATTATATGGGCATCCTTTATATCAGTTAAACTTAATAGGAATCCAATGCAAATACCTAGGTTATGTGGGCCACTTTAATATGAGATTAACATTCTCCCACTTGGACTACTAACCGATTAGGTTAAAAACTTTAGAAAAGACAAAATAAAAGAAAAAGACTCATTTTCAAAATCATTTTGACTCCATTGGATTCCATACAGAAAAACCTGACATGTGCATAATTTAAAAACAACAACTGATAAGCCCAAATATGTAATACTGTAATACTGCAATTAGCTTAGACTATCAATGCGAGTCATAGCGGTTATACAACATCCACGTCATACTCCCTTCTATGTACCACAACATTGATAACCCTTACTAATTGAGTCCATAACCATAATGACCCCTGTAATTGTCTTGTAAAGACATTTTCCTGTTTAACATACATCCATACAAAATATGTGTACACACAATTGGATAACAGGAAATAGAGAAACAAACTGTTATTTGTACAACAATGTCAATTACACAAGTACCATATACACATTTACAGATTACCCAAAAGACCCATCCTTACAACATGTTCCTTAAATGTCTTTGGAGGTAATCCTTTAGTCAATGGATCAGCAACCATTAAGGTGGTACTTATACTTTCAATTGACACCTTCTGTTTCTCAACTCTTTCTCTAACCACCAAGTACTTCAGTTCTATGTGCCTAGAACCATTAGAGTACTTACCATTCTTAGAGAAAAATACGGCTGCTGTATTGTCACAATATATCTTCAGCGGCTTGGCAATAGAGTCAACTACACCAAGTGCTGAGATAAAATTCCTCAACCATAGTGCATGATTTGTGGCTTCAAAACAAGCTATAAACTCAGCCTCCATCGTGGAAGAAGCAATAAGAGACTGCTTTACACTCTTCCACGAGATTGCCCCACCTGCTAGCAAGAAAATAAATCCTGAGGTAGACTTCCTGCTATCTGGGCAACCACCAAAATCTGAGTCTGAATAGCCGACCACCTCCAACTGGTCTGATCTACTGTATGTGAGCATATAGTCCTTTGTCCCCTGAAGATACCGCATAACCTTTTTAGCCAACTTCCAGTGCTCCATTCCTGGATTGCTTTGGTATCTTCCCAACATCCCAACTGCATAACTGATATCTGGCCTGGTACATGTGCTTGCATACATCAAGCTCCCAACAGCTGATGCATACGGAATTTTCTGCATTCGACCCTTTTCTAAGTCATTTCTGGGACACTGGCTACCACTTAATCTGTCACCCTTCTGAATGGGTGCAGGACTAACTGAACACATTTCCATATGGAATCTTTCCAAGACTCGATTGATATATCCTTTCTGAGACAATCCTAGCAATCCTCGAGATCTATCCCTGAAGATCTCTATGCCAATAACATAAGCTGCCTCACCCATATCAACCATCATAAAATTCTTGGTAAGATAGCTTTTAGTTTCATACAGCAAACCAAGATCACTACTGGCTAATAAGATGTCATCTACATACAGAACCAGAAAAATAAACTTGCTCCCACTGATCTTTAGATATATACACTGATCAACAGTGTTTTCTGTAAATCCAAAAGATGTAATGGTATTATTAAACTTTATATACCATTGCCTGGAAGCTTGTTTAAGTCCATATATAGATTTCTTTAATTTACAAGCCAAGTGTTCTTGTTCTTTAATTGCAAACCTTCAGGTTGCTCCATGTAGATATCCTCATCCAAATCCCCATTTAGAAAAGCAGTTTTCACATCCATTTGATGTAACTCCAAATCATAATGAGCTACAAGTGCCATAATGATTCTAAGAGAATCCTTCTTAGATACTGGAGAGAAGGTCTCTGTATAGTCAATGCCTTCTTTCTGAGTAAAACCTTTGGCCACAAGTCTAGCCTTATATCGTTCGATATTGCCTTTAGAGTCGCGCTTGGTCTTAAAGACCCATTTACACCCGACTTTCTTACAGTTATAAGGCAATTCAACGAGATCCCAGACTTGGTTTTGGTCCATAGATTTTAACTCATCTTTCATAGCATCAACCCATTTACTAGAATCATTGCATTCTATGGCTTGTGAAAACGAAACTGGATCTTTATTTACCCCAATATCAAAATCAGATTCCTGTAGATATACCACATAATCATCTGAAATGGCAGATCTTCTTTCCCTTTGAGATCTTCTCAAAGCTGCCGGTTGTGGTGGTTCTACAACATTTTCAATGGGAATATCCTCATGGAGTGGTGAACCAACATTAATTTGTTGTTCTGGAATCTCAACTTGATGATCAAGCTGAGGTACAACAATTTCTCTTGAAGGAAAGGTAATTGGGATATTTACCCTTACAACTTCAAGATCTACTTTTCTTGGTTCATCACTCCCACTAAATTCACCATTCTCTAGGAATCTGGCATTACCAGTTTCAACTATTCTTGTACTATGGTTAGGGCAATAAAATTTGTATCTCTTAGACTTATCTGGATAACCAATGAAATACCCAGATATTGTTTTTAAGTCTAATTTCTTTTCTTGTGGGTTATATATTCTGGCCTCTGCTGGACAACCCCAGACATGTAAATGTCTTAAACTGGGTTTCCTACCAGTCCACAGCTCGAAGGGAGTTGTTGGGACTGCCTTACTAGGAACCCTGTTTAAGATATACATAGCAGTCTTTAAGGCCTCACTCCACAATGAATTGGGTACTTTAGAGAAGCTCATCATGCTCCTAACCATATCCATAAGAGTTCGGTTTCGCCTTTCAGCAACACCGTTCTGCTGAGGCGTACCAGCATCGTGTATTGAGCACAAATGCCACGCTTTTCTAGGAATTTGGCAAATGGGCCAGGATGTTGTCCTGACTCATCATATCTACCATAATATTCACCACCTCTATCTGATCTTATGATTTTAATCTTTCTATCTAACTGTCTCTCGACTTCTGTAATGAACACCTCAAGGATGTCAACAGCCTGAGACTTTTCATTAATTAGATAAACATAACCATACCGTGATAGATCATCTATAAAGGTAATGAAATATCTCTCTCCAGTAAAACATGGAATGGAAAGAGGTCCACAAATATCTGTATGAATTATTTCAAGGAGGTCTTTACTTCTTGTGGCACCTTTCTTAGTGTGTTTAGTTTGTTTTCCTTTTATACAATCTATACACACATCAAAATCAGTGAAGTCCAGGTCATCGAAAATCCCAGTCTTCACTAATCTTATTATTCTATCCCTGGAGATATGCCCCAGTCTTCTATGCCACAAGATAGAGGATTTTTCATTTATTAAGCCACGTTTTATACCAACATTCGAATGCAGAGACAATAAAGATTGTGCAAACTCATCATTCAATGAAATTTTATATAATCCATCACATAAAATTCCATGCCCAACCGGCATTGAATTATACATTAAAGAGAGTTTTCCACAACTAAATAAAACAGAATATCCAAAAACATCTAATTTGGATACAGACATTAAGTTCCTGGAAATTGAAGGTACATAAAAAGTATCCTCAAGATTCATCTGATGACCTGTCTCCAAAAGTAGTCGATAAGTACCAACATATTCGACATCCACTTTCAGACGGTTCCCCATAAAGATGAATCTCTCACTTTCCTTCGGTTTCCGGGTTGTAAGGAATCCCTGCATTGAATTAGTTATGTGAGTTGTGGCTCCAGAATCAATCCACCAAGTGTTAGAAGGAACTTCAGCAAGATTTGATTCATAACATACAAAAGAAAGATTTGTACCTTTCTTTTCGAACCAAGCTTTCCTCTTGTTGCAGTCCTTCTTCACATGTCCCTTTCTGCCACAGAAGTAGCATTTGACAGTGAAAGCTTTTCTATGACCTTGGCTACTTTCCCCATGGTCATTTCCTTTCTTTGATGGAAATCTTTTACCTCTTCCATATTTACTTTTCTTATGGATACCCCCTTGAGTCACTGCCAACACTGAGTGCTGTCCTTCTTGCCTCAGTCTCACCTCCTCTTGAACACACATACTAGTTAGCTCATTCAAGTTCCACTTATCCTTATGAGTATTGTAGTGGATCTTGAATGGCCCAAACTGTGAAGGAAGTGAGTTGAGGATGAATTGAACCAAGAAGGACTCATCAACCTTCATACCCAGTGATCCTAGCTTAGCAGCCTTGTCAGACATGTTCAGAATGTGTTGCTGAACTCCTCTATTACCATCATATTTCATGGTGGTAAGTTCAGCCATTAAGGTACCAGCTAATGACTTATCTGCTGACTTAAATCGGTCCTTTACTGCAGACAAAAGTTTCGATGCACTAGTAGTATGTGGGAGAGAAGTCTTGATGTTATTAGCTATGGTCATCTTTATGAACATTAGACTGAGCCTATTAGACCTCTCCCAAGCTTTGGCATGGCTGACCTGTTCTGCTGTACTCTCAGCAGTTACTTCATCAGGTTTGTCAACTATTAAGGCCATGTCTAGGTCTAGGACACCCAGTGTAAACTGAACATGTTCATACCACTCTGAGAAGTTTGTACCATCCAAGGCCGGAATGCTAGTGGCATGTGTATGAAGAGAAGTGGGGACGTTCACTGAAACATAATAGGACATAGCTCACATTAGGCCACGAATCAATACAATAACCTTAAATTTAATTAAGATGAACTATTGATATCACTCAGATTTCTCCTTTGGGCGAAACCTAAGCATATCTAGTGTTCACTCTCTAGGTGAGAACTTTTATCACCTACGTAGGTCTAATATAATTTATGCCAACTTAGATAGTAAGTCATGTTACCTTTGGGTATTCACTTCTACACCACTAGGTTGCATAAATTACACTATCCTACCCCGGTTCATAATTATTCGAAAGAGACTTTCCTTTGGGCCAGTCCCAATCTCCTAACTAGAACCGCCACCGAGAATATTATTGCCTTTAATGTCTACCTCATTAACATGTCTTTTATATAGTTGTATATTCATAAGGTTTACTAACCTAGGTCACTTTGGCAACTACTAAATCAATAAGCCTTATGAATACAAACTAACCAATAATATTCTCTAATTCTATTATTTGTGTAATGCCATAATACTACAATACATTACTTGACCAAACATCAATCAATATTAACACAATAGCTTAAATGTGTTAACAATCATTAAGGATTGAATTAAGCAACAATTAGTCGACTACATAGTATTATTAGTCGACTTGGGTCAAGTCAAGTCGACTACAGGTTTAGGTCTAGTCGACTAGGGCAAACAAGGATTAGTCGACTATACCTACATGACTAGTCGACTACACATTTTATCAGTCGACTAGGCCAAAATTACAAGTCGACTAGAAACTTTATCAATCGACTACAAATATTATTAGTCGACTCCTGTTAGAATCCAAACTCTCGGTTAAATATTAGTCGACTTGGCCAAAAGGTTAGTCGACTATACACTTTACTAGTCGACTAATCAAAAACCCAAGTCAACTCCTGTTAGAAACAGAGAGTCGGGTAACTTTCGGGATGGACTATTAGTCGACTAATCAATCCCTATAGTCGACTAATAGCCCACGATCCAGTTTCCGAACAGCAGTTCCAGATTATGCCCGAATCCCAAAAAATTATGGAAAAATCGGGAAAAATTAGGGAAAATTAGGGTTTCTAAAATCCTAAATTTGATCCTTATTAATTGCATAATTAGAGGAATGTGAATCATGATTAGGGTTTCCAAGAATCCTCTTCAATTCTACAATTAAAGATCAAAATCTGGATTTCATGAATTGTTAATCAAAACCCTAACTTTTCATAATTCCTAAATCCAAGATGTATCGATTCTTTAACCATGGCTCTGATACCAAATGTTGGAAATTTAATTCATCTATAATGCGGAATAAAACGTCCATGGATCAAGAATCAACCATACATCTCAAGAATCATGAATCAAAACCCTAATTATGCAATACTTAAATTACCATACCTGAGGCCATTGATGACGATTGAATGAAGACCTTGATTCCTTTGATGAATTGAAGAAGAAGATCCTGCAAACCCTAAAGCAAATTGATCCTCTTTTCTCTTCTCCTTTTCTTTTCTCAAAACTTCTCTATTCTTTTCTGATGGAGCGACCCCCGATAAAAATCAGCGTTCATTTTGATTTCTTTACAGGAGGAGAAAAGTGGGTCGCACATTTGCAAAAAGACCCCTTGAAAATAAACCTTTCCATCATGGTATCTTTTCTATTTTCAAGTGACCAAATAACTATATAAATGTGACAATTATATGGGCATCCTTTATATCAGTTAAACTTAATAGGAATCCAATGCAAATACCTAGGTTATGTGGGCCACTTTAATATGAGATTAACATATATATGAATGAATTTCAGCACTGATTACAAATTTTTTATGAAACCAAAGTGACATGTATTCCTAGCATCTGTTCTATATTACTTATCAAACCATCAATTTTCTGGCCCTGGGACTGGAAATTTCAATCTGCAAATTTGTGAGCAAATCACTAACGCAGCTTAGAGCATGATATTGTTATTTTCGCCTAGCCATATTTGCACTATTTGTGCCATTTGAAAAGGCCTATTCTCTAAGTTGCCACTTAGTTTATCCGGTGACCTGATAGATTACAATTTTCTTTTTTATTGCTGAGTTCTACTTCCAGGTTTTGCGATTTGACTTGAACTGATTATAGTGAAGGAGCAATTGAACTTGCAAGGAACATAGCTATCCGTGATGGATTTCCCAATATCAATTTCCTGGTATTCGAGCTTTCTGTTATGAAAATATACTGCTGGACTTGTATCTATCTCTCTATTTCTTTATTATTTTTTTTATTATTATTATGAATGTATGGCTGCCTTTGTGTAAGTTCTCTGTGCTATGCTCCAAAGATGTTCAAAACATCATCTTGTACTTCTTTTGCCTTCTTGATTTGATTTTCCTTGGTTCCAAGATTTTTAATATAAATTTCTCTAAATGTCATGACTCGTTCCGTCCTGGATTAAGGTTTTTTTTAAAAAAAAAAACGAGATTCAGCGAGTAATGTATGTCGTTAATATGATGTTCCTCGTGTCCTATTCAATATGTGCTGACACTTGCTGGATGAAATGATTCCCAACTCTACCAATAACCAAATTCAATATAAGTAAATATATGCTGAAAACCCACATCTTCAGTTGTCAAGGTCGTTGAACCCTCGGACAGCTAGACCTCGACTACGCAGTTCGTAGTCGCGATCCGTCTTCTCCGGCGAGGTTATATCCCTCAGTCGCAGTCTTTGTTTGGAGAACGAAGAGGAGAGATTAGATGGAAACAACTTGCTTGCTTTTACGAAATGTCTGTTACATGAATATATAGCCAGCGGCCTCAACCAACCGGAGCAACAAGCTCCACTAATTTAGGAACTAATAATAGAAGGTTTATTCCTATCTTAACTACTCCACTAATTTAGGAACTAATAATAGAAGGTTTATTCCTATCTTAACTACTCCACTAAATTAGGAACTAATAATAGAAAGCTATTCCTATTTTCCATCTTTAGACACTGCAAGGTTTATTCCTATCTTAACTACTCCACTAAATTAGGAACTAATAATAGAAAGCTATTCCTATTTTCCATCTTTAGCCACTGCAGGTGATCGCGCCCAGCGCGTCCTCGTGCGTGGCCCTCGCGCGCTC
This sequence comes from Agave tequilana, assembly GCA_038442645.1. Taxonomy (NCBI): domain Eukaryota; kingdom Viridiplantae; phylum Streptophyta; class Magnoliopsida; order Asparagales; family Asparagaceae; genus Agave; species Agave tequilana. The sequence goes on along the minus strand of JAVJIF010004946.1, from coordinate 93,237 downwards.
CGCGCGTTCCGCGTCGCGGCGCACGTCACGGGCCCGGCGGCGCCTGGAGTACGTGCGCCCGACCATGACATCTCTCCCCCGTCCAGGACCAGCTCGTCCTCGAGCTGGAAATCCGGATACTTGGCGCGGAACGGCTCGACGTCCTCCCAGGTTGCGGAAGCTGCCGACTCGCCCTTCCACTGCACAAGAACCTGGTGCACCCCGCGGGCCAAGCGGAAACGCACAGCGCGTTCGGGCTCAGGAGCAACCGCGCCATGATGCAAGGGCGGCAGAGGCGGTGGATCAGCCGGAGGTGTCCCCTGGAACTTCTTGAGCAGCCCCACGTGAAACACGTCGTGGATGCGGGCGCGGGGCGGCAAGGCAAGGCGGACGGCGACTTCATTGATGAGCTCGGTGACGCGGTACGGCCCAAAGAAACGCGGCTTGAGCTTGCCAGTGACAGTCTGGGGAAGCGAAGCAGCCGCGCGCTGTCGAAGGCGAAGGAGCGCCCAGTCTCCCACCTGGTACACGACGTGGCGGTGCACCTTGTCGTAATGCAGCTTCTGCGTCGCTTGAGCTTGCTCCAGCCGGTAGCGGACGTCAGCCAGGAACTCCTCGCGCTCCTCCATGTTCTTGGCGACCGCAGCCACCCTCGTTTCCCCCGGCTCATACGACCGGATGGACGGCGGATCGCGCCCGTAGACAACGCGGAAAGGCGTGTCCCGCAGCGACGTCTGGTAGGCGGTGTTGAAAAGGACCGGGATCGGGAACGCGTCCTTGACCGTGAGCGCGTTCAGCGCGCGGTAGCCGACGCAGAACCGCCACGACCCATCCGACTTCTTGACGAGGAGGACCGGGGAGGAGAACGCGGAGTCGCTGCGGCGGACGATGCCCTGCTCGATCATGGCGGCGCATTGACGCTCAAGTTCGTCCTTGTGCGCTGCAGGGTACCTGTACGGTCGCACAGCCACCGGAGGGGCATCGGGCTTGAGGATGATGCGGTGGTCCCGGGCGCGCGCCGGGGGCAGGCCGGTTGGCTCGGCGAAGACGTGGGTGAAGTAGCCGAGCAGCCCGTCGAGGAGGGAGTCGGTGGACACGACGGCATGTACTCCTGGCGGAGACGGTGGTGCCACGCCGCGCCAGCAAATGTCGCGGCCCTCCTGCTGGAACGCCATGGTCCGGGCTGCGAGATCCCAGACGATGGGCCCCAGGGTGGCCATCCAGTGCGTGCCGAGAACCACGTCGTACCCGGCTAGGGGCATCACGTAGAGATCGACGCGGAACTCCATGCCGTCGATGATGACTGGGGCCTGGCGGAGGACGCCGGGGCAGGGGACGCGTTCGCCGTTGGCCACTGTCGCCGTGAGCCGTGGGTGCGGCTCGATGTGCAAGCCCGTGAGCCGTACGGCCGCCTCTCCGATGAAGCTGTGGGTCGACCCCGTGTCAACGAGCGCGACGAAGGTAGCAGCGCCCAGGAGCACCTGGAGTTGGACCGTGTTGCTGACGGGCACCCCAGCGACCGCGTGGAGGGAAAAGACCGGGGCCTCCGTGTCCGGCCCGTCGGCGGCTGCGGCGTCGTCGGCGATCTCGAAGCCGTCGATGTAGAAGAGCCGCCTGCAGACGCGGTTGTGCCCATGCGTAAATTTCTCGTTGCAGTTGAAGCACAGGCCCTGCCGGCGGCGCTCCTCCTGCTCCGGGCGCGACAGGCGCTTCACCGGCTGCCCGTCCACCGTGACTGTGGGTGTAGCCGCCTTGTCGGCTGGGGGCGCAGGGAGGGCGAGGCGCGGCGGGGGGGCCGGCAGAAGGCCACGGGGCGCAGCCTTGGCGGGCGCCGGCGCGTACTGCTCCCGGAGCTCCAGTTGGCGCGCCAGGCTCATGGCCGCCGCTAGGGACTGCGGATTGTGGACCCGCACGTCGAGGCTGAGCGGGGAAAGGAGCCCGCCGGTGAAAAGCTGGACCCGTTGCGCCTCGTCGAGGCTCCCCACACGAGGAAGAAGTGCCTGGAAGCGGTCTTGATACTCCTCGACTGTGCCGGTGCGGCGACAATCTGCTAATTCGAAGAGGGGGGCCGATCGAAGAGGAGGACCGTAGCGCAGATTGATCAGCTCTTTGAATCGGCGCCACGACGGGGTGCCTTCGTCCGTTTGGACCTGGATGTACCACAGCTGCGCCCCGTCCTCCAGATTATAGGAGGCCATCCAGACCTTTTCTTCCTCCATGATCCGCTGTTGGTGAAAATACGATTCACATCGGTTGAAGAAGATCAATGGATCGGACTTGCCGTCGTAGCGGGGAAAATCCATCTTCTGGAACCGCGGAGGCCGATCGTTGTGGTGCCGACCGTCGTGGCCCCCGCCGGTGTTCGACGAAGGGGAGGACGTCTCCTTCTGTAGCGCGGTCACGGTCGTCTGGAGGTTCGTCACAGTCGAGGTCAGGGACGCGATCAGCTTGGCCAGATCAGTAGTGGTCGGCTCCGACATGGTTGAAGTAACCGAGGCGGCGGCTGATGGAGGTGGGCTGGGCAAGGACACAGAGGCGGTGGTGGGTTGCGGAGGTGGCGCGGAAGACGACGCAGAACGCCTGGAATCTGATACCAGGTTGTCAAGGTCGTTGAACCCTCGGACAGCTGGACCTCGACTACGCAGTTCGTAGTCGCGATCCGTCTTCTCCGGCGAGGTTATATCCCTCAGTCGCAGGCTTTGTTTGGAGAACGAAGAGGAGAGATTAGATGGAAACAACTTGCTTGCTTTTACGAAATGTCTGTTACATGAATACATAGCCAGCGGCCTCAACCAACCGGAGCAACAAGCTCCACTAATTTAGGAACTAATAATAGAAGGTTTATTCCTATCTTAACTACTCCACTAATTTAGGAACTAATAATAGAAGGTTTATTCCTATCTTAACTACTCCACTAAATTAGGAACTAATAATAGAAAGCTATTCCTATTTTCTATCTTTAGACACTGCAAGGTTTATTCCTATCTTAACTACTCCACTAATTTAGGAACTAATAATAGAAGGTTTATTCCTATCTTAACTACTCCACTAAATTAGGAACTAATAATAGAAAGCTATTCCTATTTTTCATCTTTAGCCACTGCAGGTGATCGCGCCCAGCGCGTCCTCGTGCGTGGCCCTCGCGCGCTCCGCGCGTTCCGCGTCGCGGCGCACGTCACGGGCCCGGCGGCGCCTGGAGTACGTGCGCCCGACCATGACATCAGTATGAATTATTTTCAATTGAAAAAGATGCAGCCTGAAATGTTTGTCTTCAATATGATCAATTGCTGGCATGATAATTGATATGTACTGACATGCTAGATGGAGAGGTTTCCAACTCTACCAATAACAAACATCAAAGTAAATATATGCTGGAAAAACGTATGTTCAGTATGAATATTCTCAGTTTCAGTCGTACAAGCTGTGTCCTCTGCACTATACCATTGTCATCTTGTCAAAGCAACATATACCAGATAACACAAGCAAAGAAAATCACAATTTCCTCTATGCCACATAAAATATCAAACAAGATCAAATGAGTCATTGTCCTAAGTTACTAGGATTTGCTATTACCTGTGTCAAACACTTCATCGACATTGCTATTGAGTCTGAGATTCCTGTATAAAGAATTTTTATAACTAAAAAACTGCAAAAAATTGGCCATCAGCTTCTGTTCTTTTTTTGTGCAGGTTGATGATATTTTGGAGACCAAGCTGGATAGGAAATTCCAACTTATTATGGACAAGGGCACATTGGATGCCATTGGGTTGCATCCAGATGGCCCTCTGAAAAGGTAACACTGCCCTAGGCACTTTGTTGCTCTGATTTTTCTATTTTTTTAGTTTAAAAAGATGTGTGTTTTTTTTAAAAAAAAAAACTGTGTGTTGGAGTTCACTCTTTGCCTTTTGGAGTTAACAAACATGTCTAAGCTTTTCTAATATAGAGAATTCAAATAAAGATTTCTGTACAAAATACTGAGATATACCAAATAATAAACAAGTTTTTTGGCGTGTTATTAAGAATTTTAGGACATGAACTAGCAGTGATCTGATAGCAATGGTCTGGTTTACACCAAGGTTCGAGAACTCAATTTCGGTTTCAGACCCTCCTTTGGTTTTGATTAGTTTCACAGATCGTTTCAAGTTTCGGTCCCAGTCTCGTTGTATATAAACATTAGAAATCTTTGATTTTTGCATATGCAGTGTGCAAAAAACACAGGATATGGATGTTAAATCAAAAGAAGTAAACTTCTAATAGTTAACTAGTTAATCCAAAAATTAATCTAAATTAGTATGGAAGTTCACAATTTAAAGTTAAATGAAGATTATATTCATAATTAAATTATAAATATATAATTATGATTTACTTATCACAGATTAGGATATATTGATTCCGGATGGCTATAGAAGTTAAAGGAAGATGAAATTATTAATTAGGAATATACAGTTTCTCTTTTTTTTTTTTTGTGATTTTTTTTCTTTCTCTAAAGTTTGGTATATTTCACTTACTGAAACTATTGGAAACTTAATGTGTACCCTCCGAAACGTAGTGAAACTGAACTTCATGTTACTTTCGAACCGGCACTCACTGAAACCAAGACGAAACTGCTGAAATCTCATACCTTGATGTAAACAGATGATCAACATATTAATTTACTGTCACATGGTTCTGCAACTCCTGTCGTTTTTTTTATTTTCTTTCACTTTGTTTGCGTAATACATACGGCATGAAGTGTATCATCCTTTTAATTTCCACATTCATTTTGTTTAACTAAAAATTTCAGGATTATGTACTGGGAATCCATGATGAACTTGGTTGCTCCTGGAGGCATACTGGTTAGTATCCTGTACTACATTCTCAAGTTGTTTCTTGGTGAATGAAAACAATTTGGCAAGCCATTGTTTATTTTTAGGATCCTTGACCATCCATCGATACTGACTCTGACTGCTTACTGCTCTTCACAGGTACTTACATCATGTAACAGCACAAAGGATGAGCTGCTTCGAGAGGTCGATAGTTTTAACCAGAGAAACATTGTCTCGCGAAACTTGGAAAGAGATGGGGGCAGCGAGCAGACAGTGTTCAAATATATTGATCACATCCGGACATATCCAACCATCATGTTTGGAGGAGTGGAAGGTACCCGTGTGTCTACCGTTGCTTTCCTTCAAAACTGAAATTCCGATGTTTAAGGAGTAGAATTGGTTATAATTATAACTTGGTATTCTCGCAGATTTCTTTCTTTTTTCGCTTTTAGCTTGAATACAAGACGTAGAAGTGGATTTAAAAAGCAGCATAGACTCATACAAGCAGGATTGCGTTCGCTGGACAGAATCATTGACATAATAGCTTGTCCAGCTATGAGTTCAACAGGTTGGCATCCGAATAATTTTCCCATACAGCCTTCAAAATGTCATTGCAAGTAAAATCGGTGGAATGAGTGAAATCAGATGCTTTTCTTCATTATTATTGTTTAAGTCGTAAGCCAAGCTACAAAATATGTGCTTCAGGATCCAAATCCATTGAGCATCTGCAAAACATCAGAATTTAAGCTCAAATTGAACTCCACCTTGTCATTAATTCAGATTGTGCTTCAGGAGTCCTTCCAATTCATATGATTGTATTATGTTGGCTGGGCCGAGCTTCAGGTCGTCCCATTTTTTCATATATTGCTTTAGATTTCTTCTATTTTGGTTTTCTTTTGATAAATTTATTCATTGTTTCGGCCTTAATTTAGTGGAGAATATTGTTTTATTCTTTTGATAAATTTATATATTGCGCTAGTATATGTTATAAAAAGTTGCGGCCCACTCTAAAATATATTCCTGATTCTGTCCCAGATTCTTGCCGAAGTGCAAGAAATTCTACATGGCTGACAGACAACAGCAATGCCCCGTTAGCGCCAATAATAATCGTTTTTCCAGAATCACTAATAGCAAAAAGCCAATCCCCGTGTTAATCCATTGGAAGAAGCATCAAAATTGAGCTCCGGAGATTTTGCTTTGTGAGAGTTCTGTAATTCTTCAGCCGCAGACTTTTATGGGACACAGCTCTGGGGAACCTAAACAAAGGGAGTGAATTAACAAACTGGTTGAATCTTCCCCTCAATGGTGCTGTTGTTCCAAGCAAAACGAGAAGCTGAACGGAACTCTTGAAACTAACAACCAAATGGGAATCAACCATCGCAAGCTGTTAAGTGGCAAGTCTCAGGTTTCTGCTGAAGAGGTCAACAACCAACCGTTGCTGCAATTCCTGAAGCTGAAGACACATGATGCTAACTCAAAAGGAGTTGTAGGACGTAGATACCAAAACATTGCATTTTGTGGTCTAAATTCTGGCATTGCTCTCCTCTTTGTTATCACCTTCACGAGACACCCAAGGAAAGCAGAATCCTGACCACTACGTCAAGTCTATCGACACTGAACTAGAAGTTACAGCTCTCGTCAAAATGAACAGATACCTGTAGACACGCCACTGTTAAAATTTGACTGCCAGCAAACCACATCGGAGAAAGTATCAGGCTCTCATACGTTCATCAACCAAAATACAATGTTCGATTGAAATTGTCCGGGGAGAGAACACAATGGAAAACTTACAGTATGTTCATAAAACATTTTAGTTTCACCATTAGAAATTCAGAACACAATACCCTGGATCTGCCCAAGGAGAAACTCATTCCATGTCTAATTGATACCTGACAATTAACAGATGGACAGAGAGCAACAAAAACAACTCCGAAGGGAACAATTCATAACACTTTTAAAACATTAAATAGTACTCAAGAAAAAAAATGACAACAGCTGAAAGCAAACAGATCGTTAAGTTATTGGACATAACGGATACTGACTCCGACTGACAAAGCAAGCACAGGCAACACGGACTCCGACTGACAAAGCAAAGAACATGCAACGTAGACTGCAAACAGGCAAAACAAAAACTAAAACTGCAGGCACAAGCTGAGACTGTAACGTTCGTAATTTAAAGGAGGACACACGGATGCATGAGCATAAGGATTACTCTTCTTCAGATTCAGACTCGGCACTCTGAAGCCACTCCACAAAGGGCTTCGCATTCTTCCAGATCTGAGAGCTCTTGTTATCTCCTGCTGCGCCTTCTTGATACCACTCAACTATGATCTCTTCCTCCACTAAATCTGCATCATAGAAAACCTTCAGGGCAAGCGCGACCTCCTTCAAAGCATCTCCACCGGCCTTGCCGCAAAACAACTCCACAGCTCGAAGAAGCAGCATCTGAGACCCTTCATCCTGAACAACAGCTGAGAGGTAACCCTTCTTCTTGCCAATCTCCTTTGCAAAGCCTTTGCCAGCGCCATCAAAAAGGGCTTGGAACAAAGCCGTCATGGTCTCCTGAGGAGTCCCAGTAGCAGAGCTAAGGAAGGACTGGAGCTGGCTTGGTGTGGAACCTTTGCTCAGCCTGCTCTTAATGTCTGAAACCATGAATCATAACTGGATACCTCTGCAGCAGGCTTTGCTTCAGTGGAGACCCCATTTCGATTTGGAAGAGCCTCTTTCTTTGCTTTCTGTGGTTTTTTCTCTTGCTCTGCCTCAGTAGTTGAGAGCATCACCATTTCGGCAGTCACAGCGTTGAGTTGCTCTTGGATGCGCTGCCGTGCAGCCTCCAATGAGGTGTCAGTCTGCCACTGGACATCGTCGTCATCGTCATCAGCCGCATCATGATCCCCATTCTGGCTGCCCGCAGGTGAGTTAGAGTGATCCTCATCAGAGCTGCCATTGGCTTTCTTAGCACTGCCATTGACTTTCTTCTTTCCTGGAGCAGCCTTGGAAGATGCGTCCTTGGAAGAAGCGCTCGTTTTCTTCTTCGAATCTTTTTTCAGTTTCTTCTGTTCCTCATCAGCGGCCTCCCCTTCCTTGACCCGCTCTTTCTCTGCCCGCCTCATTGCCTTCTTGTCCTTTGATCCCTTCTTCTGCTCCGGTGGGTTCTTCAGAATAAAAGTCGTGAGCTTGTCTCTCATATCAACATCAGAAATAAAGCCACATGCTGCACACTTCAAGGTGATCATCTCAGTCTTGGTGATGATAATCTCAGTCTCAGGATTTCCACACCCATAGCACTGCACATATTTCTTGATAAAGTTCTCGAGAAGCCCAGCCAGCTTGGCAGTCTCATGTGCTCCATTAACAAGAGAGGTTCCATTCTTCTCGTCGAATTTAGATTGTGCACCAAGCTCACATCCAAAGTGCTTTGTGGTGTAAGAAGCAGGCCTAGCCAATGCTTTTGCAATGTCCACCATGTTCACAATGTTTGTCTTGATGCCATTGCCACGCCCTTCAATTTTGGTAATCATCTTGGGCATCTTATACCTATAGAAGGCATCATCGCTGTTGGCAGCACCAATGTTTTGTAAAGCCATCTTTGCTTGAGTGGTGAGTTTGCTCTAGAGGGGAGGTTATCAGAGGTAAGACGCAGCAGATGCGAGACTGGCGTATTTCTCTTTTGGAGTATTTCTATTGATGTAGGAAGGTTGCAAAAACGAGCAACCAGTAGTAAGATAATGGAGTGGCCTGTGATGCATAAAACTCTCCAAGGAGAGCCTGTACCTTTTTCTTGATGTAGGAGAATATTCTCCAAGCAATCCAATTGATCCCAAATAAAGAGAATCCCAACCAGACATAAAAGAAGCTTCAAACTTCACTCTCTCCACTTTGACAGTGTGCAACAACTAAAGAGTAGAGTTGTCACCACGTCCTGAAACAGATAAGATGTATCGGGATATATCAAAGGCACTACATGTAAGTTAAAAATAAGCAAGCATCCCAAACATAAATTATTTCAAAATGAAGAAACTCGTACAATATCAAGATGGGACAACACGCAAGTTGACATTTATGATGTATACAAGCAAAGATGTCCAAAAATCTTATGCATGTTTAAAGTTAAACATCAGAAAAATATAGAACACAACAGTACCAATGTATAGATACTGAGTTCAACACCAAGATGATAATGAAATGTCACCATAGATTTCATATGGTAAATTCTCCATCTACCCATAAGATGGTAGATAAGTCCATAGCCAGTTCTATAGTAATGTATAAAATAAAGGAAAAGGTTTCCTTTATAAGATTCATCAAGCAGAAGATCTTGTTTCAAATTCCAAACCTACTAATGACAATAACTGTTGTCTTTTGTCTGCACATCATACTTATTGTCACAAGATCTTGTTAATGCCAAATAAATCCATGAATGCACAATCCATCTTCGGAGTCACCAGACTCCGTTGCCTCCCAAGATTTAATTAAGGTACACTTCCCACATCTTTCTAAAGATCAAAGCGGCTACTTTTACACACAAAAAAGGTATACATTCAGCAAAGCGTTTCCCACGTAACATATTACTGCTTTCTACAAGCATATCATTCTAAATATAACAGAATCTTCTTGCCCATGATTACATCTAATCTTTTGCCTATAGATTGTATAAAATCTGCAATTGAGCTACCATTTATCATTGAGTGTTTTATCACTGAAAGTTCACAAATGTATCGCACACCAAGACGAGCGAAAAAGTATGCAACACCATTGAGATCATTGCTATTCTAAACTCTTAAAAGTTCTCTTAAGAGTTTAGAATAATTATATGAAAGGAAAACTAAAGTTAGACAACAATGATTCAATTGTTTATAAATCAACAAGTATGACTAGGCCAAAATAAATTAATTGATTTTAGCATTTTGACATTATAGAAGAAGTTCAACAATTTCAAACACATAGCATCATGATACACTGAACAATAAGAAACGAGATTTTATTTGTGATAAGCAACTATATAACACCAGCAGTAGAATATCTTTCAAATTATAGCAAGGCATGGATTTCAAAAGACATAGATGTATTTACATGGATGGTTAGTTGGTCACTACACAAAGAATTCCACTGCGTTCATAACAATTCTTGCATTTTCTTCTCTGTTATTTAGAATCACTCGAGCACCAAGCATCGATACAGAAACATCATAACTCTAAAATAGAACAAAATATATCTTTATTTTGAAGATCAATTTGTTTAATAAATTGCTGATAGAATACATCAATTTTAAAAGGAATTTTAAGAACAATATTGACTTCTTTCATCAATCTAAACTGACAAAACCATAGGGTTTAAATCAACAGCCATAGCTCAATCAAAAAACAAAAAAAAAAAAAAAAAACTAAACAGATGATCAACCTAAATCAAGGTTGACAAAGAAATAAACCAATTAATCGAACAGATCTACTACTAACCAGTTAAAAACTAAAAACTAAAGCAGCTCAAATCCGATCTAATGATCTCGGATCGAGAGAGAGAGAGGCGTTCAGATGTAAAAAAAGTGACGAGGGATCCAGGCTCTAGATCATCGAACAATCGATCGCAAAGATAGAAGACGCACGAATAAAGCAAAGATCGAGGAAAAAGAAAGGAATTTTACCTTCACAAGAGATCGAACGATGGCTTCTTTGAGACGGAAACCCTAACCCTAAGCTTCGGCAACACCAGAGAGATTAGAGAGAACGCAAGCGGGCGAGATCGGGTATTTATAAGGAGGAGCCGGTGTCCTCTCCCACAAGGATTAGGGCACCGCCGTTGATTTTTTTTTTTTAATTCTGTTATTTTATCTTATTTTATTTTCAGAGTTGGCCGCAGGGGTTTTCTTGTAATTTACAGCTTGCGTCTGTTATTGTTTTTTTTTAATTGTTTTTTTTATTGTTCTTTTTATTTATTATGAGGTGGTGAGATGTTTGATAGAGATTATTGGTTAGCGTGGCCAATTTATTTGAGCTGGCTTCATTAATTTAGTAAAATTAGGTTTATTATGCCGCGTACCTACAAAGCCCACTAATAATTCTTTTTATCTTTTATTTTTTTATTATTTTAACTGAAAATTGGCCTTAGACACCTCTCCTTTCTTAATTTATTTAGAAAAAAATCTTAATTACAAATTTATTTTCTCTCATCACCATCGTTTCTAACTGGCCGAATAAATTCTATTTTCTAACAATTAAATTCTTTTTTAGATCATCTTCATCAATCATCACAGACTTCGTCGAATTTCTCTCATCACCATCGTTTATCCTTCGTCGTGGTAATTTTTTAAAGATCAGGTTAATATTTCATTTTTTCCATACATCATATTGCTTTTGATTAATTAGTTATAGCGGCAGGTTATTTTTTTAGAATTTTTGGTTTAAGCTAATTGATTTGTAAGCATTATTGGTGATTAATGAAATCAGTAGAATTTTTTTACTCATGAATGTTACTCAAGTGGCAGTCCTTATAGGGACAGTGATTGTTCATCAAAAGTGTATATTTTTAGTCACATTTTCATATTTATTCTTTATAAAGCATTATTATTTAATTATTTTATTGTTTAGTAATGTGCAAGCCTCCTTAACTAAAAGAGAAAAGAAAAGAGTTTAAAAAAAGCCCAAGAGCCCATCGAGCCCAAGATAATTCAGAGATTATCCTATCCTAAATCAGAGATGAAGGAGAAAATTAATTCAATTCCGGTTGCTTGCGACACAAGTCAAAGATAAAAGGGAGAAAATTTGAATTTAACACGAATTTAGAGATAACTTGATCTCCAAGTTATCTAGGATATCGAAATATTTTAAAATTCGGGGATCAAATGAAAATTCTAAGGATAGATCTCCACATGAACGGACGAGTTGAAGCCAAAACCTAAAGCGCGTGCCTTGAACCCTTAAACATGTCGGGTTTTCCCTTAATTTGCCGTGAAAACATCACAATTCTGAGGAGTTGTGCCTGTCAGTTTGGGAGGAAGTGCTCTACAGTGTCGATTTAAGGAGTTGTGCGTGTCGGTTCAACTAATTTTTTTCTTTCTGTTTCTGTTTGCAGGATCTGATGACAGGAAAACTTACTACATCTTAGGACATATAGCTACTTTGTGCCTCTGCCTTAGAAGGCAGAGTAACATAGCCTACTAAACAACTGCGCAAACACGGCAAAAGTCGCATTTTTGCGACTTTATTAGTTCACTACTGATTGTTTTTTTTGCAGGTCTGCTGCAAATTACAAGTTCTGTTTAATGCTCTGATAGTTTTTCTCTGTGATCATCCTGCATACTGCTAACTAATAAACAGTAACTCGTTGCTCGATTAACTTAAAAATTGATTTAGATTCTTACATCTAGGGCACATGTCTATTTAAATTTTTATTTTTTTAATTCTGTTGAAGAGTGTTGGCGACAAGGTACGTCCACATTAGATATAGCGTAGGAATCACTTTTTGATTGGTTTACCGCTTTAGTGAATTCTTTTCTATTACTTTACACGTGCACTAAATCATTTTAAGGGCAAAACCCGTAAACAACATAAGGTGGGGACGTCATTACCCTTCATTGACCCACAAACCACTTCCGTTGCATTCACAACCCTAACCCTAAATTAAAAAAATGACTAGACATTGACCTTAGGTTAACTCAGGCTCATTAAGAGATCGACTAAAGTAGGAAGTTGTTCGAACTTAACTCTTGATAAATCAGTGACTAGGTAGGGGATTGAGAGGCGAAACCTCGAAGGTTGGTGGTTTGGCTTAATTAGGCCCATCTCGGCGGATAGCTCCCACCAACCTTACCACCTACCTGGCCGATTAACTTGTGGTTAAGGTCGACAATATACCTCCCAAAGATAGTCTAAAGTTAGGAGTCGTCTAGGTCCAAGCTTACCTTAGATTAGGATTTGTGATTTTTAATTTTTTTTATTTTCTTGATTGATTGGGTGAACTTGTTTGTTAACTGTGCATGTCAGCCTGGTTGAGAGACCCAGCCTCATCTAGACTGACTAGGAACAATTCACCACCCAAACCCAAACCCGATCTACACATGGCACAACCACCATCTCTGCAAGATAGGTTCTACCCTATTAGAACCTCACTTCCATCTTGCATCCAACTCCCATCGGTTGGTGACAACAACTTTGAGCTCAAATCTCAATTCATCAACACACTCCCCAAGTTTCATGGGTTAGAGTCCGAAGATGCATATTTCTTCATAAGATAATTTGAAGAAGTATGTCAAATGATGAAATTACCTAACCTTGTAGACGATGCTATTAGGTTGCGATTCGTCCCATTTTTCCTTAAGGACTTAGCCAAGAAATGGCTCTACAGCTTGGAGGCCGGATCTATCACATCGTGGGACAATTTTGTCAAGGTCTTCTTAAAAAATTCTGCCCTACCCACAAGACCGCCCTTATGAGGAAAAACATAACGTAGTGCAAGTAAGAACCCAACGAACCGTTTTGAAAATATTTTGAACATTTCAAAGACCTTTTTGTCCAATGCCCTCATCATGGCGTAGAGAAGTGGTGGCTATGTCAAATTCTGTACGATGGTCTAGATTATGAAAATAAGACTCTTCTTAAAACCATGTGTGTAGGTAAGTTCTTGAAAAAAATGAAAATTAAGGGTGAGAAATATGTGAAGATCTAGCCGAGAAAATCTTACAATGGGAACCTACTAACGAAGAGTCTAGGATTGCAAACCCTATCTCTTCAAAAAGAGGTCTTCACTCGATAGAGGATTCCATATCAATTGAGGCTGAATTCGCTAACATTATGCGAAGACTAGAAGTCATAGAAACTAAGGGTCAGTTTCGGTGAGCCAAGTCAGCCCAACACTATCCCCAATGACAAGCTGCACTTACTACTAAGCGATGAACCATGTATTTGAGGAGTATCCAATTTTTCAAGGCCCTATAACAATCCATACGCTCCAACATACAATCCTGGCTGGAGAAATCGCCCGAATTTCTCATGAAGCCAAAATAAACACTTCCCACCTTCCAACCATCAGTCCAATTATTCCAATTATCAACAAATATTTTCCAACCAAGGTCCCCAATTTGAAAAGAACTCAACCGATTTGGAGAAGATTCTTGCATCTTTCATGCAAAATACAGGACAAGCCATATCTAGGTTAGTAGTCCAAATGAGTCAATTAGCTAGTTCCCTAAGTGAAAGACCCAAAGAAACTTTACCTAGTCAACCGGTAGCAAACCCTAGAAACTCTAGTCAAGCTCATTTGGCTCAAGAGAATAAAATGAACCAATTTAATTTAATTCATACATTGCGGTCAGAAAAATAAGTTGATAACCAAGTATCAACACCATCAAGCTCAACACAAGCATCCACCTCTCCTAGCCCCACACACCTCCACTTGACTCCGACAACACTGAAAAATACAAGTCAGCTGAAAATATGCACAAGCCTATAGCACCTTACCTAAATAGACTTGAAAACAAACAAACTGTACAAATGGATAAGGTACGTGAGATTTTAATCAAGTCAAGATTAATATACCTCTTCTTGATGCAATCTAACAAGTCTCTAGTTATGCAAAATTCCTTGAGGACATGTGCACTAAGAAGAGAAAGACTAATGTGCCCAAGAAGGTTTTCTAACCACTAATATTAGTAAGCTATTGTCCAATCAAATCTTTGTCAAGTATAAGATTCCCAGTTGCCCTACCATTTCTAGCACAATAGGTCAAACTGTAATTAATCGTGCACTTTTTGATTTGGGAGCAACTATCAACTTACTCTCTTTCTCAGTCAACCAATAACTTGAGTTGGCGAGCTTAGTCCGACTAAAGTTACAATCCAATTAGCTGATCGGTCCGTAAAAATTTCCAAAGGAGAAATTATCGATGTCCTTATCTGAGTTGGGGAGTCTATCTACCCAGTAAATTTTATTGCTCTTGAGACCCAACCTGTATCCAATCTAGATCTCAAACTCTCGTTATCTTAAGGCGTCCGTTCCTTGTGACTGCAAATGTGATCATCAATTGTAGGAACGGATTCATGAGGTTGACCTATGGAGACATGACTAAAGAGGTCAATGTCTTCAACCTAGAAAAATAACCTCGTAAGATAAGAAGCCAAACGTTTGAGGTAAACTTCATTGAGAACAATTGTGAAGAAGAAAGCGAAGGTATAGAGAATGGATCTCTATTTCTTGATCAATTATTTAAGGATGAGTGTGATTATATTAATGAGAAGACATATATTGGAGATCCTAATTTTAGAATCCCCTTTAAAAAAAAGAAATTTGATTTGAAGGTCTTCACTTTTGATGAGCCAAT
The DNA here is from genome assembly GCA_038442645.1 of Agave tequilana. NCBI lineage: Eukaryota > Viridiplantae > Streptophyta > Magnoliopsida > Asparagales > Asparagaceae > Agave > Agave tequilana. The sequence goes on along the minus strand of JAVJIF010004946.1, from coordinate 78,142 downwards.
CAATGATATATCGTATGAGAATATAATTCAAAAACCTCTGATTAACTTAACCTTTGAAAATCCTTTTGAAGAACTCATGTGTTTGGATAAACCGATTAGAGATAATTTAGTTAATTACACACCTCCAGGGGAAAGTGTTATCTAAGTTTTGAGGAGATATATGGAACTGAACTAAAATTCCTAGACATTTATAGTGAGAAAGTTCCAACTAAGGGTGTGATGGTAATCAATTTTTGAACAATGAAGGTAAACATATGAGGAAGAAAAGCTTAAGAAGGTGAGACTGGGGAGGAAAAGAGCTCAAATGACAAAAAGATTGACCTCCTGACTGTGCCTTATGAAGAGAACTCATTGGAATGATAGGAAGCGAGCTAGGGGATGAGACCTAAAAAGATCTAGGTGTGAGAGAAACATGATGATACACATATTTTTTTATATTATTTTTCTTTTTATGCATCTCTTTTCACACTTTATTTATGGATTCATGCATTACAGTCATACATTTAGAATAATGCATGAGATAAGTGTGGGGAGATAACCTACTAACCTAGGTCTAACATAGGAAAATTAATAAAATAACATAAAAAATTAAAAAATAAACATTTTTGAAAAATAAAATAATATTTTGACTTATCTTTTGTAAATATTTAAGTTAATTTTAAGGGTAAGGAAAACTATAATTAGGATTTCTCATCTTAATTAAAATAAAACTATTTATTTGATTTCAAAAGTTAGGAAGAAAATTGGAAAAGTAATTTAATCTTGATTTTTACCCCAATGAAATGTGCATTCTTAAAACACTTACACACTTAGGATTTGAACAAAAACTCTTGTGCCTTATAAAAAGAAAAAAGGGTAAATATATAAATATAATAAATAAAAATTATTTGATTAAGCTGGATAATTGTGCCTCATGAAGTATAAATATTCACGCCTAAAGTGATTTTATATAAATCCTTAGTTTTGTGGCCTTGTTTGCTCGAGTCTTAAGTTTTAGGGGTGTTTTCTCACCCGGTGACCTAAAACTGTCCGGTTTGAAAGTCATCGACCTAAAACTTGTTACATGGACAAATTAGAAAGTCAAATAGAACTAGGAGATATCATTACTATAATAATATATACAAAAAGGAAAAGAAGAAGAAATAAAATTATGAGGCATAAGAGTTGGAGTTGAAAATTTCTAAGTTAAAAAATTCACAATCACAAAAGTACATATGACTTAAGGTAAAATAATAGATTAAGTGAGAAATTCAGTTTTAATCCTAATCTAGATTGATAAAAGATATTTGCATCGAGACTAAGTATAGGAATGGATAATTTGGTGATCCTAAGGCTTATAAATTACTTGATTTCCTCAAAAATATTTTAAATATTTTCTCTTTTTCAAAAATAAATTTTTAAAACACTAACACTTTATTTTTCTTTCTTTATGGATTTTGTGGGTGTAATTCGCTGAAAATTCTCATGAGATAAAACTCATACTCTAGGGGTAACCTAGAATTTTAACGGCTTGTTACACATGCTAAGTGCAATCGTGATTCCTACGACAGTGAGTTAGATTAATTTAGTTTAGATTTTCTTTCTTGTTTTACTCGAGGACGAGTAAAAGATAGGTGTGGGAGTGTGATTGTTCATCAAAAGTGCATATTTTTAGTCACATTTTCATATTTATTCTTTATAAAGCATTACTATTTAATTATTTTATTGTTTAGTAATGTGCAGGCCTTCTTAATTAAAAAGAGAAAAGAAAAGAGCCTAAAAGAAGCCCAGAGAAGCTCAAGAGCCCATCAAGCCCAAGATAATTCAGAGATTATCCTATCCTAAATCAAAGATGAAGGAGAAAATCAATTTAATTCTGGTTGCTTGCGCCACAAGTCAAATATAAAGTGGAGAAAATTTAAATTTATCCCAAATTTAGAGATAACTTGATCTCCAAGTTATCTAGGAGATCGAAATATTTCAAAATTCAGGGATCAAACGAAGATTCTAAGGATAGATCTCCACATAAACGGACAAGATGAAGCCAGAGCCCAAAGCGCGTGCTCTGAACCCTCAAACATGCTGGGTTTTCCCCTAATTTGCCGCAGAAATGTCACAATTCTGAGGAGTTGTGCATGTCGGTTTCGGAGGAAGTGTTCTATAAGGACTCTACTTCTAGGTTCTCCTATCAATACCTTGAAGAGCAATAGTAGAGAGGCATCTCAGAGATCAAGTTTAGGATTATTTGTTTAGCCATTTATTTTCAAATTTCCATTGTATTTTCTTGCTTTTGGAAGAATATTGTAAAGAAACGAAGGGCTTTTGTAGTGAATCGTGACAACATAATAAAGGTTCTTAATCCTTTTATCTCCCTTGTTCTTTTACTTTTCTTATTATTGCTTTAGTTTCTTTTAAAATGCCCCGTTTTCCCCTAATTTGCCGCGGAAACGCCGCAATTCTGAGGAGTTGTTGTTAGACCAAGGTTACAATCACTGGTTTCTTATTTTGATGATAACAAAGCATATGTGGTTATTTATTACTAATCAAGTTCAAGTGTTTAAATGTGTTTCAGGGTTCAAGAAGATTCAAGAAGTTTTCTTCCTCAAAAGTAAGGTATATGAAGACTCAAGTCTATTCAAGATGGGATTAGAGCTCAAATGCACTTGACGTCACTATTGGATAAGCCCGCTTGAAGACACTTGTACTCACTAAGAACATTGTAAAAATGTAGAATATAGATTTTATGCTCAAGAAATTACACACACAAAATATACGTTTTCGAAAATACAAGTTTTATCGTATTGGTGTTTCCATGTTAGGTACTTGATAAACGTTTTCATTCTTTTCCAATATTCTATATATTATTTAGAACATATATTCCATTACACTTGCATAATGCCCATATTGCCTTTTGTTTTGTCCTTTTACTTTTTATCGTTTTGTCATTTTGCATTGTCATTTTGATAGCAGTAATTGCTGTCATCAATTTTGAATTTTGAAGTAGACAAAAAAAATAATTGCTCCATGAAGGGTTGTTCACTTCAGAATTTATTGTTAACTTGATCAAGATATTTACAAAATAATTTAGATATTTGGAAAATGAAACTAAATGAAAACAAAAAGTAATAACTGACTTATTTTATAAAATCATTTAACCTCTCTTGTTTAAAAAACAAAATTTCTTAACATATGAATATTTATTTATTTATTTTTCGCTAGTTTGTTTTTTGTTTTTTATTTTATTAATTAAATATGTGTATATTATACTTAAAATTAATATAATTTGTGCATATATGAGGCTAAAGCTGGGCAAAATTATAAAATTACAACAAATTTTCAAAATTAGAAAATTAAAATTTTTTTCCTTAAATTTCTATCTACTTCTATCTTTTTTTCACTTATTTAAAAATTTGTCAACTATATTCAATTTCTGTCCACCAAACTGTGAATTTGTCTACAAATAGAGTAAAATTCATCACAAATACGAATTCATCGCTAATTTATCACTTATCCTAAAAATCATTAGCAAAATTATCTCAAAATCACAAATTACTTAAAAATTCATAAGCAAAATCACATCAAAATCATCAAATTATCTCAAAATCATCAAAATATCGTAAATCATTTTTGTCCAATTTCTGAATTTCCCATCCATTTTTGACTATTTTTGTATACATATTGTAAAATTTATCCAAGTGTTTAAATTTTTGTCAATTTTATCTATTTCTGTTTACTTATTTAAAAATTTATATACTCTATTCAATTTTTATCCACCAAACTGCCAATTTATCTACAAATAAAGTAAAATTCATCACAAATTTATCATCATCCTAAAAAATCATCAGCAAAATTACCTCAAAAACACAAATTACCTAAATAATCATGAGCTAAATTACATCAAAATAATCAAATTAACTCAGAATTACATCAAAATCATAAAATTACTCAAAACTGGTTCTTATCCAATTTCTGAATTTCCCGCCCACTTTTGATTGTTTCTATCTACATACTGTAAAATTTATCTAACCGTTTGAATTTCTGTCCACTTTTATCTATTTCTGTCCGCTTATTGAAAAATTTGTACACTATATTCAATTTTTGTTCACCAAACTGTGAATTAGTCTACAAATAGAGAAAATTCATCACAAAATCACTCATTCTAAAAAATCATCAGCAAAATCACCTCAAAATTACAAATTACCTAAAAATCATGAGCTAAATACATCAAAATCATCATATCATCTCAAAATCATAAAGTTACCTCAAAACCAGTTTTTGTCCAATTTCTGAATTTCCTGTCCACTTTTGACTTTTATGTCTACATATTATAAAATTTGTCCACTTATTGAAAAATTTATCCACTTTATTAAATTCTATTCACCAAATTCTGAATTTATCCACAAATAGAGTAAAATTCATCACAAATCATAAATTCATCACAAATTTATCACTCATTCTAAAAAATCATCAGTAAATTACATTCAAAATCATAAATTATCTAAAAATTCATGAGCAAAATTACATCAAAATCATCAAATTACCTTAAAATCATCAAATTATAAAATCATCACAAATCCAAATCAAATTACCTCAAATTTTCAAAATTACGTCAAATCAAAAAATTACAAAAGAAAATCTGTCTGCATAAATTTTTGTCCCAAAATTCCAGAATTACACAAAAAAATCTCTGTTATTAGAATTACATAAAAACCCAAAATTAAACAAAAATTCACAGAATAAAAAAACTTTGTCCCAAAAATCCTCCAATTGAGCATCCAAAATCTCTGTCCCAAACATAATATAATAGCAAAAAGCCCACATCCCAAATCGATTTCAACGACAAATTCCTCAAATTTTAAAACTCAAAATCTCAAATCTTAAATCAAAATCCCAAAAATCGGAAAAGCTCAAAATCCCTCCTCGCCTTGGTGGTGGCCTCCGATTTTGTCATGGCCCGGTCGTAAATAGGTGAGCTCAGAGATCAGCTGGCCCGGTAAGGTCATATATCGCCAAGCTCGCCACAGAGCTTGTTGGAAGCTCGCTACAGAGCTCAAAGCTCGACGACTTTGGTGAACACCACTAGGAAGTGATCGACAGGCTCATTGAGGGAGGCGAGGCAGAGTTTGAGTAGTTGATCTCGGAGGTGGATCTCGCTGCCGGGAGCGTCTCAGGCGAGATCTCGCCAACGAGGGAGGAGAGGCTGGGATTCCCTTGGCCGAGATCCCCCTTCTTCTTCTTCCTCAATTCTTCCTCTTCTTCCCTCTCCCCTCTCTATAAAATTGTACACATAGTGGATAAGAAGGACAGATTTGACAACTTATTTTTGACAGCAAAGTCATTTTGAAAATTCAACTGCCCACTGCATACAACTAACGCACGGGTGCGGCTTTTCACACCTGTAGAATTGCTTAGCACACCCACATTTTAAGAATAAAAATTGTTGGATAGTTATAACCTTAAATCAAAGGCCAAAATAGGCATTGATTAAGTCTAATATTACAAATAGAGGAAATTTTATTCCTAACCACACACAAATAATTATTGAATACACTCACCCAAATTATATTCTTAATGAATCTTGTTTCTTTTTTATTTTTTAAATATATACTTTTTCTCCACTTACACAAATCCTAAAAAATTTCTCGGTGTCTATTCCATCAAAAAATTTAGCATTGATAACTAAGGACAAACAAATTATATCATGGAAGCATTGTACTAATCAAAAAGTAAGCTTCTTCTTATAAGTCATTAAATTAACTTGTTTCTCCCTTTGGGTAGTTTTGCATTACTAGTCATCATAATTACTTTGCGGCTGACCTTTCTACACTATCATGTCACAGAATAAAAATGTGTCTCTCTTCCTCTTAATTGGAGGTTTATTAGTTTTTAACTTTAGATTATTAAGTATAAATTTAATATCTATGATCTTAGCAAATAAATTTACATATTCTTTTGTTGATGTAGCACATTATAAATTCCAACCTCTCAGTCAATGAGGTATAGACTTTTCTTTTATAACTTTTTAAAAGATGTTTTTTTAAAAGATGAACAATTTGATAAAAGAAATTTTGATTAAAATACTCTAGTGATACAACTCAAGACAATACTATTGTAAGAAAATTGATATACTCTAATACCAATTGTTACGTGTATAACCCGGGATACCATACTTACTATGATACTAATAATTGGGAGACACGGAGATCCCCACCGATGACCTTAAGCACGCCATGAGATTGATTACCTCAAGCACACAAGATAAATATTAAAGATACAAGAAGAACACACAATTTAACGTGGTTCAGCCCAAACTTGGCCTACGTCCACGAGCAGAGAACTTGAGAGAGTTTTATTAATAAACTTGATACAAAGAGATCAGATCTTTCTTATGATGACACAAAAGTATTCACCTTCCCCTTAAATCTACACCTAGATTACAAGAGTATACCTTCTCTCTATGCACTTTCAGCTTGCTCCTCTCTTTTTTGGCTTTTTAGGGCCTTCTTGACCTTTTAGGGCTATACATTGTTATTCACCACAACTTTATTTTCCTCTTCTGCTCTAATTTACATGCTGGGTTACAACCTTTAGTTATAGAATTTCACAATACAACTCCTATTCGGACTATGAGATGATCTTGGTCATTGGATGCTTGAAGAATCATGATCAATCCTATTAGGAGTTGATCTCCTTGAACTAGGAGGGTTCTAGACATTTTAATTTTTAGAAATAAATCTTTATTGAATAGGAATTGAATCCTATTCATACTCCTCCTAAAAAAGAAACAACTTCACGTTGATTGCTTCTTCAAGCCATCGTCTTCTCCAACTCAATTGAATTTTCTTCGACCATCATCTCTTCTTGAAAAATAAGGAAAAATCCTAACAATCTCCACCTTGAATTGCTTTTCAAACCTTTAGCAAAGTAACTTGAGATTTTAGATTACTACCTTAATCTTTCCTTGGTTGTAACCATGCCGTGAAGGCTTTAACCTTGCCCCTCTCCCCGGGGCCTTTGGCGGATTCACCGCCATGTCTTGGGTCATCTCGAATCTCGCCTGAATGCACCTTTTCTGTAGTTGACCTGCAACTCTTAAAATTTATGATTAGGGAGCTATGATTTATGATAAAACCAAAAAATAACAATTTATACATTTAGATCATATTAATTCTCAAAATCAAACATCAATTGGTAATTTTTTTGTTACTTTTGCTTTGATATATGAATGTGCGAGTTTAATTATAAAAGTTTTTATGTTTTATTTTTGAAAAAATTGTAATTCTCTAATCTTTCCAAATTTTCTTAGCTTCATTTCTTAAGGAAGTAAAGAAAAACAAATAGTTAACTAAAGACCTCGCAAAACTTTTGTTTTCTTATTTTCTACTTGAATACATGAAGGGAAAATCTTGGTAACCTAACTATGAGGCTACTTATATTGTATTACCTCTATTATTGAAATACAAGATTTAATAATGAATAATAATATTTTTTTATTGCATATATTTTGTGTTAAATATTATTGTTGCTATGTATTATTATTATTATAGTTATTACTATTGGTAATTATTATTATTGTTCTTATTAAATATCTTTGTGTATTATCGTTATTATTTTTATTATTAATATTATTGATATTTATTTTGTGTATTATTCTTAGTCAAGCTCAATTCTTGCACCCTATTTTTCTCTTCCTTTTCCTTTCATTTTTTATTCTTTATTCTAAGCCCAATTCAAACCCAAGTATCCATTTTCATATGCTTTACCTTTACCCATTAGCCCATATCAATTTCCTATCTTTCTTTTATTTTTTCTTGGCCCATGCCATGAATCCATTTCCATTTCTTCTATTTTTCTTTTAATTGAGCCAAAACTCAAACCAAAACCTATTACCCAAAATCTAATTTTAATCTTATCTCAAATTCAAATCATAATAAAAATCATATCTAATTCTTACTTACCCAAATCTACGTCCTATTTTCAAAATCACAATCTCAACTAATTCTATTTCAAAATAAAATCCTAACTAATCTTTAATCTATTTTAATCTTTATCCTATCAACTAAATCTTAAATCTTAACTATATAATTCTATATCTTAACTACCTAATTACTAACCCTATATCTCTCTCTCCCTATATTTAATCATATCTAATCCTATCTATCAAATCTAAATCTTAACCAACCCAATTCTCATATATCCTAACTACTAAATTTTATAGTTATCTTAATTAAATAAAAATCCTAACTAACCTAATCTCAAATTATCTCCTAATCCTAACCATCTAATCCTAAATTATACTAATCCTAACTATATAATCATAACCAATTAACTTCTCCTATATAAACATCTAATCCTAAACCAACCCTAAACTAATCTTCTCCTCTTTCCTTTGTTGGCAACCCTAACCCACCATACAGCCTCCTCTTTCTTCTCTAGTAAGACCCCGACGGCAGCTCGCGACACCCGATATCCTCGCGACCTCCGCCTCCTCTGTCGTCGAACTCTCCATGACTGACCATGAGTTTCTCCCCCTTCGCGGCTTCCACCTCTTCCAGCGACCTCCATCACGGCCATGTCTCCTCTTGCACCGTGAGTGTGCCCTCTTTTACTCTCTATTTCTATGTTATTATGTATGTATTTATGTATGTGTCATTTGTGATTGGGTGTGCATAATTATTATGTGAAGGTACATTTATGGATATGTGTTACGTGTGCATGGAGGTGTGCATGTTTATTGTATATGTTTATGTAAGAGTGTGTATGTGTGTATGTATGTATAAATGTATGTATGTTTATAAGTGTGTAAGTATTATGTATGCTTGGGTGTATGCATGAGTATGTGTATGTGTATGTGTATGTACTAGTATATTATGTGGGTATGGTTGCGTGTTACAGCATTTCTGACCCGTTTGGTGAGACCCGGACCCGATTCGGATTCGCGTTTGCTGTGGAGTTGATACACTGACAATTTGAAGACCGGCCCATGGGATGATCCGCAGATCCGTACTGATTCATGCAGTGAAGATCAGACGGCGATTCGGATCCAAAACCGCATCATTTTATGTGAGTGTTCTTTGTTTTCTCATTGAGTATTTCAGTATTATTTCATGTGAGTGTTTTATTCTATCTATTTCAATAAATAGTATTTTATATTTAAATAATTGTTCAAACTCAATTATGTTTCATGCCTGTTAGTTACTAGTTCACGTCTGTAGGTATTAAATACAAAATAAATTGCCTTGTGAATATTTTTTATATCTCTTTTAATAAACCTTGCATAATATTCTTGGTCCTGGACATCATGATACCACTTAAGTAACTTCACTGATTATACATGATACCTACCTAATAAACATACTATTCATGTTACTGAAAATTACTGGGAAAGTATCGTTAGGACGTAACGTTCGGTACAACTCTATTCATCGTATACACGGTTACCGTTCACTGTTCTTATTACTATTCACCGTGTATATGATTGCTGTTACTGTACTGTACTGTTACTGTCATTGTATCATCCCAGTGTTCTACGTAACATGATATTGATTACTCTAATTGAATTAAATAATAATGAAAATGGACAACTTATACTGGGACTGGAAAAATTGATGGAGGAGACAACGTCTGTATTTTGGGTGAATATAGGATACAGGTTGCACAGCCGATTTACGGTTCCACTGCAGGGTTCCGGGGGATGACTGACATCTCATTTGTTTATTGTTCAACAGTATTACTGTGAGTATTGTTTCACAGTGATACAGTGAGTACTGTTACTGACTACCTGCGGTAGGGCCTGGTTCAGCGCCAGGCATCTGGGTCATGGTCCCGGATATGTACGGGACCCAACTAAAGCATGGACAATGTCTCCAACTAATCAGTTTCAATAACTTAGGATCCTGATTGACACGTGTAGTAGGCGTAGTATGGGATGCGTCTATTACATGTGGCAATTGGTATTCACTGACATAATTGATAACAAAATTAAAATATTATATTGATATTACAGACTGAATATAGATATATGCATGTTATAATAGACACCTGATTGTACACTGGACCTTAGCATGACTTATTCTTCCCACATGATATATATATATATATACTGTGATAGACACCTGACCTGACTTGACATTTGATTTCTGTATTGACTAACTTTATTGCTCTCTTTTCATGTTTTATATGTTATATCTGTCTTTTTCCAGTAGTGTTTATCATTATGTACACACTGTTTATATGCATGAACACTTCCTCTTTTTCTTACACACTCATTAGGTCGCTTCCTGACGACTCTGGTGGATTCATACGTCCAGATACCGGATGTTTCATGTTATTGATCAGGTATTGGGAGAGGATCACAGGCATCTTGAGGAGTCGGAGTTCTCTTTTACTTGATCATCTTTTTTAGGTATTTTCTGCCTCTTCTTTATTCCATTGCTTTTATGATTCTATACATTGGACTCATGCTTGTTCTATTCCTTTATTTATCTGTTATCATGTGTGGATATTTATATGTGACATTGCAGTGATGTTGATTTATCATAGTGATTGTATAGCTTGTTCAGGTTACTTTAGGCTTAGGGTATATGTGTGAGGTATTTTCCTCACGTATATACATCGCCGACTCTCATCGCGACTCCGTTTTCACGTATTTTGGGAAGCGGGGCGTGACATATATGCAATAAGAAAATTATTGATGTCTCGATAGACTAAGTGTTGGTGCATTTCGGTGAAAAAAAAGCATTTGATCCCTTGTCCACAATGGTTTATAAAATTCGAGTGGACATTTATATTGGAAAATGATTTTAACAAAGTTTGTTGTATATATTTCTAGTGAACAACAGACAAAAACGACCGTATAATCATTTGTTTGCATGTGCCCTTATCTTAGAAAAGAAATAAATAAATAGTTTTCAATGATGAAGACGAATAAAAAAACATAAAGTCGGAAGTTTGAACCACAACGCTAAAAAATAATTTCAATAAAAAGAAGGGATTTCGTCTTTGAATCTCAAGTTCTAAAATGATTTATTTAGCCTTGAGTTTAATTATTACCTGCACCCTATTCGAACTAAAATTGTTTATGACCCTTGCTATAATACCTTTCATGTTTATTGTTCAAAGAAAAGAAGACCTGTAGCATCAATTTGAAAATGATGATTTTTGAAAACTGACTACATTTCAGTGATCAAGACCACCACACCCCACACACACAAACCACATAGACACACACAAAGAAATCATATAACTCATATACATTTCAAAAATGATCGAAACTAGTTTTCCTTCTATCTTTAATCCTTCATATTCTAACATAAATCCAATTAAAAAACTTTTAAGTTTTAATGAGGAAAGCAATATGGAAAGGGGACAAGAAATTAAAGGCTTTGACACTACGGTTAAGAAATACCTTAGAAAACTTGACTGAAATATGGAAAGATGATGTGGTGGTATGAGTTACGTATGTTAGAAGTAATAAACAGAATGAGAAGAACATGGAAACAAAAGAGATAAAAGAAGTACAAATTTGTTTTGGAGCCTTGGGTTTACACCCACCCTTTTTCTAATTTGTGTTGGGATGAAGGTTTTGGGTCATGAATTCGAGTTAGCTTTTTTGGCCAAAGAACCTCTCAATGGTCCTGATGTGGTGGTCCAAGCTACCAAGAGTTTTTCCTGAGATCCTGATGTGGTGGTCCAAGCTACCAGTCCTTGAATCCATCACGGATGCTCTGCCTCTCCTGGCCTTCTCGGGGCTATCTCCCGTTATGAAGACACTCAAATGTGGAACCATATCTGTCACATTTAACTTTCTCAAATTCAACTTCCGTCCCGAAGATTCTTCCATTCCGAAGTCGTCTTTCACTATTTCGTGGTCCCTTCCACTCTGAGGTCCTCCCCGACCTGAAGGTCCCAACTCCAAACCAGAGGCTCTCAACAACAGCCCACTGAAATCTTCGCCTACCATTACGCAGCACCATCCTTCCCACGTGTAACGCCCTTACATTAAAGTGGGCAGTTACGCATGACAACAAATTTCCTGACATGCAATCCCGATTAATCAACGCCAGTGATCACGGCTGTTACAACAAATCCAGCATGTGCATGTCATGCAGTTACCTGTAACGCCCCGATCCCGCTGGTACGGGGACGTCACTGCAACGTATATACGCAAGTCAGAAGTACCTTCACGTATATACGCTAAGCATCAGTACTGGCAAGAATCAGAGTACGGAAGCAAGTGGTACATCATACATTCCAATACATGAGTCCAATTACAGAGTCATCACCAGAGGTGATTAATATTACAATAATATTACATCACCTGATAGGCGCAAATGCGAGAATACAAGAAATATACATATATGAACAGTACAAGAGGGTGCTCACGAAATAGCTGGAGATATCGCGAGCCAACTAGGAGGTGCAAGGATGGGACTAGAGCTACAGCTGATCTGACCACTCCACAGAAGTAAACTTGGTCCTCAGCAAGAAGAATCCTCTAGCTCCAAGCTCTAGGACCTGGACGTGAGAATCCAGGGGAGTCAGATGAAACTCCCCAGGCGAGTAGTAATACGAAAGCCAAATGGCGAGTATAGGTGAGCACATGCGTATCAGTAAATCTGGATTTTAAGCATGAAAATCATGTTGTAGACATAAGCATGTAGGAACAAATAGAATGTAGTAGGTGGCATCCATGGTATAACAGGATAAGCAGTAAAGTGGATAGAGCAATACTAGTTATCTCCTAAGTTAACATAAAATCGATAAAACCGAATAAAAACCGATTACGAGTAAATCCAATTGTACGGCTTAGGTCATGACTCCATGAGGTTAGTACTTCGAAGGAATAATCCAAACAAGGAAACCCTCATCCATATACCTTTACCTCATGTTACCGTAACCTGAACACGTACAGCTCGAGTTACAAAACAATGCGGCGGAGACATATTAGAATTATTATTATGATTAGGCTGTCTAAGTTGTAGGCTTTAGTATGCGTCCCATTACACATACTTCTACTTACAACTTATAGAGCAAGTTATCTGGAAACTGATAAAGTTCGATGAATCATGTTCGGATGGGCCCCGTACATGCCCGGGACAACGGTTCAGGAGTATCCGGTGCTGAGCCGGAACGTACCGCTAGGTACCGGGACTTATGGACGCCCGAACAGGAATAGAGTATCGCAGATCCCATAGAAATAGGTCTAGGGCGTGTGCATACCCGGCATGAATATCAGGAGTAGGGGTGCCAGCACACCCCACGGAATCCCTGGTGGCCGCCAGGTAATCCCTCAAGTATGTGGCCACGCGTGACTCGATAGTGCCACCATGAACATGATTAATCAGGGCCCATCAGTTTCCCCCAAACCGGTGCAAGTTGCCTAATTATAATAGTATATCAAGTAAGCAGGACATGATCAGGAATGGGGATCATAACAGGAGTCATAACAGGAATCAGGTATAAACAAGAGATGGCCCTGCAGATTCAAGAGGTGGCCCCCACGGATTCAAGAGGTGGCCCCCACCGTGTATGGTGTGGCACTTTGTTCTATGTGGCACTTAGTTCTATTCAGGACTTGACGGGAACAGGTAGTACAACATGAGTAAGTGTCAAGTAGGAGTATGCCAGACGCAGGAAATAGCAGACGCGGGGTTCGCGTTGCAAGAATGGTAGACGCAGGGTTCGCGTCGCGAGAATGGCAGACGCGGGAATAGTAGACGCGGGATTCGCGTCGCAAGATGCCTCAAACGCGAGGTCTGCGTTCAAGTCAGGACGCAAGGGGAGCGCGGACGCGGATAAAACTCTGCGTTACGGCAAGATGAATAGGACAAAGACGCGGGAATAGGATCCGCGTTAGGAAGCAAACCGAGAGAAGGGAAGGTGACATTTGTCCAGTGACAAGTCATGAATAACAATGTATGATACAAGTCCCGAGGATGAGGTCCATGTTCAAGGAAGTGATCAATCACAGCAGGCAGCCAAGGTTAGTCGACTAGGGAAACTAAGTAGTCGACTTAAGGAGGAATTAGTCGACTGTAGATAAGGGACAAGTCGACTTGCTAGGCTGCGTTTGGGAGAGCTGCGTTTGGGGAGGAAAGTTAGTCGACTAGGGCGTTTGGGTTAGTCGACTAGGTCAAGGCTGCGTTTCAAAGAGCCGCGTTAGGAAGGGTTAGTTGACTAGGAGCAGGGGGGGTCAGTCGGCTAGTATGCTGCGTTTCGCAAAACTGCGTCTCACGAAGTCGCGTTCCACAAGTCCGCGTCTTGCCACAAGTCCGCGTCTCATGAATCCGCGTTTCACAAGCCCGCGTCTCACAAGAAAGAGTTGGTCAATAAGGGATGAAAGAGTAGGCAGCGTTCCAGGAAAAGGACGCGTTCCAGTAAAGGTTAGTCGACTGGCACAAAGGATTAGTCGACTAATAAGGTGCGTTCCAGAATAACCAGGCTGCGTTTCAAGGAGTTAGTCGACTTATGATTTGGGCAAGTCGACTAATACTGGGAAACAGTGAGCAGTAACAGCATTTTAAGAGTTATAGTTTGTTGATAAAAATACAAGTTCTTGGCGAGGAAAAGCACTCGCCGAAATAGGAGAATCAAGCGAGAACACCCGCATAGTCAATAAAATACGAAGGCAAGCGGATAGCGAGAATTACTCGCCTAACAAGATCTTTGCCGCGTCCAACGAAGGGAAGTTCGGTCCCAATCCAAAAGGAGGGTACCGGCCCTAAGTCTTGCCGCCGGAGAAGAACGCGGCCAAAATCTTAAAGGAGTGGTCGGTCTACACAAGTGATGGAGAGAGGTTGAAGAAGGTGGTATGGGGATGTTGTTGTGGAGAAGATGGAGTTTGGGTAAACAAAGGAAGCAAGAGAAGGAGCTCTCTCTCGGTGGTTCCTCTGTTGGGAGCCGCAGGAAGCAAAGAAGAAGAAGAAGAAGAAGTAAAATGAAGGGAGAGAGAAGGAGAGGGGGTATTTATAGGAGTTGAGTTTGTGAAGTGATGTAAATAAACAAAGGGAAGGGTGTTTTTTGCAAAATTGAGGGGGATTTGATGTCTCTTGGCCACATGGCCGGTTGTGATGAAGAAAAGGAGTGGGGGTATCTTGGAAATGATGTTTTGGAAGAGAAACATTAAATGAAGAGAGAGAAAAGAATGTATCATGATGTTGTACTCCATATAAGACAAAAGAAGCAAAAGGTGAGACTTGCGTTTCACCCACACAAAACGCAGCCCTCACCTGCGTTTGGGCAAAAATGGTTTAAACGCATGGATTAAGCCGCGTTTAGGGAAAAGCCAAAAGCTGCGTTTTCAACAGAGGAGAGAGAAAGTCATGATAATTGATGGGATTTGATCTGAAGTGCATTAAATGCGGAATGGGGAGGATCTACACAATAAATGCAGAATCCCAGGTTGGTGAGATCTGCGTTTGAGGAAGGAGAGAGAAAATGGGGAAAAGACAAAGTGGAATATGTGGGACAATCTCCTCGGTATCTGAGAAAACACCGGAAAAGCCCAAAATTGAAGTAACTCGGAAAGTTTCCCAAAAATTCCCAAAATCATAAATATTATAAAATGATTTTCGGTGAAATCGGTTTTTAGAAATTCAATTTCCTTTTCGAGATAAAAATTATAAGGTCAACCGTCAATCTCGGTATACACCGGATTGGCCGGGTTTTAATAAAATCTGATAAATCCTAGAAAATGCATTTGCATAGAAAATAGGATTTTAAGAAATAATGTCTAAAGACACTTCTAGAAATTTCAAACCGTTTGTAAATTAAAAATCTGGGAATCGGTCAACAGTACTGGCCAACACCGGTTTTGAAGATTTATAACTTAATTCCGAAAAATTCCAGAAAATCATATAAAATCTAGAATATTGGAAAACGATGTTTAAAACTGAAATCGGTCAAATCGGAATACCAGAATGTCCAAACCGAGCAATACTCTGGGATCGGGCCTTCGGTTCAAACTAAGGTTGACTCCGAATCCACGAATCCAAATCCAAAACAAAACAATCGTATAAAGAATTCATAATACAGAATAAATACAAGAGCAAATCGAAAAATACAATCGAGAAATCTGAATACGCAACTAAGTACGTATTCCAGGAACGGGGTGTTACAAGTTACAACCATCTGCCAATTTTGCCTCCACGCTAGCGTCCATGTTAGATACATATGATCCTTCTTCTCTTAGGAGGGGGATCAATCACTTCTCTAATCCTCAGAGCATACACACACATATTACCACTACAATGCAAGTTTTCATATTTCAATCTACCATTCCACTACACTAGCAGTTTCTCGTGCTAGTTGAATCACCACACTAGCAGTTCTTTGTGCTAATCCATCTAATAGACTAGAAGTTTCCTTATTCCAGTTCACCATTGCACATCGACAGTAATTCACTACTCGATCCACCAACCTTTTCATGCTGACTACTGATTCTCATGCCCGAGGGTCTTAGGAAGGTATCAGACTGATTCTCCTAACCTGAAAGGTATCTTCCATGTACGCTCTGACAGGTAACATCCCCGTAGAGCGACCAAACTTCACTTGTGGTGGGTCCAATCCATAATAAGCCACTTTTTATCCATCACAAGCTGGTTCTTTTATTGAGAGTGAGTCCACACTCAAGATCTCCCTCCCATTCAACCCAAAACCTTCTTAAAAAACCTCTCCTGTAGCACCGATGGCCCCAAGAAAGCAAACTGTGACCCTCAACGGTGACATCAAAGGGCAAGGCCATAAGCACCATTGGAGGCATGGTTCCCCGCCAGCCGTCAATCAACCACTTACTACTGAAGATACTAGCTCCTCCTCACCTCAAAGGGAAGCCGCTAGTATAGGACAACCAAGTGCTCTGCCTCCTACTGAGCTACAACATACAATCACTCAGTAAAAAGTGATTGAGTGACCCAACCCCTTCTTCAAAGACATGAAAATATCTCAACCAATAACACTCCTTGGATTCCGTTTAAATATCATGTATTTTATTTTAAATCAATGAAATAAATGTGTTTTTCTCCTAATCGTTTCCTTGCCACCATGTTGATGGGAGTATCCCCCATCAATCCCTGATGCTTGTACGCCCCATTGTGGGAGTGTCTCCCATTCGGAGGCGACAACAAAGCACCAGCTTATGGGGCCCCTCTCGATTAGCCAACAGGCAATCAAAATGTGACGCCCTGCACCCGGTGGTACGGGGACGCTACTGCGACGTACATATGTAGAAAATACCCTCACATATGCATGCTAAGCATCAATACAGGTAAGAAACAGAGTACGGGAGCACTATGGTAATATACATTCAAATAAAATAATACAAGTACACTGCTTTCACAGAATGTGATCCAATATTACATAAATATTACATCACTAGAAGGTGCAAAAGTATGATTTACAAAGTGATTTATAAAGTACAAAAGACTGGTAGATTTTCACGAGCAGCATAAAGGAATCTCGAGAGCCCGTCCAAAGGAGGCAGGACGGGGATTAGCTATGGCTAGTCCGCTCGTTCCACAAGGAAAGCCTGATCTTCCACGGACCAGTCCACTACGCTTTTAATGTGCTCTCTAAGATCTCGATATGTAGGTCCAGGGGTTGTCAGAAAGCAACCCAACAAGTAAATAAAATGAAGCCAAGTAGCGTGCACAAGCAAGCATACATGTACAGGATCAAGGTGTCGTGATTCAGTCATGCACGCATACAACAAGCAGTGAATATAGAGTAAGGACTAAATCAGGAAGCAAGTAAGTTAGAAGATTTAATACGATAGCACAGAGGTAATATCTTGCAAGAGGCGGGCAATGTATTATTATTATACAATTAATAATAATCCGTATCGTTTGTTATTTTACTCATGCCCTGCTAGTGTCCTATACCACTGACTATATACACTGTAATCCCTACTCCAAGCAGAACTCATCCAAACATGACACCTGGTATCATTATTGAATGAGAAAGTGATCAAATAACACATATTCCTGATATTATCATTGTATACAGAGTAGTGTGTCGTGACTCGGTCAAGTAAGTAAAGTCCAGTAAATAAGAATATAAGGAATTAACTATGGTAACACTGAAATAGTATCACACAAGTAGCGAGTAAGGTACTTAATTATACAATAATAATAATAATCTGTATCGCTCGTTATTTTAATTATTCCCTTCCAGTATCTCATACCACTGGTAGCTCATACTGGAGTCCGTACTTCCAGCAGAATTCATTCGAACTTTGATATACGAATACTATTATTTGAACGAGGGAGTGACCAAAAAATACATGCTCCTGACATTATTATTGTTAGGTACTATATATATATATAACATGAACTAGACAAGAGTATTGAAGATGTATTCGGCATACTAATACCATACAAAGTGGAATTTTTAGAGGGCGCCCCCACTCAGGAGTCAAGAAGTGGCCTCTCCATAGATTTCTAGAGGTGACTTCCTCGGATCGTAAATTTCGAGGAGCACTTAAGTTCATGGGGCACTTTGGTCCCTTTGTGGTGCACTTAAGACCCTTACTTTGTATGTCGGTAGCCGGTGATTACTGGTAACTGGAGTGTCAAGTAATATAATACATAAACTAGGCAAGTAACAGGTCAGGAGTTATAGTACCAGGAGTATGACAATACAGGAAAGTATAGAATCATAATACAATACAAGCAATCGGACACGCAACCTAGTACAAGAAAACAGACTAAAGAAAGTTCTTCACAATCATCATAACAATAAAAATTAATTATATTAATAAATATCCAGAAGGGGCTAATTAAGCTGGAGCGAAGCTTGGCCGTATCAGCAGTACGCTCGATCCATGGTAGAGCTTGGCTCCTGGAGGAGCTAGCGTGTAGCTCTAAACTCTAACGTGCTCGGGAAGGCTAACACTCGTGGCGTAGCAAGCGTATGAATACTCTGCTAACGCTCACGGCGAAGCCACGCTCGCGGCAAAGCTAAACACCTATGGCAAAGCAAACATATAAATGCTATGCTAACACTCATGATGAAGCCACGCTGACGATGAAGCTAGACGCACTCGGTGAAGCGGGCATATGAACACCTTGCTAACGTACGCGACGAAGCTACACTCGAGTGAGTTTAGGAGTAAAGCGTTGAGCGCTAAGTTTGACTCCTCGCGGAGTTAGAGAAACCCTAATGGTTTAAACCTGAAGGCTGATAAGAGAGCCCGAAGTCTAAGCCTGTAATACCCCGTTTCCAGAATACGTACTTAGTTGCGTATTCAGCTTTTCGATCGTATTTTTTGATTTACTTCCTTTATTTGACCGATTTCAATTTCAAATATCATTTTCCAATATATTAGATTTTATATGATTTTCTGGATTTTTCTTTAATTAAAATAAATTTCTTCAAAACCGGTGTCGACCAGTGTCGCTGATCGATTCCTGGAATTTTAATTCTCAAACAGTTAGGAATTTCTAGATGGTCCTTTAGACTTTATTTCTTAGAATCATATTCCCTACTTAAATACTTTTTCTGAGAATTTTATGAATTTATGAAAATTCCAACGGAGTCGGTAGATAACTGATTCCGGGATTTTTAGTTTTAAAACTATAAAGTATTTCTTCAAACGGGTTTCACTATAAGTCTTCATATATTATTATTGATTTTTGGTAAAATTTACGGGTCGTTCCGAGATACTTGAATTTCGGACGATTTCGGTATTTTCCGAAACGTTTTCCGCATCCTCGACTTAAACCCAGGAAATTGTCTTTTCATTTTTTTTAAGAGAAAATATCTTCATATATAATTTCTTTTTCCTTTTTCCTTTTCCCTATTTTCCTTTCCTTCCTTCACAACCACAAGAATTCCAATTTTTCCAAAATTCCATTTCCTTCCAAAATTCCATCTCCACACATTCTCACCAACCCCCTCATTTAATGCACCTCTCTCTCTCTCCCATGGCCGGCCAAGTGGCCAAGGAGAGGGACACCCATCCTCTCCCCTATTTTGCAATAAACCCCTCTCAATTTCTTTAATTGCATCTCCTTTACAAAAATCAAATCCTATATAAACTTTCCTTTACAATTCTTTTCTCTTTTTCTTCACTTCACCAAGAGATTAGCCTTCACCATTTTCTTCTCCATCTCAAACCCTAACTCCAAACCACCTCAAAGTCTTCATCTCCTTCCCAAGCAACTACAACCCTTGGATTTGGATTGCATATCTCTTCATCGGAAGTATCGCCAAAGACCTAGTTGGTGATATTGTCGTCAACGATCTTTCGGAACTCGTATAAAGCTTCACATAACCATTCCTTGTGAGTATATCTACTCACCAAGACTTGTAAACTCCTTTGTGTACTTGTGTTGACAAATCATGCACACTTGTGACATAAAAATCATATTTTTAGACCCTCAAACAAAACCCTAGAAATCGGTTCTGTTTGCTGTTTTCCCACGATTAGTCGACTAGACCTAGGGACCAGTCGACTAACCCACCTTAGCTGAAACTTAACCTTTTCTGATTTCACAGTTTTAGTCGACTAGGCCATAATACCAGTCGACTAGACCCCCTAGTCGACTACCCATTTCTCCCTAGTCGACTCCTGTTTTCCTGAAATAAGACATCAACTCTCTGTATCACAGACTTAGTCGACTTAAGTATCCATTAGTCGACTAGTAGTTCCCTGTTAGTCGACTACCCTTACAACCCTAGTCGACTAACTTTTCCTGAAACAGAATTACAACTCTCTGGAACCCAGTTTTAGTCAACTCATCTAGACTGTTAGTCGACTTAAGACCCCTATTAGTCGACTAATCCTTCCACCTAGTCGACTAATTCTGAATGTCTGACTTAGTTGATTTCCTATTTGAATTTGGATTTTATCTTTGATACATGTGTAACATATTATTCCTGTTTATACTTCATGACTGGTATTACATGACATGTTACTTGATGGATCTCACCACTTGTTACTTCATGACTTGTTATTACATATTCTCGTTTCATGACTCGTTAAATAGTGAATATCACCTTTTATCATGCTATCTTTTAAACCAAGCATGATGCACTTGACTTTTATCTAAAATGGACCAACTTACACATGGGTCGGGGGAAATATGCGGATATCGATATGTGTTCGTGTTTACAGTGGCATTAGGTATATTGTACAATTATATTTCCGGTCTGACCTGAGGGCCTCCAGGGGACCGAGGGGAGTGCTTGCTCCCTCTTCCTGAATACTGTCATGACAAAGGGCATACATAAGTCCCTCCTGATAGGCCTTGCGGCTGGTTCCGTCATCAAGCAACGGAACACCCTGGACCGTGGTCCCGGGCATGCACGGGACCCACTGTAAACATAGTTCGTCGATACAACCGCTGTTTCCAATAACAACCTTGCTTTACTAGGATATGGATCTATGTGCTCTGGGACGCTGGGTCACATAGTTAGATATCACAGTAAGACAAGTAATAATAATAAGACGTTAACTGTAGATTCATTGTATTAGGATTTTATTTCTTCATGCTTTTCATACTTGTTAGTTGATATTCCTTATAACTGTTTCATCCTTCCTTATTCATGTTCCTTAGCCACTTGGCTATAGTTGTTTATTGTTATATGTCTTGACTCCTTGGATTTGCACATTCAGATTCTGAGGCTTGGAACGAAGTGGAGCCATCCACAGAGGACCAAGCTTACCTTAGTGAGCAGGCGGATTAGTTCCAGTCCCCTCGTGCCAGACTTACCTTTTGACTCACGAGATCTTCTTTCTACTTGTGAGCTTTTTGTATACATATTTGTATATATTTCTTTTGGACTTGGTTATGATGTAATACACATGTAATGTGTAATACTTTATAATATCCTGTGATAACTTTGTATGTGTACTTCTTGTGTTGGCATATGCTGAATACCACGCTTTGTCGTATACTCTGATCCTTGTTGTACTTTTCTGCTTAGCGTATATACGTGGGGGCACTTTCTGACCTACGTATATACGTCGCAGTGACGTCCCCGTATCCGTGGAATCGGGGCGTTACAGGTTGGTATCAGAGCCTAGGTTCTCACACCTAAAGTACAATCAGGCGGTAAATTCTAGTAATTTGCTAATGCCAGCTACAATATACAAAGTTATTGAGTCCTTCTTGATTCCTTTCTTGATTCCTTCCTTTGTATCTTAAACTCCTTCCATTTGTTTCCAAATTCCAGTTATCTTTCCCCAATTCGGTATGGAGAGAAGGACGGGCCGTAACCACTCCGGGCAAGCGTCGAATGGACCCACGGGAGAGAATGTGGATATTCTAAGGGTCATTCAGACCATGATGGAGAACCAGCAGCAACAGACAGAACTTCTCCGGCAAGAGTTGACAGCTCCAAAAGAACAGAGACCGGGGAATATTTCAGATTTCAGGAGGCTGCAGCCAGCCATCTTCACGGGAGAAGAGAAGCCTTTGGATGCTGAACAATGGCTGACAGACACCACCGATTTGCTGAATGCAGCCAGAGTACCAAAGGAGAACCAAGTTGAGGTCGCCAAGATTCAGTTGAAAGATGTAGCCAGAACTTGGTGGCTCGCTGAAGAGGCCAGATTGGAGAAGCCTGTCACCTGGGACACGTTCTCCAAGAGTTTCTACAGCAGATTCTTCCCTGTTACTGCTCAGAAAGATATGGAAGAGCAGTTTATCAGACTCCAGCAGGGGAACAAGTCCGTGACGAGTACGCCGCGGAGTTTCTCAGACTCAGCCGCTTTGCTCCGTACATGGTGACGGATGAGGAGAAGCGGGCAAGCAGATTCCAGCAGGGCCTGCATATGGACATACAGGTCTTCTTGATGCCCCAGCAGCTGAAGACTTATTCAGAGGTTCTCACCATAGCTCGAGAGGTGGAGCGTGGGTTAGAGAAGAAGCAAGAGAACCAGATGAGGAACCAGGCCATGAAGAGGCCGTTTGCACCAATAGGAAGAGGAGGCCCATACAGAGCAGCAAAGGTTCAGGCAAGGCAACCATTCAGACCAGCTCCTTACCAGATGGCTCGACCAGGTCCTATCTGCAACTTTGCCAGAAACCAGGTCATTCTCAGCAGAATTGCCGTAGGGCAAATGGATTGTGTTTGGTGTGTGGATCTCGAGATCATTCCATTGAAGCTTGTCCACACAGGAGAATGGGGATAGCCAATCAGACCTTGCCAGCACTTCAAGGACCCAATGGACAGAGGGCACTTCCAGGGCCACTTGGGCAGAGGAATCAGGGACCAGTGATGAGGAGAGCTCTTCCCCTTCCTCCACAGCATGTTGTTCGCCCAGTCCAGAGAGGAGCTAGGACTGCAGCAGGGCGTGGTAGAGGTCAGGCTTACAATCTGACTGCAGAAGAGGCTGAGACTTCAGAGGAAGTGATAACAGGTAACATCAGAGTTTATTCAAAACCTGTTCTCGCTCTCTTCGATTCAGGTGCATCCCATTGTTATATCTCAGACCATTTTGTGGCATTGCATTCTATACCTGTTAGATCTTTAGACCACAAATGGGAGATTAGTACAGGGAATGGGGTAGTCATATCTTCTAGAATCTGTACTGATTGTCCAGCAGAACTTTGTGATAAGACCTTGGCCATAGATATGCTCGTACTAGATACCAAAGGGTACGACGTAATCTTAGGCATGACCTGGCTCAGTCAGTACTATGCAGTGATTGACTGTAGGGAGAGGAAGATTAATTTCAGAATCCCTCATCAACCGGAGTTCCAATTCAGTGGAGAAGTGAAGTCTACCAGGGAAAGACTCGGATGACTACTTCGGAGGTTCAGAAGCAGAAGGTACCGGTGTGGGATGAATTCCCAGGAGTGTTTGCTGAGATCTCAGGACTGCCACCTGACAGGGTGATCGAGTTCTCCATTGACACAGTTTCAGGAGCAGCTCCTATATCCAAGGCTCCGTACAGGATGGCACCGACGGAGTTAGAGATTCTGAAGAAGCAGCTGCAAGAATATTCAGACAGGGGATTGATTAGGCCAAGTACTTCACCCTGGGGAGCTCCAGTGCTATTGGCGAACAAGAAGGATGGTGGTAAGAGGCTTTGTATTGATTATAGAGAATTGAACAAAGTTACCATCAAGAATAAGTATCCCTTACCAAGGATTGATGATCTGTTTGATCAGCTTCATGGAGCCCGTGTATTCTCTAAATTAGATTTACAGTCGGGTTACCATCAGCTGAGGGTGAAGAAGGAGGATATCCCGAAGACGGCATTCAGGACCCGTTATGGCCACTATGAGTTTCTAGTTATGCCTTTCGGAGTCACCAATGCCCCTGCAGTTTTCATGGATTTGATGAACCGAGTGTTCTCGCCCTATCTGGATCAGTTTGTTGTTGTTTTCATAGATGACATCCTGATCTATTCAAAGAGCAACAAGGAACATGCAGAACACTTGAGGATTGTGTTGCAGACCCTCCAACAGGAGCAGCTTCATGCCAAGAGGAGCAAGTGTGATTTCTGGTTGGACAGTATAGCCTTCCTTGGACACATGGTTTCAGCGGAAGGAATTTCAGTCGACCCCAGCAAAGTCCAGGCAGTGAGAGATTGGCCAATTCCGAGGACGGTGACAGAGATTAAGAGTTTTCTTGGACTAGCCGGATATTACAGACGCTTTGTCCAAGATTTCTCTAGGATTGCAGCTCCGTTAACCAAGCTCACTCGGAAAGGGGAAAGGTACATGTGGACAGAAGAATGTACTATGGCATTTGAGCAACTGAAGCAGAGACTCATTTCAGCTCCAATCTTGAAGACTCCCTCAGGAAGAGGAGGGATGGTCATATTCAGTGATGCATCAGGAAAAGGCCTGGGGTGTGTACTTATGCAACATGATCATGTCATAGCTTATGCATCCAGGCAACTGAAGACTCATGAGCGGAATTACCCAACTCATGACTTGGAGCTAGCAGCTGTGATATTTGCATTGAAGATCTGGAGGCACTATCTTCTGGGAGATAAAGTGATGATATACACGGATCACAAGAGCCTCAAGTATATTTTCTCACAGAAGGAGTTGAACATGAGGCAGAGGCGGTGGCTGGAGCTTATGGCGGACTATGATTTAGACTTGCAATATCATCCGGGCAAGGTCAATACAGTTCCGGATGCACTGAGCAGGAAGCCAGAGAATAGAGTGCTAGTCCAACTTACTCAGCAGAAGGAGTTGATTCAAGACTTCATCAAATTGGACTTAATGGTAGTTCGAGGAGTTGATAAGGCAGGACAGTACATGACTTTGCAGATTCAGTCAGCTTTGATAGATGAGGTCAAGGAAGCTCAGAAGGAAGATCCCAGATTGCAGTCATTTCGAGCCCAGGTAGAGGCTGGATTGAGGACTGATATCTGTATTCATCCAGATGGTGCATTGTATTTTGGCAGCAGGATTTGTGTTCCCCAAGGAGAAGTTCGACAGAAGATTCTAGCAGAAGCTCACAGTTCAGCATATTCCATACACCCAGGGGGAAACAAGATGTATCAGGACTTGAAGAAACAGTTTTGGTGGAATGCTATGAAGAGGGAGATAGCTCAGTTTGTAGCCAAGTGCTTGGTGTGCCAGCAGATAAAGATAGAGCATCAGAGATCAGCTGGACTTCTTCAACCTTTGCCGATACCCGAATGGAAGTGGGAGCACATCACTATAGATTTTGTTACGGCATTACCTCGAAGTCCCAAGGGTAATAATGCCGTGTGGGTAATCATTGATCGCCTCACCAAGTCAGCCCACTTCATACCATTCAGGGTTGGTCAGTCAACAGAAGTTTTGGCAGACAAGTACAAGAAGGAGATAGTTCGTCTACATGGAGTTCCAGTTAGTATTGTTTCAGACAGAGACACCAGATTCAGATCTCATTTCTGGGAAAGTCTCCAAGAGAGTCTGGGAACTCGTCTGAAGTTCAGTACTTCATATCATCCTCAGACAGACGGACAATCAGAGAGGACTATCCAGATCCTTGAAGATATGCTGAGGGCCTGCATGATTGAGTTTAAGGGATCTTGGGAAGATCATCTTCACTTGGCTGAGTTTTCTTATAACAACAGTTATCAGGCAAGTATCAAGATGGCACCTTTTGAGGCACTGTATGGAAGAAAGTGCAGATCACCGATTTGTTGGGATGAAGTCGGTGAGAGGAGACTATTGGGGCCAGAGATCCTGATTCAGACAACAGAGAAAGTCAGAATCATCAGAGATCATCTCAGGGCAGCTCAGAGTCGGCAGAAGAGTTGGGCAGATTCACAGAGAAGGCCATTGGAGTTCCAGGCAGGAGATCATGTGTTCTTGAAGATATCACCTACCAGAGGAGTGATCCGGTTCGGTATTCGTGGAAAGCTGAGTCCGAGATATATCGGCCCATTCGAGATTTTGGAGCGAGTGGGAGATGTGTCTTACAGATTGGCCTTACCTCCATCTTTGGACGGTGTGCACAATGTTTTCCACGTATCTCAGTTGAGGAAGTATGTCAAGGATGATAGTCATATTTTGGATCATTCCGAACTGGAACTGCAGCCAGACTTATCATATCAGGAGCAGCCGATGGCCATTCTAGATAGAAGTGTGAAGACACTGAAGAACAAGGCTATACCATTAGTGTTGGTGTCTTGGAACAGACATGCGCCAGGAGAGGCCACTTGGGAACGAGAGGACGTTATCCGTGAGCGTTACCCTCAACTCTTCACATCTTGATTTGGTAAGACTCTTTCCTTCTATTCTTCTCTACCGTTATCTTCCATCTTATCCTTCTCTATCTGTTACTTTTCCTGTTACCTTTCACCTTATGAAATTTCGAGGACGAAATTTTTTGTAAGGTGGATGGATTGTAATACCCCGTTTCCAGAATACGTACTTAGTTGCGTATTCAGCTTTTCGATCGTATTTTTCGATTTACTTCCTGTATTTGACCGATTTCAATTTCAAATATCATTTTCCAATATATTAGATTTTATATGATTTTCTGGATTTTTCTTTAATTAAAATAAATTTCTTCAAAACCGGTGTCGACCAGTGTCGCTGATCGATTCCTGGAATTTTAATTCTCAAACAGTTAAGAATTTCTAGATGGTCCTTTAGATTTTATTTCTTAGAATCATATTCCCTACTTAAATACTTTTTCTGAGAATTTTATGAATTTATGAAAATTCCAACGGAGTCGGTAGATAACTGATTCCGGGATTTTTAGTTTTAAAACTATAAAGTATTTCTTCAAACGGGTTTCACTATAAGTCTTCATATATTATTATTGATTTTTGGTAAAATTTACGGGTCGTTCCGAGATACTTGAATTTCGGACGATTTCGGTATTTTCCAAAACGTTTTCCGCATCCTCGACTTAAACCCAGGAAATTGTCTTTTCATTTTTTTTTTAAGAGAAAATATCTTCATATATAATTTCTTTTTCCTTTTTCCTTTTCCCTATTTTCCTTTCCTTCCTTCACAACCACAAGAATTCCAATTTTTCCAAAATTCCATTTCCTTCCAAAATTCCATCTCCACACATTCTCACCAACCCCCTCATTTAATGCACCTCTCTCTCTCTCCCATGGCCGGCCAAGTGGCCAAGGAGAGGGACACCCATCCTCTCCCCTATTTTGCAATAAACCCCTCTCAATTTCTTTAATTGCATCTCCTTTACAAAAATCAAATCCTATATAAACTTTCCTTTACAATTCTTTTCTCTTTTTCTTCACTTCACCAAGAGATTAGCCTTCACCATTTTCTTCTCCATCTCAAACCCTAACTCCAAACCACCTCAAAGTCTTCATCTCCTTCCCAAGCAACTACAACCCTTGGATTTGGATTGCATATCTCTTCATCGGAAGTATCGCCAAAGACCTAGTTGGTGATATTGTCGTCAACGATCTTTCGGAACTCGTATAAAGCTTCACATAACCATTCCTTGTGAGTATATCTACTCACCAAGACTTGTAAACTCCTTGTGTACTTGTGTTGACAAATCATGCACACTTGTGACATAAAAATCATATTTTTAGACCCTCAAACAAAACCCTAGAAATCGGTTCTGTTTGCTGTTTTCCCACGATTAGTCGACTAGACCTAGGGACCAGTCGACTAACCCACCTTAGCTGAAACTTAACCTTTTCTGATTTCACAGTTTTAGTCGACTAGGCCATAATACCAGTCGACTAGACCCCCCTAGTCGACTACCCATTTCTCCCTAGTCGACTCCTGTTTTCCTGAAATAAGACATCAACTCTCTGTATCACAGACTTAGTCGACTTAAGTATCCATTAGTCGACTAGTAGTTCCCTGTTAGTCGACTACCCTTACAACCCTAGTCGACTAACTTTTCCTGAAACAGAATTACAACTCTCTGGAACCCAGTTTTAGTCAACTCATCTAGACTGTTAGTCGACTTAAGACCCCTATTAGTCGACTAATCCTTCCACCTAGTCGACTAATTCTGAATGTCTGACTTAGTTGATTTCCTATTTGAATTTGGATTTTATCTTTGATACATGTGTAACATATTATTCCTGTTTATACTTCATGACTGGTATTACATGACATGTTACTTGATGGATCTCACCACTTGTTACTTCATGACTTGTTATTACATATTCTCGTTTCATGACTCGTTAAATAGTGAATATCACCTTTTATCATGCTATCTTTTAAACCAAGCATGATGCACTTGACTTTTATCTAAAATGGACCAACTTACACATGGGTCGGGGAAATATGCGGATATCGATATGTGTTCGTGTTTACAGTGGCATTAGTTATATTGTACAATTATATTTCCGGTCTGACCTGAGGGCCTCCAGGGGACCGAGGGGAGTGCTTGCTCCCTCTTCCTGAATACTGTCATGACAAAGGGCATACATAAGTCCCTCCTGATAGGTCTTGCGGCTGGTTCCGTCATCAAGCAACGGAACACCCTAGACCGTGGTCCCGGGCATGCACGGGACCCACTGTAAACATAGTTCGTCATACAACCGCTGTTTCCAATAACAACCTTGCTTTACTAGGATATGGATCTATGTGCTCTGGGACGCTGGGTCACATAGTTAGATATCACAGTAAGACAAGTAATAATAATAAGACGTTAACTGTAGATTCATTGTATTAGGATTTTATTTCTTCATGCTTTTCATACTTGTTAGTTGATATTCCTTATAACTGTTTCATCCTTCCTTATTCATGTTCCTTAGCCACTTGGCTATAGTTGTTTATTGTTATATGTCTTGACTCCTTGGATTTGCACATTCAGATTCTGAGGCTTGGAACGAAGTGGAGCCATCCACAGAGGACCAAGCTTACCTTAGTGAGCAGGCGGATTAGTTCCAGTCCCCTCGTGCCAGACTTACCTTTTGACTCACGAGATCTTCTTTCTACTTGTGAGCTTTTTGTATACATATTTGTATATATTTCTTTTGGACTTGGTTATGATGTAATACACATGTAATGTGTAATACTTTATAATATCCTGTGATAACTTTGTATGTGTACTTCTTGTGTTGGTATATGCTGAATACCACGCTTTGTCGTATACTCTGATCCTTGTTGTACTTTATTGCTTAGCGTATATACGTGGGGGCACTTTCTGACCTACGTATATACGTCGCAGTGACGTCCCCGTATCCGTGGAATCGGGGCGTTACAAAGCCCGAAGGCTAACGACCACGAAGGATCGACCAATCTACAATAATCTAGTGTTACAAAATAGTACACACATACACAAGTATTCGCCTACATTATTACAACCATTCACTCAGCTAATACAAGCATCAACTTATATAATTACAAACACTGCCTACACGATTACAACTATCCGTCCAGAATTATACAAACACCCACACAAGTACAAATAACCAATATTTGCATAACCCAAAAACCAATACTCGCCTAGAATGACTCGGGCACGGCGACGAACTCTAGTGGAATGCCATGTTGACCCAAAGGTCATTTACTTTAGTTTTGATGATGATAATCCTATGCAGTTATTTATACTAGTTATTTCATCTATATAAGTTTCAAGTTAGTAAAAGAAAATTTTCAACCATGTGTTTGAACTTCTCTTAAAAATCACTAGTTTTGAAGCTTTTCATTTAGTGATCCAAGAGCCCAAGCATAAAATTCAATTACGGTACTCGTGATAGGAGTCAAGCTTAAGGAATCCAAGTTGCAAGATAAAGCAATTCAAAAAAAGTATTTTTCTTATTTGTTGTGTAAGAATTAGTTTTGTCAAAACCAAAATTAATGACTTTGATAGCTCATGAGATTCATACACACACAAAAAACATTTTATGTATTTTTGTTTCTAAAGTTTTGAAAAGAATTTCAATAAGTTTAGATTGATTTTCAAAATAGTTTTTGAAAAACATTTGTTATTCAAAAGAAAATTCATTTTTACAAAATATTAGTTCTACATTGAATTTTTGTGATGATCTATGACCACATACATTTGGACTTCATATATTCCCATGAATTATATTTTGTATCCATGTATTCAAACATTTCGATGAAAAATCAAATAGAATTTCAAAATATTTCATATTTCAATTTGTACCTTGGGTTAGTCGACCGGACATTTGACCAAGTTGTCGACTGACATGCACACTTGTGTACTTGTGCACTTAGGTCGACCGCTACTTCTGTCGACTATCAAACCTAATTTTTTTGTTTTGATCGGTCGACTGGGCGACCGATCCATGTTGCCCAACGATCAAAAATGTGGCCGTTGGCGATCAACCAACCAGTCGACCGCAAAGCCATTTTGGCAGTATTTGACCTAAACAGCTATATTATTAACTTTTGTATTAGTTGTTAATTACCAACGGCTATATTGGTTTTCTCTTATATTTTTTTGACCCTATATATATAAACAGTGTAGAAAATTATAGGAAAAAACTATCAAGATTTGTGTCATTTACTCTCAAGTTTTGAGAGACAAACTTTTTCAAAAGAGCAATTTTTAGAGCCAAATTCAATACAAGTTTTCTCGAGCTTTGTTTCTTCACTCCACTCATTTTAGAGCTTTTTCATCACAAGCTCAGATCTTCTAGTCCTTCTTTTGGTTATAAAATTGTGTTGTGAGCCCATTGTGGTGATCTAGGAGAGATCACTTCATTTCTTGTATTATGAAGAGTTGTAGAGGTTGCTGCCTCAAAATGAACTTGCGAGTTCATTGATTCTAAGGTGTTGCGGCACCAAGTGAAAGGACTTGCGGGTCCGATTCGTTCTTATGGAACATGTGAGTGGTGATCTCGCGGGATGAAGCACAATAGAAATCTTTTATTGCGGTGAAGGCAGGGACGTAAAGCAAGTGGCTCGAACCTCGAAATATATCTCTGTGTTTGCGATTGCCTTCTCTCTTCTCTTTATTTTACTCACTCTTACTTTTTGAATGCTCTAGAATTTCTCTATCTTTTATTGCAACATATACTCTTGTGATACATTGCTTTGCTTTGAGATTGTCTACTTGATCTACTTTCTTGTCTAATAATTTTTATTCTGCATTATTTACCATAGTTTTATAGCCATCACCTATTCACCCCCTCTAGGTGATTTCAATTGGTATCAGAGCCTAATCTCTAGTAATTGGTTTGACCACCTTGGAGAGATCCTAGTTTGGTTATATTTGTTGCATATATTCATCTGCATATTTGTTTTCATGGCATTACATGATTTCTTTAATATCAAGTCCCCACCCAAATTTGATAGGTTAAATTTTCCCATATGAAAGGTAAAAATGACTCTTTTTTTGAAAGTCCTTAGGAGTTGGGGTAGCCAAGGCCATAACCAAAGAATTTGTAGAGCCTCATGGAGATGAGGATACATGGTCTGGTGCCATTGCGAAGGACTATGAGGCAATGCTAAGGCACAGTCGTTCTAACACAAGTATTAAATGATGATGATTTATCTCGTATTATTAATTGCAAATCAGCTTATGAGGTTCAGAATGATTTAATTATTACCCATGCGGGTACCTCACAAGTCAAACGATCAAAAATTGATTTGCTTCGTTCTTAATACGAGAACTTTTACATGCTTGATAATGAGTCAATAGATGAAATGCTTACAAAATTTATCAAAATAACTAATGGGCGATCTTTCTTAGGTGATTCAATCGACAATGATCAAAAGGTAAGGAAAGTGATTCCAACTCTTCCCAAGACTTGGGAGGTAAGGGACCACTCTCAAGGAATTGAACAGTAGAGAGGAGATGGATTTCTTCGGTTTTATTGGAAATCTCAAAACCCCTGAGATGGAGATGAAAGTGCGCGAAGGGAGAGAATCCACCAAGAAAAAATCTATCACTTTCAAGGTGACTCCCTCCATTGTAAAAGAAGAAGAATCATCAGAAGAAGGCGAAGAAGAATTCGCCATGCTTATCTAAAAGGTAGGAAAGATGTTCTACAAAAAGGGAAGGCAAAGTAACTACCTAAGAACTAGACTACAAGGAAAGTTTGAAAGAAAAAAGGAGGAGTTGGGTTCTTACTTTTGAAAGTGCACTTAGAGTGGGGGGGTGAATAGGTATACTAGCTAATATAGGGCAAATAATGTGGAATTAAAAACTTAATTACAAGACAACATGTAACCAAGAGTGAGTCTGAATTCCTCGTGAAGGGCTCTGGAGCTACTCCTCGAGATACCTCTAAACTAAAAGTTGAGATGCTATTAGACGCTCTCTTAGTTCAATACAAGTGTGGGCACACATAAGCTATATCTAGCATATGAATATGAACAATGTAAAGCAATGCAAGAGATAAGAGAGATACAGTTGAGAGATTGTGGATCAAATACAAACACAAAGATATATTTCGAGGTTCGAGCCATCGCTCTATGTCCCCGGCTTCACACAGAAGGATTTTCACTATGTCCACACAGGACCTTCCACAAAGGGACTTTCACCAAGGAATTATAATTTACAGCCTAGAGTACACAATTCCTCTCTCTTTCTCCTCTACACAAGAGGAAGGCACAAAGCCTAGCACAAAGCAAAGGGAAAAATACAACTTAGTGATCACTAAGATCACAAACACTCTCTTGGTGATCACAAATGATCACAAACAATTTTTCTCACAAAAACATGATCCTATAGATAAGTATAGAATTGATAGCTCAAGTGTGAGAAAACAAAATGTTTTGAAAATAAAATACAAAGAAAACACTTGAGAAAAACTCTAGAAATGATATGAAAATTTTGGATAAGAACTAGAATCTTAAAACTTGTTTTCTTTTGATTTTTCAAAACCTTTAAAACAAAATAAAGATAAGAATTTTTGGCCTAAAAACTTCTTTTAAAAACTGGCTGAAAACACTAGAGAAGTAGGAAAATTTTGCTCTTGAAAATCTTGGTGAAAACTGGCCTCAAAGACCCATTTTAATAGGGGTCTGAAAATATAGCCGTTGGGTTCCAGAACAGGTCAGAAATGACCTGTCGGTCGACCTCCTAGTCGATCGGCCAACAATCACTGATCGTTGGGGCTACCGGTCGCTCGCCCGGTCGACCGCCCCAGGCAAACTTGCCTAACGATCGCCCGCTCGGTCGACCGAGGCCAGAACAAGAGAGCATCCTCTCTAGACCAGTCGACCGACCGGTCGACCGGGCCAGATCCAGAGAGCAAGCTCTCTGGATCGGTCGGCCGTCCGGTCGACCTTCCAGTCGACCGGCCCTAGGCAAAGGCAGTGTGCACATCTCTGTGCACATCGATCGACTGTCCAATCGACCGAGCTTTGGTCCAGTCGACTGGTCGGTCGGCCACTAGCAGGCTCAGGCTGGAAATTTGGGTTGAAATACTAGTCTTTTAAATACCCGTAAAATCCCATAAAACTCTATAAAATCCACAAAAATAAGTTCTTATAATTATTTAAAGAACAAATATTTGTGACAAAAATTCAACACATATTTCAGACAATTTAAACTATTTTTGTGTATGAAAATTAAGCTTTAAACCAAAAATGGTATTTTTCAACACTAAATTTTCTTTAAAAAATAAAACTTGAAACCAGGAACTAGAATCATCAAAATAAGTAATATGGACTAAATATCGTCTATGGATGAATCCACTATACATATAATCATGTAAAACTTGTTTTGATTCTATCTATTCATGAAAATCATATATGTATTCTTGAAATTCAAAAACGGTTAAACCGAAACCAAAACTATTGAACTTTTGTATGTTTACTTAAGCATATCAAGATTAATTAATCTTACACAAGATCTAAATAAAAACTATACAAACCTAAACCGAGGTCTTCTTGTAGAATTCCTTCCCCCAGCCCACTCGATCCAAACATGATCCATGAGCTTGACTCCTTCTGAGTGCTAGATACAGTCTTGATGTGCGAACTCTTGAATCAATGTGTGTTTGCTTCAACACTTTGACTGTCAATCTCTTGTTGAAGTTAATCATCTACTAAGATCTTGATCAATATCTGAAACTTATTAAGCACAAGATCTTTAACAAATTAACCTTCATAAGTTAGTCATCATCAAAACTAAGGTGAAGGGCCTCTGGGCCAACAACTTTCATTGCAAGAAAACAGGACATCTCATAGCAGATTGCCCATCACACTAAGCGATCACATCAAATAAGTTGCACAAGGAGAAGAAGATAATAGTGGCGATATGGGATGATTCGGAGACGGCCGAAGAGGAAGAGATCAACACCGCCAATGTTTTCTTTATGGCAAATGGAGAGGAATCTACAAAGGTAACTTTTGAACCCTCTCTTGATGATGATGAACTCACAATGGATGAATTAGCTCAATTTTTAAAAACTACAAAATCGATATGAGCTATCTAAATTTTAAAATAAAAAATTGAAAAAAAATAAACTTTTTAAAAATAAACTTGAACTTGTTTTGAAAGAGAAAGAACTTTTTCTGTGTTTTCACAAGACTAAAGATGATTTTGATAATCATAAATGTATTTGCAAGGGCAACAGCCCCAAAAAAAGTGTTGATAAAAATGAGTTTCAGACTTTGAAAAATTGACTGAATGATTTAGATTCTACTTTAATGATTTGTATTTTCAATATGAAAAAGTTAGATGCTATATTTCCAAAGGGAAAACCCCAAGGAAAATACACTTCACAAGCACACACATCAAGCATGATCACAATGCACAATACAATCATGCATATATTTATGGTAAGGTGTACACATGTACACATTGTGGCCGCAAAGGTCATTTAATCAAATTTTATTATACTAAGTTAAACTTGATAAATAAAAAATATTTGAGTTCGTGAGAATACTAACCCTATAGGACTCAAGAAGATTAGGGTACCAAAGAACACACCAAATTTAATTAATGTAGGTGTGTCCTCCTCCAAAACTTAGGGGGAGATGGTGCCTTAGTGTGGATACATTGGAGCTTGAGGGATCAACAAAGTTAATGCATCACTATCAAGGGAGCTAGGTGGGAGAACACCACATTTTTGAGAGATTACTTGTGTATATCAGTAACATCTCCACTTTATTTTAGATTACTTTGATTACATGTTCATGTTAAATAGTCTAGAACTAAATACATGATTATTTTGTTTAATATTGATGAGTTGGATGACTTATTACATGCATATGTAACTATCTAAAATAATTTGTATGATTTTTCATATATTAGCTTACTTCAATTGCAATTGATATAATATTCAATTTCTTTTGATATGTAGTCACGATTGCTTATAGATAATATATACATGTTGATAACATAGACTCTACTTGTGTTTACCATGCTAAATGTCTATGAGTATATTTGATATCACACATGCTTGTATGTTGATATAAACAAATATACATATTTTTGAAAATATTTAAAATATAATTTATTTCATAATTTAAGCATAAAATCAACAAAACAATTTTGTGTCTCAACTCTTAGTAGAGAGGAATGATGAGGAGAAGTTCAGAGCTCGTCAAGAGAATCTGGCTTCCTCTGTATTAACTTTGCTTAAATATGATTTTAAATGAGTAAATGAGTTTTCTATGATTTTTAACGCATTTTTTATGTGTGTGTGTGCGCGCGCGCGCGCACGCAAAATGATGTTTGATTTTGTTAAAACTATATCTTGTCCAAAAATGTTTCAAATCTATTAAATAGCTTTTAGTTATTGTTCTTAAACAATCTTAGATTTCAAAATCTATTTTAAAACATCAAAATTTTGATTTTTGGGAAATTTTGGTCGACCAAGCAGTCGATCGACTAAGTCTGTCAGGACTTACTGGATTTTTCAGTCGACCGTGCGGTTGACCAAGTAAGTTTCTAAGACTTACTGTTTTTATCGGTAGACTAACCGATCGATTGATCTTTGATGAGTTTTGTTTGTCAGTGGTCTCGAATTTCTTCGGTTGACCGATCGATCAACCGATACTCGAAAGTTGTTGTTATTTATTGCTGATAAAACCCTAGATCCCTCATCCTCTTCTCATTCTTCCCTTCTCTACGGACTTCCTCTCTTCTCACCCACTTCACAATTCTTCAAAAATCTCTAAAATCTCTCAATTTTATCTCAATTCTTTTTAGAGATCTCCTATTTTCAACATCATCCCTTGTTTGGTGAAGAAATTTCTGAATTTCACCAGGTAAACTCTTCTCAATTTCTTAGAGTCTATTTTCTTTAATTCCCTATTATAATACCTACATATTTTCTTGATCTTTCCAAACCTTATCTACCCATTTGTTAATATGTATGCCAAACGTCCAAGGACTGAAAAGTCTGATAAATCCAAACAACTTGAATCATCTTTTATACCTACGAGTGTGTTTGTTTCAGGCAATATCATGTTCAAAAACTCTGTGATCCGTAACAAATATGTTATATCAGGTCATTCTATTGTATTAGTTGATTTTAAACACCTAAATCTTGCTCTTATTTTGAGAACTAGTTCTTTAGAGTATTTTGTTATTGTTAATGAATAAGTCTATCCCGAGCTAGTCCAATATTTCTAGTCAAATCTTGCTTTTTATAATAATCGAATTCAATCTTGTGTGAAGAATGTAGACATCAATATCACTCTTGAAAGATTCACTCGAAATTTTCAATTGTCTTCTGAGGGTGTAGACATTTTCAATCTTGATCTTCATGATTTTGAGTATCCCGACGGTGAGACTGCTCTCACCGCTTTTCGTTTCTTGTACGATGATGAGAACCCGACTCTTATAAGGAATGAGGAGGGTGAAGTACTATACACTTCTCGTCTAAGCCCTTACCCAGATTATTTTCAATGATCTCTCAAAATCGAGAGAGTATAGTCATGCCCGGGGTTGTGCTCCACTCATGATCTATTGCCTTCTGAAAAATATTTAAGTCAATATACCTAAATTCATCATCAATTTTATGTTTTCTGAATACCTTTTGACTCCGAATAGAATTTTCCCTTACGATATGATCCTTACTTGATCGTTTAAGCATCTCAAGATTGATCTTTCTGGCGAGAAAGTCATTGCTTCTTCTGTGGATATTAATAGCATTCTACTTAAGAGGATGCAAGCTGGCGCTCGTACTCATGCTCCACCCCCTCCAGTCCAGCCTCAAGCACCATTTGTATCTGGATCCTCCTCTTCTTCAGCAGATCCATATGCTGCTGTTATAACCCAGATTGGTGATCTATCTCTAAAATTCACTTCTGCCACTGAGCAGATATTGGCAAATCAGAACAAACTTTGACAGGAATGTCGAAATGATATGCCATACGTTTGCTCATCCATTCATTATCTCTAGAAATGCAGCGATGTTAGCTTCTCTAGGAATGATTGGCTTATTCCTATTCCTGATGGATACTCTCAGCCTCTTCCTGCTACAGGTCCTTCTTTTGATCCGTGGGTTGCTTCGCCTGATGCGTCAGAGGTCTATCGTCCGGTGGCTGATCCTCCTGAAGATCCACACTTTCAGCCAGACTTGAGCTTCATCGATGATGAAGACGCTCGAGCTCTCTATCTTTTTTATGTTGACAAAAAGGGATAGAAGAAGAAGATGATGGATGGATGCTTAGGCTATTTAAAATTTTATGTGCTTTGCGTTTTGGTTTTCATGTATTTTTGAGACTCTCTATGAATATTGTACTATTTCAGCACAATATGGATATTAGCTCTTCATCTTTTTGATGATATTTCTTGTGTGTTGTTTTGATGGTGGTATGTTTTTTCTTACGTAATTTCTTCTTAGCCATTCATTAACCTTTTATTTTGGAGGATGGTGGTATTGGATGGATGGAGGAAAACAGTTATGCATATTTTTTTTTGTATCCTATTATGTATAAATGTATTGCATAGAGTTTATATCTTGACTATTCTATTCCTATGCTTTAAATTGATGCCTTGAGCTTAAATTCATATTTCTTATATGCATGTGTTTAGGGGGAGCTTCACTTGAAGCCTCTTTCATATTTATTTAAAATAACTGCATGTGTTTTATCATCAATAAAAAGAGAAAGATTGTTGGCCTAAAAGTATTTACCTTAGTTTTGATGATGATAATCCCATGTAGTTATTTATACTAATGATTTCATATATATAAGTTTCAGGTTAATAAAAGAAGTTTTTCAACCATGTGTTTAAAATTCTCTTAAAGACTCACAAGTTTCACGGCACTTGTGATAGGAGTCAAGCTCAAGAATCCAAGTTGCAAGATGAAGCAATTCAAGAAAACTATTTTTCTTATTTGTTGTGTAAGAATTAGTTTTGTCAAAACCAAGATTAGTCACTTTGATAGCTCATGAGATTCACACACGCAAAATATTTTAAGTATTTTTGTTTCTAAAGTTTTTAAAAGAATTTCTATAAGTTTAGATTGGTTTTCAAAATAGTTTTTGAAATACATTTGTTATTCAAAAAGAAATTCATTTTTACAAAATATTAGTTCTACATTGAATTTTTATGATGATTTATGATCACACATGTTTGGACTTCATATATTCCCATGAGCTATGTTTTGTGTCCATGTATTCAAACATTTTGATGAAAAATTAAATAAAATATCAAAATATTTTCATACTTCAATTTTTACCTTGGGTCGGTCGACCAGACTGTCGACCGGACAGCCGACTAGGCTATCGACTGACATGCACACTTGTGTACCTATGCACTTCAGTCGACCGCTACTTCTATTGACTGTCAAACCCCATAAATCTATTTTGATCGGTCGACCGGGCGGCCAATCATTGTTGCCCAACGGTCAAAAATGTGACCGTTGGCGATTGACCAGCTGGTCAACCACAGAGCCATTTTTGGCAGTATTTGACCCTAACGGCTATATTATTAACTTTAGGATTAGTTGTTAGTTACAATGGCTATATTGGTTTTCTCTTATATATTTTGACCTTATATATATAAATACTATAGAAAATTATATAGAACAAATTACCAAGATTTGTATTTATTTACTCCCAAGTTATAAAAACTTTTTCAAAAAAGAAATTTTTAGCAAGCTTTATTTCTTCACTCCACTCATTTCAGAGCTTTTCTCACATAATCTCAAAGCTTCTAGTCCTTCTCTTGGTTAAAGGATTGTGTTGTGAGCCTATTTTGATGATCTAGGAGAGATCACTTCATTTCTTGTATTGTGAAGAGTTGTAGAGGTTGCGGCCTCACAACAAGCCTACGGGTTCGTTGATTGTAAAGTATTGTGGCACTGAATAAGAGGACTTGAGGTCTGGTTCGTTTTTGTGGGAACGTGTAGAGTGGTGATCTTGCGGGATCAAGCATAGTAGAAATCCTTCATTGCGGTGAAGGTGGGACGTAGAGCAAGTGACTCGAACCTCGAAACATATCTCTGTATTTGTGATTCCCTTCTCTCTCTTACTCTTTGCTTTACTTACTCTTTGCTTTTTGCATGCTCTAGAATTGCTCTATTTTTTATTGCAATATATACTCTTGTGATACATTGCTTTGCTTTAAGATTGTCTACTTAATCTAGTTTCTTGTCAAGTAATTTTTATTCCGCATTATTTGTCGTAGTTCTATAGCCATCACCTATCAACCCTCTTTAGGTGATTTCATGCTGATGGCATTAACGCGCAAGCGTGTGAAGAGAGAGCAAGAGGAAAGAATAGAGGATACAGCTAGGGGGAGAGAGAGAAGAAAGAGAGAAAAAGGGAGGAAAGAAAGAGAAAGGAAAAGAGGAGAGATGAGGGCAGTTATGGGGCCGGCCAAGGAGGAGGCCGGGGAAGTTGGCACAACCGTGGGGGAGGAGACGCGGCCGGCCAAGGGAGAGGGGACGACTAGCGAAGGAGGTGGAGGTGGTGAGGGTGATGATGAAGTTGATGGTGGTGTTGTAGGGAGATGTTGGTGGTGATGATGGTGGAGATGTGGGTGGTGGAGTGGGTGGTGATGATGAAATTGGTGGCGGCGGCGGCGTTGTTGGTCGTGGAATTGATGATGTGGTGTTGAGAGAGGTGGAGTGGTGGTTGTGGGTAGTAATTGGAGGAGGAGATGGTATAGAGTTGGTGTGGGAGGAGTTGTGGTGGAGGTGAATTGGAGGAGATGATCATGGAGATAGAGATGATGGAGGTGGAGGAGATGAAGTGGAAGAGGAGGTGGGGTGACGGCCAGCTAGGGAAGGTGGCCGGAGGTGATGACCAGCAAGGGAGGGGTAGAGGCGGAGAGAAGATGGAGAGGGAGGTGTAGAAGAGAGAGGGAAAAGAGAGACAGAAGAGAGAAAGAAAATAGAGGAGAGGGAGGGAGTTGGCCGGTTGGGGGTTTCGGGGAGAGTGAGAGAGAAAATGGAGAGGAGAAGGAAAAGTAGAAAAGAGAAGAGATGAGAAGAGTGGAGAAGAATGTAAAAAAGGGAAGGAAAAGAAAGAAAAGAAAGGAAAAGAAAAGGAAGAAGGAAAAATGAAAAAGAAAGAAAAAGAAAAAGAAAAAAGGAAAAATATAAATAAAATAAAAATAATTATACGAATTGGGTCGGCCTTTAGGCTTGGGTTGGGCATAGAGTCCACAAATATGGGTCTGATACCAAATAATAATAAAAATAAATATAGAAAAATAGAATAATATGAGCGAAAAATCAGGACACATATCCGAGTACGTATTTCTGGAATGAGGTGTTATAATTGTGGGTGTGTCCCCTGCTCCGAGTCCCTACCATGTTGATGGGAGTGTCCCCCATTAGTCCCTGACGCTTGCATGTTCTGTTGTGAGAGTGTCCCCCACTCGGAGTCGGCAACGCAAGCACCAGCCTATGGCCCTCTGTCGATTAGCCCACATGCAATCAAAACTCTCCATTGTGGGAGTGTCCCCCACTAGGAGACCCAGATTGCCACTCTGTTGATGGGTCACACCCTCACTAGGAGACAATGCATCCAATTTGTCGATGGATCACACCCCCACTTTAGGTCCCTACTAAGTTTATAGCTCCATTTATGGGATTTCCCCACTCGAAAGCAACCGTGAATTCAACTCCGTTGTTAGGATTTCTCCCTCTCAGAGATCTGGATCGTCACTCCGCTAATGGGTCCTACCCCCACTTGGAGTCGATACATCCAATCTGTCGAAGGGTCACACCCCACTTCAGAACCCTACCAAGTTTGCAAGTACCATTGATGGGATTACTCTCACAAGGAGACAACACTACAGACTTACCAAAACACTTCCAACCAACCCTCCCAGAGATACAAACTAAACACTTTGAAAAGGTATGATCATTCAGATATTACCCTAACACAACTTTTATTCCAATAACATAGTCTTTGCATATGCCTGCATGTGATGTTTGTCTCATATTAACATGATTGTGTATATTTAGTCTATAAATGTACAAGCATAGGGTATACACATGAGGGTTTCCTTGTTTGGATTATTCTCTCGACGTACCAGTCTTGTGCGATTAAAAGCCAATTTGGTTAATCCATCATGTTACACTTATATTGAATTTCATTACATTTATTGTGCTTCACTGCATGCTTGTATATGCATCCTCGCTCTCCGCTGATGGGAGTGTTCCCATCAGATTCAAAATGCTTGTAGATCCCGTTGTGGGAGTGTCCCCTACTCGAAGTCGGCAATACAAGCACTGGCCTATAGGCTTCCTCTCGGTTAGCCCACGGGATATTGAAACCCTCCATTATGGGAGTGTCCTCCACTCAAAGTCCCTACTCTGCTACAGGGATTTACCCCTCTCAGAGCCCTCTGAAGTTTGCAGGTACCGGTGATGGGGGTTCCCCCCACTCAGAAACAATATCGCAGGCTTGCCAAAACACTCCTAACTAACTGATCTTACCAGTCATAGAGACTAAACACTCTGAAAAGTTGTGGTTATTCAGGTATTACGTGAACACAAACCACTTTATTCTAATAACATAGTCATTGTATGTGCCTGCATGTACTGTTTGTCTCGGATTAATGTGGAGTGTGTATATTTAGCCTATAAATGCATGAGACATAGGGTATATACACGAGGGTTTTCTTGATTGGATTATTTCCTCGACGTATTGATCTTGTGCGATAAGAAGCCAAGTGTACATAATTTTATTAATCCACCCTGTTATACTTATATTAACTTTCATTACATTTATTGTGTTCCATTGCATGCTTGTGTGTGCATCCTCCCTGCCCCGCTAATGGGAGTGTCTCCCATCAGATCCAAAATGCTTATACATCCCGTTGTAGGAGTGTCCCCCACTCGGGATCGGCAACACAAGCACCAGCCTACGTGCTCTCTCTTAGTTAGCCCATGGGCGATTGAAATCCTCCGTTGTGGGAGTGTTCCTAACTCGGGGTCCCAACTCTGCTGTAGAGATTTCCCCCCAAGAGCCCTTCAAAGTTTGCGGGTACCTTAGATGGGATTACCCCCACTCGAAAACAACACCACAGGCTCACTAAACCTCTTCATATCCAACCAATTTTACCAGAGATAGAGATTAGCACTCCGAAGAGGCTTGGTCATACTAATTCCAAAAAGCCAACAGTAATGCAAATCAGGCA
Organism: Agave tequilana; assembly: GCA_038442645.1. NCBI lineage: Eukaryota > Viridiplantae > Streptophyta > Magnoliopsida > Asparagales > Asparagaceae > Agave > Agave tequilana. Next base: position 35,278 of record JAVJIF010004946.1, on the reverse strand, counting down.
AGATCAAGACAACCATTTCAATTCTAAAAATATATATAGATTTCTATTCTGAAAATCTTTCCATTCTGAATATATTCCATTAAATATATTTGTTTACATCTGATAAGAGTAATACAAATTCTTTTTTACATATCTATGTTTACATTTTTTGAAAAGAATACAATGGTCTAGACCCGAACACTTTAATTCTGCCACCATTAATAGATTTCTGATGCCAAACAACAAAAATTTGTTCATCGGAGGATGCCTCCTGGGAGCAATCGTTCACCTTCATTCATGCCATGGCTCTTGAACAAGCAATCCAATGCCTTTTCTTTCGAACTCTGAGAACGTATTCTTCGGAGAACATCTGCCGAAAGAAGTCACCTCATTGCTCATGTGACAATCCAAAGATCCCAAAACTGGATGGGAGATGACCAAGATGTTCCTTCACAAAAATGAATCATACCGACACCACTGTCTCCTTCACATTGCTAGAAGGACAAGGGTTCCCAGGAAGCCCTCCAAGAAAGCAACAATGACATCCCTATGAGACGGACTCCGACAAGACATGCAAGAAGGTAATGGTGTCACATTCCCTCCAAAGTATTCTGAGGAAGAGATCTGAACTGTAAGAAGCAATTCACCAGCACACTCAGCCGATGAGCTCTCTCTCCTTCATTATACACGCCATCAAGAAAGAGGCTCAGAACCCTAAGATGGAACTTGCCCCCTAAAAAATAAGTAAATTGGAACCAGATCACCCGATCTGGTAGGAGTAGGACTCTTACCTGTCGCTCCCAATGACAGCACCCTGTTATGATGAATAATGCGCTGTAACAACCCATTCAAGATGACTAATGTGATGCACCATCAAAACTTCCCAGAAGAGAGAGCCTAGTCACCGTTTCCTCACCTTCCTCCCTCTCTTTCTCCTTCCTCCATTTGATGAAAAGAAGAAAGGACGATATGGCGGCGCAACAAGAAAAGAAATTAAGGTTTCAAAGCATGAGTTTTTTTTTTGAAGAAGATGGGAGATGATTTCCTCCCATAGATCCCCCTCCATTATAGACAGATGAGAAGCTCAACCTCCTCCAATTCAAATTTTCAATCAGTCAGCCCACGATTCTGAGATTTTTGGTCTAAAGTAAAGGCAGAAGATCAACTGTCACAGTCAAATCATAAAATCCTACCATTCCAGTCATAATGATAACAGGATTTAAAGTGATGCACAACTTAGCCCTTTAGGAGTTTCAGCTGCCTGATGTGACAACTGTCAGCCAGCCGTGAAATCATCAATTAATTCTAGAAGATCCGCTGCGATCCGAAGAGATTCACTGCACTAACTTCATGATTAGTTCTAAAGCATCTACTCTAACCAACTTCACTTTCCCGATTTACTCTTCCATAGACTCTGACAAGTGGGGAGGCGTGGGCATCTGTAGAGGTCAAATTTGACAATGACCATGATGATGGCACATATCTAAACTACAAATAGATTTTTCTGGGACATCCACCGATCCCTGAATCCATCCTGGATCATCTGCCTCTCTTGGCCTTCCCTGGGCTACCTATCCAACTTTCCCAGGGCTACCACTCCTAGAATCCATCCAGGATGTTCCAAAGACACCCAAATACCAAAGCATATCCGCGATATCCAACTTTCCCGAAGTTAACGTCCATCTAGAAGATCATTCCATCCCGGAATCGTTTTCCACTATTCCGAGGTCCCTTCCACTCTAAGGTCCTCCCCGACTGAAGGCCCAACTCCAAACCAGAGGTTCTCAACAACAGCCCACCAAAAATCTCCACATATTGTTACATAATACACCCTCTCCACGTTGAAAACATGTAATGCCCTACAATAAAGAGCAGTTACGCATGATAACAAATTTTCTGACATGCAACTCCGATTAATTAGCGCCATGATCACGGCTGTAACAACTGTTATGACAAAATTGATATTCAACGATACCAATTGTTACTCTGAGGATCAACATTTGCGGAACTTGGCAATATGATCAGTATTTGCAAAGAAAACTACTGTAAAGCAAACTAGTAATACCTAGGCAAAAGAGTAAAAAAGAAAGCACACAAGAATTTGACGTGGTTCGGCCAAAACTTGGTACGTCCACGGGGGAGAACTTGATAGAGCTTTATTAATAACTTGGTACAAAGAGATCTAACCTTCCTCTTGATGGAACAAAAATATTCACCTTCCTCCTTAATTTAGACTTAGATTTAAGAGTATTGCCTTATCTCTATGCACCTTTACCTTGCTCTTCTCTTTGTTTGGCTTCCTTCTGATCTTTTTAGTATTCTCCATCTTTTTTCTCCTTGAGATCAGCTTGGTTGAGGCAATTGTAATGCTTAATTACAACATTTATTTATAAGCTTTTACAATACAACTCCTATTTGGACTATGAGATGATCTTGGCCTTTGGATGGTTGAAGAATCTTGATCAATCCTTTTAGGAATTGATCTCCTTGATCTAGAAGGATTCTGAACCCTTTTAATCTTTAGAAACAAATCTTCATTGAATAGGAATTTAATCCAATTCGTATTCTACTAAAATAAGGAAACTCACAATCACCTGAAAAGAAAACTTCTTTACCTTGATTTGCTTCTTTTGCTTCAAGCCATCGTCTTCTCCAACTCAATTAAATTTTCTTGGACTATCATCTCCTCTTGAAAATAAGACAAAATCCTAATAATCTCCACCTTGACTTGCTTTTCAAGTCTCTAGTAAAATAACTTGAGATTTCAGATTAAAACCTTGATTCTTTCCTTGGTTCTAACCGTGCCGTGAAGCCTTTAATTCTTGCCCCCTCTCCACGGGGCCTTTGATTGATTTACCGCCATATCTTGGGCCATCTCGGGCCTTTCTCAAATGCGCCCTTTCTTTTTCCTGTAACACTTTGACCCGGTTCACGTTCTGTTGCAGCTGTCCTTGAAACTTCACCTCGTGATAAACTCTCTTCCAAGCTTATCCTTGAAACTCCACCTCGAACTGAGTTTTTTTCCTTCAGCTTGTATAACCCTCCACACTTCTCTTCTTCTAGGATTACCCTCTCTTTGGCTAACTGTGACGATGCCTTGTTGCACTTGGATCTGACATCCTTCTTCGTCGAGCACCCTTATGAAATTTATATTATAGCGTGCCTCTGAGACATACAGACCGCTTCCAGAGCACACACTGTCACATCTCTTTCTATAACCTTAATTGTCCCAGTGCTAATGACCTCGCAAACTGAGCAATCTACCATCTTGACAATCCCTTCCTTCTTTGCAACTAAGGAGTTGAACAGCTCCTTTTAGGAACATACATGAACCATACTACTTGAACCAAATATCCAGCCTTTACCTTGAGAAGTGATATATTCATTGGAAGCCATTAATACTTTAGTTTCCTCTAAATCCCTTAATGTTATGCCTGCCTCCATAGCTTGCTCCTTCTTCTTTAACCACTCTTGCTGATGCTTTCAGTCATTCTTCCAATGACCTTCCTATGACAAAAATGACACGCCTTTGAGAGCCCGATCCTTTCTTTCCTTCTCCTCTTCTTTTCCTTCCCGTGGCCACCAAACCTGATTCTGTCTGCTCCTCTTGATTTGGCCTTTGTCCAGTCTCATTAGATAAGAGAGTTGACGTGACCTCCTCCAAGATGAGAGTTTCCTTACCGTAGAGCATGGTAGTGACGATGTGATCATATGACTCTGGAAGCGAACTGAGAAGTACCAACACCTTGTCCTCCTCGTCGATCTTGACATCAATAGTTAGAAGCTCACTGATGACCTTGTTGAAGAAGTTTATATGCTCCAACACCGCTGTCCCTTCGTTTATGTGTAGCCCATATAATTGTTCTTGCGATACAACTTGTTGGAGAGGTTTTTCATCATATACAATGTCTCTAATATTGTCCATAATCTGTAGCCGTTTCTTTATCCATCACGTTTACATCACCTTGTCTGCGAGACATAGTTGGATCGTGCTTGCCGCCTTTAGATCCATCTCCTCCCAATCCTTGTTTGACATACCTACAGATTTTGCTGACTTACCCTGCAAGGTCTTATGAAAACCCTGTTGCACTAGCAACGTTTCACCCTCTTTTGCCATAAGTTGAAGTTTCCTTTACTATTGAACTTATCAACCTCGAACTTTATCGTAGAACTTTCTATCTTCGACATATCGCCCTTCGCCAACCTTTAACTCTGATACCAATTGTTATGATGAAATTGATATTCTATGATACCAATTCTTACTCCCAGGATCGACGTTTGCGGAACTTGGCAATATGATTAGTACTTGCAAGAAAAAAAACTATTGTAAACAAAACTAGTAATACCTAGATAAAAGAGTAAAAAAGAAAGCACACGAGGATTTAACGTGGTTTGGCTCAAACTTGGCCTATGTCCACAGGGAGAGAACCTGAGAGAGCTTTATTAATAATTTGATACAAAGAGATCTAACCTTCCTCTTGATGCAATAAGAGTATTCACCTTCCTTCTTAATTTAGACTTAGATTACAAGAGTATTATATTATCTTTATGCACCTTTACCTTGCTCCTCTCATTTCTTGGCTTCCTTCTATCTTTTTGGTGTTCTCCATCTTTTTTGGTCCTTGAGATCAGCTTGGTTTAGGCAATTGCAATGCTTGGTTATAATTTTTATTTATAAGATTTTACAATACAACTCCTATTTGGACTATGAGATGATCTTGGCCTTTGGATGGTTGAAGAATCTTGATCAATCCTTTAAGAATTGATCTCCTTGATCTAGAAGGATTCTAGACCCTTTAATCTTTAGAAACAAACCATTATTGAATATGAATTTAATCCAATTTGTATCCTACCAGAATAAGAAAACTCACAATCACCTGAAAAGGAAACTGTTTCACCTTAATTTGCTTCTTCTACTTCAAACCATTGTCTTCTCCAACTCAATTGGATTTTCTTGGACCATCATCTCCTCTTGAAAACAAGGCAAAATTCTAACAACGATAAATCCATCACGTGCAGATTGTGCAGTGACAGTCATTCGCCAATTTTACCTTTGTAAAGTCACCTAGAGGGGGGTGAATAGGTGATGGCTAATCTAATGGTCACTTAATGACAAATAATGCGGAATTAAAAACTATAATGACCTAAACTAAACTCTTACACTAAACACCACGTATAACACAAGAGTGTTGCCGAATTCCCCGTGAAGGGCTCTGAACAAACTCCTCTAGATTCCCCTAGATAAGGGTTGAGGTGCCGCGTTGGCTCTCTTGGTTAAATACAAGTGTTAGCAAACAAACCCAAGCAAGTATAACAATTAAGCACACAATATATCAAGCATGTAAAGATAAGACAAGTAATAGCATGCAGATATAAACAAGAGACAAAGAGAGAGAGAGTAAGCAATCGCAAACACAAGGGATTTGTTTCGAGGTTCGAGCACACTTGCTCTACATCCTCGCCTTCGACACACGAAGGATTTCCACTAAAATCGATCCCACCGGATCACTCGGTGCCGCAACACCTACAACTCTCGGACTTCTAGTCGGTACACACTGCAAGCCCCACAAGCTCGCCGAGGCTGCACCTCAAACAACAAGTTCGCACCCGAACTCGAAACACCGCGGACACACACGTCCGCCTCCTCAAAGTACAAGAAAGAACTCTTGGTGATCTAAAACACTTGATCACCAATAAAAACTCTCACTATAACACTCCTATAGGATGAATAGCAATAGATAGCTCAAGTGTTTGTGTGAGAAAACAAGGAAAGAGATGGTGGAGGAAAACTCAAGAAAATCTCTTTTAAACACTCTTGATAAAACTCCCCTTTTGATTGGAAATATTTGCTCTTAATCAAGTGGAGGAAAACCTCTAAATAGTTTAGGAAAAACTGGTGAAAACCCACTTGAAAATCTTAGAGAAAAACAATGCCCAAACCCCCAAATTTATAGGGCTAGAAAAACTAGCCGTTGGGGTCTGTCAGGCCTGTCGGTCGACCGCCCGGTCGACCGGCCAACGGTCATATTTCAGACCGTTGTGCCATCGGTCGACCGGTCGGTCGACCGAGGCCAGGATACAGAGAGCAAGTCTCTCTGTCCGGTCGACCGCCCGGTCGACCGGGGCCTTTCTAGAGAGCAGAGCTCTCTGGACGGTCGACCGGGTCGGTCGGCCGGCCACCTGCCAGAACTGGCGTGCACGTCTGTGCACGTCGGTCGACCGTGACGGTCGGCCGACTTCAAGCTGCGGTCGACCATCCCGGTCGACCGGCTGAAGCCAGGAAACAATGTAAAGGGATTAATTACTTGGTCTTTTTGGTTGAAGTAAAATCCCATAAAAACATAGAAAATCTACAAAAATAGTTTTACCAATATACTTTGATAAACAAACATGCTTGCACAAAATCAAGGCATGTTACAAATGTTTTGGACTATTTTAGTAATATGAAAAAATTGGCTCAAATGAAAACAGTATTTTCCAACTTGATTTTTCAAAACTTGTTTTTTCAAAACTTCTCTAAATACAAAAACAAGATATTTAAACTACTTTTAAAGCATAGTGTGTATGGATATGATCCACTACATAAACATGGTGAAATATCTATGTTTTTGACATTAAGCACTAAACATGATTTTGGTTAAAAGACATGTATATGAGAAACACCAAAAACCAAAGTTATATGTTTTAACCAAAACGATATTTTTCAAAATGAAAAGTCTTTTTCTAAAACTAAAATTCTTTTATGAAAACATATCTATCAAGAGTGTGTGTGTATATGTACTTGAGCAATCCACCAACTACTCTATCCTTTACATTTTATCTAAAACAAAATCTTCTAAAAAACAAACCTAGACACAAGTCTTCATCATCTTGAAGTCTTCACTTGAAGCCTTCTTGACTTGGTCCAAACACCGTGCTAGCTCCAAAACTTGACTTTAAATCCTTTGTTGAAGCTATGCACCTACTAAGATCTTGATCATGAATCTGTCACTAATTAAACACAAGATCATTAGTACTATAACTACATGAGTTAATCATCATCAAAACTAGAGTGATGGGCTTTCGGGCCAACAATCTCCCCCTTTTTAATGATGACAAAACTCATGAAGTTTTATATGCATGGATTAAAGTAAAGCTTCAAAGAAGCTCCCCCTTAACTCATGCATAACAAATAAACAAATAGATATACAATAAAGCTCATAAACATGTATGCAAATGTATGGAGATAAAACATGCACTTAAGCATAAAACACATCAAATTATTTTTCTCCTATTTGCAAAACAAAACATATATGCATAAACAATCTTTTTCACAAAACATGCATATAAGTCCAAAATCTTTCTCCCCCTTTTTGTCAATCATCAACAAAGGGGTAAAAACACAATCAACAAATTTTTCTCCCCCTTTGTGTCCGAAACAAAGAACCAAAGAAGGGGTAAACCAAATCAATCAAGAAAGGTTATATGCGATATACATTCATGAAGAGGAAGACGCTAAGTTAGCTTCCCTACACATATGCATTACATGAAGAAGGGATGACAAGCCCCAATTCACATAACACATATTATGTAATGCATAAGAGGAGATGTGAAGCTTCCCCTACACACGTGTACCACATAAAGAAGAGTTGTCAAGCTCCTCAATATACAATACACTCAACATGAATCTATATGTAGAAGAGATGTTAAGCTCTCCTTGCATATAGGCAATACAACTCAAAAATCTTTTGATTTTCCTTATAAAACAAAATTTTGAATTTTCTCAATAAAACAAATCTTGAGAATTTTTCTTAACATAAACAACTTTGTGCTTTAAACATGTAAAACAATTTTAACTCAAGCACAAATAACTCATATATATGTATGAAAAAAAAGTATACCAAATGAAATTGATACATACGTATATAAGAAAAACAAAACATGAGAATATACAAGAATAGCATCAAATTGATACCAATTGAAACGATTCAATGATACCAATTGAAACAATAATAGGATCATGTGTATATCTCATAAACATTGAAGAATAAATAACTAGTTAAATTAATTTTTGAAAAAACTAGTTAAAGATCCTTCAAAAATACGAAACCAAATCATATGTTTTTCATGAATCATACCAAATACACAAGAATTGACACTCGATCTATAAAGCTCAAAAAAATATGTTCATGAACCAAAGTCATGACAAACAAATAAAGTATGAGTATTCAAACATCATGTAAATAGCATTTTCATGAAAATATTCATTTAGGCTCAAAAAGAACATGAATCTTTTATTTTTATCGAAACAAAACATGAAATTTTATTTTTCATTAAAAACAATACAAACTTCTAGGTATATGTATGATTTATCTAAATCTAACAATATGCATACATATCCCAAACATAAGAGAGTCCATAATATATATTGCATGAAGGCAAATGACTCAAGGGGTATACATGTATGTTTATTAGATTTGAATAAAAAATTGCATATACATGAAGTAAATCATTAAAATAGGCAAAACAAGTGTAAATGAGAGAATCATCAAAACTAGGTTATACATGTGCATATAGTGGGTACAAATGAGCATGAAGTGCAAACATATATGAATCAATTTGTTCTCACTATTTGTACATGTATAAATCCAAGTTTTGATAAAAACTACATTTAAACATGAATTTACCACTTGAAGCACAAAACAAATAAAAATATGAACATGCAATATGATATCATGAAAATAAAGGCATGTACATAAATTAAGAGTTTAGAAATAGTTACCAACTAGGGAACTATGTTCGAAAACTCCAAACATGGTGGTTGTCCCACCAAACCTCCTTGATAGCGATGCATTTATATATGTGTCCATCAAGTCCATGTGTATCCACCATCAAGGCATCATTTCTCTCACGTCGTGTGAGAGCCCTCACCTACATCAAAAATACACGGTGGGGGTTTTGGTACCCATTTTCTTTTTGGTCCTTGGGGGTTAGCTTTGTAAGGCACCCAAACATTTTATTAGCAAAATTTAAAATATTTATCTTATCATAACAAAATTTTGCTAAATGGTCTTTGCGGCCACAATGTGTACATTTGTACACCTTAGAATGCTTATGTGTGTGTGTATGATCGTGACGTGCAACATAAGCATATGCATGATGATGTGCATGAATGTGTGGAATTTATTTCTTTGAAAACAAGGTTTCCAATTTCTTATGGTTAAATGCACATTTGCTCAAGGTTGAGCTTAAACAATCCATTTTATTTTTCAAAACATTAATCTCACTATCATCAATGGTGGCATGTAAAGCATGGTGAGATTATGAAACAATTTTCTTTTTCTTTTGAGAAACATTTTCTTGTTCCTTTTCAATCATTTTTCTTTTTAAAGAATTATTTTCTTGAAAAACGACTTCCTTTTGTTTTTTCACCAAAAAGACTTTATTTTTCAAAATAGTGTTTCCTTCACAAAGATTATTTAATTTGGACATCAAGGAAACATTTTCATTTTTCAAATCTTCCTTTTCTTTTCTAAACATGCAATCTTATTTTTAAATGAATCATTTTCCTTATGCTTGCAATCAAATTCTTTTTCAAATTTTTATTTTCTTTTCTTAACATGTCATATTTCTCAAGTAATTGTTGGCAAAATGAAGTGAGCTCATCATATGACATGTCTTCATCATCTAACTCGGATTCGGTGTTTACCTCAAGGGGGTTATCCCCTTGGACCATGTAGCACATGTTGGAGATGTCGCTTCCAACATCCGAGTCACTCCCCGCATAGTATTGATCATTTTCGCCAAGGGAGAGGAGGGTGTTCCAAACTACAAAAGCCGAATCAAGATTAGCAACCCTAGATAAATAAACATCATTTAGGGTAGATCTTAAAGCATGTAGGGCTTTTGAGTTAGCCTCAATATACTTGCTATTGTTAATATATGAATCATTAGTGGTAGCAAGATAAACATGAATGCCTAGGGCCTTGAGGTACAAGGACATCTTAACCTTCCAAATTTGGATGTTAAGAATGTCAAAGGTGGATGGTGACATGAAGTCCATGGTGTGTGTACAAAAATAGTGATTAGCCTAAAAATGAGGATCTTTAACTCTAGGTTGTAAGACCCAAATTCAGAGCACTTGGCTCTGATACCAATTGTAAAGTCACCTAGAGGGGGGGTGAATAGGTGATGGCTAATCTAATGGTCACTTAATGACAAATAATGCGGAATTAAAAACTATAATGACCTAAACTAAACTCTTACACTAAACACCCCGTATAACACAAGAGTGTTGCCGAATTCCCCGTGAAGGGCTCTGGACAAACTCCTCTAGATTCTCCTAGATAAGGATTGAGGTGCCGCGTTGGCTCTCTTGGTTAAATACAAGTGTTAGCAAACAAACCCAAGCAAGTATAACAATTAAGCACACAATATATCAAGCATGTAAAGATAAGACAAGTAATAGCATGCAAGATATAAACAAGAGACAAAGAGAGAGTGAGCAATAACAAACACAAGGAATTTGTTTCGAGGTTTGAGCACACTTGCTCTACATCCCCGCCTTCGACACACGAAGGATTTCCACTAAAATCGATCCCACCGGATCACTCGGTGCCGCAACACCTACAACTCTCGGACTCCCTAGTCGGTACACACCGCAAGCCCTACAAGCTCGCCGAGGCCGCACCTCAAACAACAAGTTCGCACCCGAACTCGAAACACCGCGGACACACACGTCCGCCTCCTCAAAGTACAAGAAAGAACTCTTGGTGATCTAAAACACTTGATCACCAAAAAAAACTCTCACTACAACACTCCTATAGGATGAATAGCAAGGGATAGCTCAAGTGTTTGTGTGAGAAAACAAGGAAAGAGATGGTGGAGGAAAACTCAAGAAAATCTCTTTTAAACACTCTTGATAAAACTCCCTTTTGATTGGAAATATTTGCTCTTAATCAAGTGGAGGAAAACCTCTAAATAGTTTAGGAAAAACTGGTGAAAACCCACTTGAAAATCTTAGAGAAAATAATGCCCAAACTCCCAAATTTATAGGGCTAGAAAAACTAGCCGTTGGGGTCTGTCAGGCCTGTCGGTCGACCGCCCGGTCGACCGGCCAACGGTCATATTTCAGACCATTGTGCCATCGGTCGACCGGTCGGTCGACCGAGGTCAGGATACAGAGAGCAAGTCTCTCTGTCCGGTCGACCGCCCGGTCGACCGGGGCCTTTCCAGAGAGCAGAGCTCTCTGGACGGTCGACCGGGTCGGTCGACCGGCCACCTGCCAGAACTGGCGTGCACGTCTGTGCACGTCGGTCGACCGTAACGGTCGGCCGACTTCAAGCTACGGTCGACCGTCCCGGTCGACCGGCTGAAGCCAGGAAATAATGTAAAGGGATTAATAACTTGGTCTTTTTGGTTGAAGTAAAATCCCATAAAAACATAGAAAATCTACAAAAAATAGTTTTACCATATACTTTGATAAACAAACATGCTTGCACAAAATCAAGGCATGTTACAAATGTTTTGGACTATTTTTGTAATATGGAAAAATTGGCTCAAATGAAAACAGTTTTTTTCCAAACTTGATTTTTCAAAACTTGTTTTTCCAAAACTTCTCCAAATACAAAAACAAGATATTTAAACTACTTTTAAAGCATAGTGTGTATGGATATGATCCACTACACAAACATGGTGAAATATCTATGTTTTTGACATTAAGCACTAAACATGATTTTGGTTAAAAGACATGTATATGAGAAACACCAAAAACCAAAGTTATATGTTTTAACCAAAACGATATTTTTCAAAATGAAAAGTCTTTTTCTAAAACTAAATTCTTTTATGAAAACATATCTATCAAGAGTGTGTGTGTATATGTACTTGAGCAATCCACCAACTACTCTATCCTTTACATTTTATCTAAAACAAAATCTTCTAAAAAACAAATCTAGACACAAGTCTTCATCATTTTGAAGTCTTCACTTGAAGCCTTCTTGACTTGGTCCAAACACCGTGCTAGCTCCAAAACTTGACTTTAAATCCTTTGTTGAAGTTATGCACCTACTAAGATCTTGATCATGAATCTGTCACTAATTAAACACAAGATTATTAGTACTATAACTACATGAGTTAATCATCATCAAAACTAGAGTGATGGGCCTTCGGGCTAACAACCTTCACGTCAGCATCCATGTCAGATACATGTGATCGCTCTTCTCCTAGGAAAGGGATCGATCGCTTCTCTGATCTTTAGAGCATACTCACATATTATTACGACACTGAAAGTTTCCCTGATCCAGTTTAACATTCCACTACACTGACAGTTCCCCATATTAGTCTAATCACCACACTAGTAGTTCCATATGCTAGTCCATCCAATACACTAGAAGTTTTCTTGTTCTAGTCCACCATTATATACTAGCAGTAATCCTCTCCTCGGTCCACCCACCTTTTCATTCTGTCTACTGATTCTCACGCCCAAGGGTCTTAGGCTGGCACCACACTGGTACTCCTAACTTAAAAAGTGTCTTTCCTGTGTGCTCTGACAAGTAACATCCTTGGGGAGCGATCAAACTTCGTTTGTGATGGGTCCAATCGACGGTAAGCCAGTTTGTAATGGCGGTCTGAAAAAAGAAAACTTCCAGTGTATTGGATGGACTAGCACAGAGAACTGCTAGTATGGTAATTGACTAGCACGGAGAACTACTAGTGTAGTGGAATGGTAAACTGAAACAGAAAAACTTTCAATGTAGTGGTAATGTGTGTGTATACTCTGAGGATTAGGGAAGCGATCGATCCTCCTCCTACGAGAGAAGGCTCCTATGTATCTTAAAATGGATGCGGGCGTGGAGGCGAAATTGACGGATGGTTATAATTGCACGATCTACATGTGCTGGATTTGTTGTAACGGCCGTGATCACTAGCGCTAATTAATCGAGATTACATGCTGGGAAATTTGATGTCATGCATAGCTTCCCACTTTAACATAGAGGTGTTACACGTCTTCAACGTGGAGAGGATGGTGCTGTGTAACAGTAGGCGAAAATTTCGGTGGACTGTTGTTGAGAGCATCTGGTTGGGAGTTAGGGCCTTCAGGTCGGGGAGGGCCTTGGAGTGGAAGTGACCTCGGAACAGCTGAAGACGACTCGATGGAAGGATCTTCGAGATGGAAGCTAACTTTAGGATAGTTGGATGTGACGGATATGATTCCGAATTTGGTGTCTTCAGAACGGGAGATAGCTTAGGGAAGGCCAGGAGAGGTGGAGGATTCAAGATGAATTTAGGGACCGGTGGATGTCTCAGGAAAGGTTCTTGGTAACTTGGACACGTGTTATCATCGTGACCGTGGTCAAATTTTGACCACTACAGGTCCAATGTCAAGTAAGTCTGTAAGGTAAGTGTTTAAAGATTTTTACGATTTATATTTTTCTGAATGAAAATATAATATTGTATTGTGTTGTAATTCCATAACTTTTTTAAAATTATGGTTAAGTAGTAATGCTAAAATGGAAAAAGTAAAAAAGAGGAAAAAGAAAATTGCCTTCTTCTCTTTTCTCCTTTATCTGCATATTTTTTTTCTTAGTTAATTGTCCAACTATTCTCTCTCAAAGTTTTATTGTATGGCTCATAAGTTTGGTCTTATTATAGTTCGAGTAATTTTGTATCTCTCTTTTTTAAATGTATGGCTCAGTTGATCTTCAGAATGATTCGAGTTAGGAAAATTCCAAAAATCTAAAAAATATAGGAAAAAATGCAAAAAAGACAAATTCGATTACTTTGACTCTTGGATAATAGCTCAACAAACTTGAAGATTGTAGTACATTCCTTGGGGGCACACTGTGACGTTCACATCAAGACACTTCGTAAAAGAAAGAAGAATGTTGACGATAAAGGCACATGATAATAAAAGAACTTTATCACAAATGAATAATCATGACTTGAATCAAAATATCATACAATAGAGATCAGAGTATTTTCAGATTTCATTATCTTCTACTAGGTGTCAAAAATAAAATTTCAACCAAAGGCAGAATATAAAATAAGACTGCTGTATTAATCTTGATGGCAAAGGTCTCATAAATTATAAATTGTAAATCACAAGAAAACTTTAAGGGAAAATTTCCTAACACCCGTCCTTTTTACTATCTACACCCACACTTAAAATGATTTTTTTAATTACACGTTTCTCCATAAATGAAAAATCTATAATACTCTCTATTTCCCCTCAGATTTCCTCTCCACAAAATTTTCTTTTGTTACTCTGCGGCCGAGTTCGAGAAGAAGTCCTCCGCGATCAAGAACCAACTCCAAGAATTAGAGAGGCAGCTCCTTGACTATGACGACGATGACGTCATTGCTGCCAGTTTTGCAGTGAGTGACGACGAGCGAGTGGGAAGAGGCGATGCATCAGCTCATCTCATCGTCCCCATCGCCTCCTCCCGGGCCTCAGAACCCTCACTCCCCCTCTCCAATGACGTCAATCTCGTTGTCGTCGTCGTCGTCGTCGTTGTCCTCGCTCCGCTCCTTCAAAACAGCTGCTTCTCGACATCGTTGTGGTGATCTCCGAAGGTAATCTCCAGACCGCCACCGCGAACATTATGACGCTGAAGCGGTCGACGAGTCTGCGTGGCAATCCGGACCAGAGGCTGGCCGTCATGATGGTCTCTGCGCTCATCTCACGCATAAGCCTATCGCCGGTGACGTGAGCCTCACCGATCGCTGAGCTCTGCATCTCGGAGCAGCAAGCTGCGACCTAGATGTTGTACAAGTGCTCTCCCAATGCTTGGCAAGTGTCCACACAAAATTTAGTATAGATATTTTGGAAAATTTTAAGGGTGTATAGAGCAAATTATGATAAGTTGATATTGATAAGTGAATGAAAAGAAAAAGATAAGTGTAGACAATAAAAAAGTGGAGGTTAGTAGATTTTTTCAAAACTTAAGAGCATAATCGGACTCTTACTCGTACTATGCAATAACGCTAACCCTATTTTTCTTTTTCTTTCTTTTCCTTGTAGAACACTCCCTAGGAAAAAAAATATATTTTATTTTCTTTCTTTTCCTCTTTCCACAATAAAAGCCTTGAATGAAATTCCAAAATCAAATCTCTAGAGGAGATCCGTTACAAAATAAATCCCCGTCTCTTTTTCTGCGATCGGATCCAATTGGATCCCGATCTCTTTCTCCCTCTCCCCGATGTCTCTTCTCTTCCTCCTCCTCCCTCTTTCTTCTCTTCTTCTCCCCTGCTTCCGAACCTCGAGGCTCGATCCATCGTCGGCGTCGCCGACGTCGCCGTCGCCGATGAGGTTCACGATTTCGCCGTCGATCTCGATGGCTCCAGCTTCGAGACCGTTCTCAAAGACTCTCCGGCCAATTCGCGATCGTCGAGTTCTTCGCGCACTGGTAAAGATTTGATGCAGAACTTTTTTGCTCCTCCTTTTATCCGTCTATTGGGGAGATTTATGAAATGTTTAGTTTTCTTTGATCAGTAACAATTGTCTCAGATGAACACAAAGATCGTTACTTTTGGACTTTTCTAACTTATAAGTTACTAGAATATTTGGGGATTAGTTTATTTAGTGTGCTTTTGTGCTTTCTCTACTTTGGGCATTGAGTTTATTCTATAAATTCTGCTAATAATGGTTGGAGGAATTGACACATCCTACATCCTATATTCAAATGCTCGTATAATTGGAATTTAGGGTTTTGGTTTGCTAAAAGATGCGTGTAAATCCAATCTTCTATGGGTTCCTACGCTACTTTTTTGCCTGATATATTTCTTCCATTGGTTTGTGCCCAGAACAGTGAGGTAATATAATGGTGGTGAAGATTTCCACCACGAGCGATCAGACAATCGATCCACACCACAAGCGAGATTAGGGAGTGGGGTGAAATGCGTGTAAGTAAAACACAACACACACAAAAGGAGAGGCATGATTCTACGTGAAAACCTTAATGGGAAAATCATGGGAGGGAGGAGGGACTTTACTATAATTCTCTGGTTACAAGAAGTACAATGATTTGGAAGGAGTGTACACAGTTCAGATTTTTAGGGTTCGGCCCCATCCTCATCGGGGGAAGAGGTCTATTTATTTTTCACTGAGATGTTGGAATGGATGTCGATGATCGTGGGTGAGATCTGCACGTTTCACATATGTAAAGGCAACAATCAGTGTTGCTGATTTGTTGGAATTGCATGTCGAGAAATCTACCACTACCTATAACTGCCCGTTCTGAGGGGCATTACACGTTATGAACGTGAAAGAGGATCGGGCTGCATAACTGACGGCGAAGATTGGGGATGATCCGTCGCTGGAGCTCGGATTGAGGGGCTCCAGAGTTTTCGGGTAGAGGGAGATCCAGATGTATGAGAGTGGTGGAATCTTTCGGGATGATCTATCTTCTGGACGGAGGACGGACTTCGAGCGGATCTGGAGTGGCAGAAGCTGATGGATGAATTGAATGACGTGGAAGTCTAAAGGGGGGTGCTCGGCTGCTGGACACACATCACTATCTAAATGAGGGTCAATTTTTGACCATTGCAAATGCCCCTCGCTCTTTCGCTTGCTGAAGCTTGCGGAAGGGAAGTCGGAGAGCGGAGTGGTAGGAAATCTTTTAGTGCCTTGACTTTTTCTTGTGTGAGCTGGTGAGGATTTGGATCATCAATGCGAATCTTCTGAACGCACTTGGAGATCGTGTGGTGGTGAATAACTGACTGTCAATCGATTAGAATCCTTGAAACTTGTAACTGTCGTTTCTTGTAATCCTGGCGCCATGATGATTGAGATCATGTGACAGCGGCAGTTGTGATATCTTGCTGATTCGGTTGATCGAGAATCTTGGGATACAGACTGACTTTTCAGGGATTAGGGATTTGAATTGAAGACGGTTCGGTTCCTCCTTCATTATATATAGGGTAAAACCATCAGGGTGGAAATCAATTCTGTTCTCTTTTCCAAGAGGTCTTGCTTCAAAGTTCTTCCTTTCTGCTTCGCTGCCATGTCTTCCTTTTTCTTCATCAGGGGAGGAAAGAAAAGGAGAGGATGGAGATGGTAGGCATGGTTGGCGCAATATGTTAATCATTATGATGAGCCTGTCACAATATGTCAGCCGTTGTGTCAAGGCTCCGCTGTCAGGGGAGATAGGGAAGGCTCCTGCTCTGACTCGGTTTGTTCATCTGGTCTCTGGCTTGCTTGGTCCAGTTCTAAACTTGAGGCTTGGAATCCTTCTTTCCTGATAACGCGTGCGAGGTAGGAGTAGGGGCTGTCCTGGGCGGTTGCGGAGGCGGATGCAACTCCATGACAATCTTGCTTGTCTTAGAGTCTTCATTCCGATCGGACACCGCTGTCTCGCGCTTGGAGTCTCCTTCGCAGCGAGCTATATGAGGGGAGTATGGGGGTGTTTTCGTTGGGACGTCGCCGATGAAGCACTCCTTCCAGAGCTCTGACCTCTTCCTTATAACAAAGGGTCGGTGATGTGATATCATCTCTGGCTTATGTGTCTTGTCGGAGTTCGTCTGACTTTCTTGGAGGCGTGTTCCAGACGGAGAGAAGTCCTTCATCTGAAAGATCTCTTGCTTTTGTGAATGAACCTCTCGAAGCTTCTTCTGGGGTCTTCTGGGCAGTGGTGTGAGCAATTAGACTGTGCCTTCTGACGAATGTTCTCTGAAGGACATGTTCTCGGAGTTCAGAGGTGAGGCAGGACGTAGCGGCAGGATGGAGAGATCGGATCATCTGTATTTCTTTTCAAAAAGTATAAACACAAAACTGTAATGGAGTTTTGTATTACTCTTCTTAGATGTAATCAAATATGTATTGAAGAAATGTATTTGGAATAGAATGACTATAAATGTCTTTGGAATGGAGATCTCTGTTTATATCTTGTTTGGCTTGCTTTACCTTGGCTTTTCAAAATTGATATGATCACGCCTCCTCAGAGTGCTGATCTTTATCATCGGTGCGGTTGGTTTGTTCTAGGAATGGTTTGATAAGCTTGCATCATTATTTTCGAGTGGGGGTAGGCATCCCATCAGCGGTACTGCCAAGTGGGGAATATCTCAGCAGCGGAGTGGGGAATTTGGTAGCACTTTGAGTGGGGAAAATCTTACAGCAGAGTAAGGACTTCGAGTGGGGAAAACCCCATAGGCGGAGTTGGGCCTCCGAGTGGGAGAAAATCCTAGCAGCGGAGTCGGGATCGTGGGCTGTCGTTTGTGTTTCACCCATGGTAGAGGAAAACTACCAAGGGTACAGACGCCCGTTGACCCACAATGAAGGGATGATGCGCACACAGCATGCAATAAAACAACTTAAATTATACAATAGATGCAACATTATAAGAATTAATGTTAAGACATAAATTAAATAGATTAGGCTGATAAGACTACGTATGCTCAACTTCTAATCACAAGAAACTAGTATACCGAGGGAATAATCCAAACAAGAAAACTTATGTATATACCATGTGTCTCGTGTGGTTACACAACCATATCGTCCCGATATGAGTAATACATGCAAACATTTATAAAAGTGATGTTCGGATAATACCTGGGCGACTGTGTTTCTCCGGTATGTTTGATGTCTCCAGCCTCTAATCACTCGAAACTAGTATGTTGAGGGAGATAATCCAAACAAGAAAATCCTCATGTATATTCTATATGTTTCGTGCAACTAAAGGCTCTTCGGAAAGCATACTTGCAAATTAGAAAGAGGCTGAAGTGGGGGTGTCAACCATCGACACATTGGATGCGTAGACTCTGAGTGGGGAAATTCCATCAACAGAGTGGCGATCCGGACCTCCGAGTGGGGAAAATCTCAGCAGCGGAGTAGGGCCTGCGAGGGGGGAAATCCCAACAGCGGAGTCAGGTTCACAGTTGCTTTCAAGTGGGAGAAATCCCATCATCGAAGCCGTGACCTCAGTAGGGACCTGAAATGGGGGTACAAACATCGACAGATTGGATGCATCTACTCCGAGTGGGGGAAATCCCAGAACAGAGTGGCGATCCGACATGGACTAGCAGAGGGAAACTGCTTAGTGGTTCATCTGCCCGTGGGTCGGATGAGGGGAGCCTGTAGGCTAGTGTTTGTATTTTCGGGGTGGGGAAAATCCCATTAGCGGAACATTAAACTGGGGCTCTGAGGAGGAAATTCTTGAAGCAGAGTAGGGACTCCGAATGGGAAAATCCCATAACGGAGGGTTCGATTCTCGTAGGCGAATCGAGAAGGGGCCCATAGGTAAGTCTGTGTGTGTTGTCTTCGAGTGGGGGAAATCCCATCAGCGGAGCATATAGAGACAGTCCTTCGAGTGGGAGAAATCCCATCAGCGGAAGGACTGAGGAAAATCGCGCAGCAGCGGAGTGGTTTCGAGTGAGATTCCATCAGCGGAACGCCTAGGCACAGTCCTGCGAGTGGGAAAAATCCCATTAGCGGAAGGACCGACTCCGAGTAGGAAAAATCCTAGCAGCGGAGTGGTTCTGAGTGGGGAAATCCCATCAGCGGAACAATCTAGCTTGGAAGGACTGCAATGGTTAGGAGCAGAAATATCATTTTATTTAATATTGAAATGGAATACATGGAATTGAAATACATGAAATGTTAGGGATATGAGGTACTACCCTGTCTCTTGGAAATATAAAATCACTCAATTGCTTTGTATTGGGTGATCAAATGTTGTGGTTGGGTAGGCGGTGGAGCGTTGAGCTGTCCGAATCCGGAGGCTGCTTCGGGAGTATGTACTCTTTGAGAAAGTTTTGTTGGATGAGTTCTTTCAGATACTTCCAGAGGACCCAGCAGCAGATGGTCTTGTGTCCATTACTGTCATGGTAAGAGCAATATTCTTCTGCTTCAGGAAGTGTGGGATCATATCGGATTGGTCTCGGGCGCCTAACTCACGGCTGATCCTTGATGGTGTTAAAGACTTTGTTGATGTGGAGTCAACGGAGTGAGATGCTGTTCTATTGGTTTGTAGGTTCGGAGCGGATTTGGTGAAAGGATCGACAACACGTCTTTTGAAGGCAGGTTGCCCTGGTTCCGATCTTGGGCATGGGCGGAGGCTTCGTGCGGAGACTTTGACTTTCCTCTGCCGTCACCATGTTTCGCTGTATGATTGAAGGAAGTTTTCATTGTCTCCTCCAGCTGGATGTAAGGTTGAGCTCGTGACAAGACCTTGCTCATCCGGGTAACATTGTGCTTGAGGAGGTGTTTGTACAGGGAATGAGAAATCTGTAGCCCATTGATGAGAAGTGCGAGTGCAGGGACGTCCTCACCGCAGTTGGAAACCTTGGTGAGTTGGCTTTGGAAGAAGCTGATGTATGATTGAGGCTGTCACTCTGCCTCATCTTGACGGAGAGGAGGTGATGGCTGTTCTTCTTGGCCTCCCAGCGAGAGGCATACTGAGAAATGCTTCGGTTACCTCCTTGAAATTGCGGAGAGAACGAGGTGGTAGAGAGTAGAACAAATCTGACGCCACACCTTTCAGACTGGAGGGGAAAGTGAGGCACAAGAGTGTATCGTTGCGGGAAATAAACTACCATCTTGTCTAGAAATGCCTGATGTTGTGGACGGGGTCACTCACTCCGGAGTAATAGTCGAAGGTTGGGGTTGAGAACTTCCTTGGGAACTTGCACTTCAGGATTTCTTTGGGGGGGAGTTGGAGATTTTGGCAGCTAAAAGTATTGGGTGATTTTGTAGCTTGGCTTCCGCAATCTGACTTTGGATTAGCTTGTCAAGGGCTCGGAGGTCGAGAGATCCACCGATTTCAAGCTCGCTTTCCGATTGCGTCGATGGCTGGTTGTCCTGGAGGGCAGCGATTTGAACCTGGAGTTGGTTGTTGAGCTATCTCAATGTCTGCTGCTCACGGATGTCATTCTCGCAGTGAGAGCCGTATTCCCCGATCGCGATGAGACTGGGCTTGTTGTTCCTTCATCTGCTCTTTCATGTCGGCGAGCATCTGAAGGAGCTGGTTTTCTGCTGCTGTAGTGGTTGTACACTGGCGGTTGCGCCCCCTGAGGCGAGAAGAAGCCAATGTCCTCGGTGGTATGCGGCTGATGGATGGCTGGTGGGGGGACCGTCCCCTCGGTGCTGATGCCCTTGCCATTTGATGTGCCCTTTGACGTGCCTTTGACATGATGCGGTTTGCTTTCTTGGGGCCACTGGCGTTGTTGTAGAGGCTTTTTGAGGAAATATTTTAGTTTTTGGGAGAGAGATCTTGAGTGTAGAGACTCAGATCTCAATGAAAGCACTAGTTTATGGTGGAGAGTTTCCGCCATGAGAGGATCGGACGATCCATTTACGCTACAAGCGTGATTAAGGAGTGGGGATGAAATGCATGTAAGTAAAACACAACACACAAAAGGAGAGACATAATTTTTACGTGAAAACTCTTAACTGGAAAAACCACAGGAAGGAGGTGGAACTTCAATATAATTCTCTGGTTACAGGAAGTATAGTGATTTGGAAGGAGTGTACAAAATTAGGATTTTCAGGGTTTGACCCCTTCCTCATTTGGGGAAGAGCTCTATTTATATCCCATCGAGCTGTTGGACTGGATGCCGATGATCGTGGGTGAGATCTGCACGTTTCACACATTGTAACAATAACGATCAGTGGTGCCGATTTGTTGGAATTGTATGCCGAGGAATACGGCACTATCCATAACTGCTCTTGCTGGAGGGGCATTACACGTTATGAACGTGGAAGAGGACTGAGTTACGTAACTGGCGGTGGAGATTGGGGATGATATGTTGCTGGAGCTCGGATTGAGGGTTCTGGAGTTTCCAGGACGGAGGGAGATCCAAGATGTTTGAGGGGCGAAATCTTCCGGGATGATCTATCTTCTGGACGGAGGACGGACTTTGGAGGATCTGGAGTGGGCGGAAGCTGATGTATGGATTGAATGATGTGGAAGTCTTGAAAAGGGGTGCTCGGTTGCTTGGACACACGTCACCATCTAGACGAGGTAAATTGACCACTACAATAATCAACTGAAAGTTTCAAAAAAATCAACAGATATGTGGATCTTAGTGTAGAAACACCTTGCACTTTCTTGAGTTTGTTAATACGATCCCACAGATTATTGGCCTTTCAAATCTTTATCGGGTCTAGAGATACCAAGAATATATTTCCTTTATGTTATAAAATCACCTGTGAAAGGCTAACATGTATTCTTTTGACGACTTGTTTGTATTTCACATACTCTTGCAAATTAAGTAAATGCCCTGAATTCATCATGTTCAGTGAGTAGAATAACAATGGTGGAAAACTTTTTCCACCTTTCCCCCCTTAGAGCAAGGTTTATAGTTCCCCTGGAAATGTCTGCAGTATTGGTTGTAAAACAGCTACAGTTTTCCTACAACATGGAGTTTAATAACAGATAATAACTACTTTGACATTTTATTGATATTTAACTGAATATTGAGCCAAACAGTTAGGGCAGGTCTTGGTGTCTATGTTTTGATATGGAAGAAACCATCTATAACTGTGATCATTCTCTTCATTTCTGTTAATAAGGATTTGAGAATGGAAGTGCTCTTTTTATCATGCTGCAATTTTATAGTTTGATTTGTAATTACTAATTCTGTACTTTATTTAATTCTACAGGTGTCCTGCTTGCAGAAATTATAAGGTACATGAGCTTAATTTTTGATACTGCAAGCTTAAAATATGTCAAGTACTAACTCTATCTTGCTTGAGAAACAATTGTGCAGCCTCATTATGAGAAGGTTGCAAGACTTTTTAACGGGCCAGATGCAGTGCATCCTGGGATTATACTCATGACACGTGTTGACTGTGCTAATAAGGTATTAATTTTGGGGTTTTAATTGATAATCTGCAATATGATGTTTTTTGGATTTCATATCAGAAAAAGTATATCACTGTGCACCAACATTTTTTATGATGAAGCCATGCTGATGTCTTTGTGACGATGTTCATTGGATACTTGCAGGACTCTTATATGTCCGTAGTTGAGGGCACACATGTCAATTTAATAATTTTAAAAAAAGTCCAGACACTCTTTTAACAGCTTACGGATACACTTCGCATGTGTGAATTCATTCTTGATATGCATCATGCATGTTATGTAATTTTTTCTTTCAACTTTCATTTCAAGTTATATGCTAATGAAAATATATTATAACTGTATTTTGTTTCAAAATAAGACATTAGATAGATAAAGCTCCTTAATTGAATGATGAGAAGCGTAAACTGTTACGAAATAAATCCTAAAACCTTGATGATTCATTAATTGAGAGATCGATATATAGGTTACAACTTCGAGAATGGGTAATGGGCCAGAGCCCAATAACCAAATACCCAACGTATATAATGGTGTGAACGGGAGATAAACCACTTTCTTGGTCCAAGTATCTCTGACCAAATGACAATCAATCTCAATGTGCTTAGTCCTTTCATGAAATACAAAATTTTGGGTCATATAGATTGCTGACTGATTATTGAAATCACCTAGATGGGGGTGAATATGTGATGGCTAATAACAAATGCGGAATTAAAAACTTAAATTATCACAAATAACAATAAGTAAACAATCAAGAAGTGAAGCCGGATTCTCCATGAAGGGCTCTAGAACTTCTCCTCTAGATTCCTCTTTCAAAAGAGTTGAGGTGTTAAAAATAGCTTTCTTATTTAATCACAATCACTATATAGTGGAAGAGCAATATCAACAATGTCAATGAGTAAAGCAATATAGCACAAGTGTGATATCAATGCAATTAATCAAATAAGCAAAATATCACAAGAGCAATATATGAGCAAGAACAAGTAAGAGGAGATAGAGTTGAGAGAAATTTAGCAAACACAAACACATAGTATATATTCTCGAGGTTCGGGTCCCCTTGACCTACGCCCTCGTCTCCACTCTCTTGAGGATTCTAACTTTCCACTCTATCACTTGAACCAAAATAAAATTTCACACTGGATCCCGCAAGACCCGAAGCTGTCTCACTCTCTCATAAAGAAATATAAGTGGTGATCTCTCACATGATCACAAATTCTCAATACATAATCCTATAATCCAATGTAGAGATAGAAGCTCACAGATTGTGATGAGGAAAACTTGAAGAATTTGGAAGTGGTAGCACAATGTAACCTGAAATTTTGAAAAACTCTCTTGAAAAACTCTTGCAAAAGCAAGTGTAATTGATTGTCTTGATAATACTTAAAAAATGGCTCTCTACAGTACCCCTATTTAGAGGGAAACTAAATATAGTCATTTCATACCAAAAATAGCTGTTATAAACAAGCTGAGAGAGATTTGAACATGAAAAAAAGCCGTTAAAGGCAAAAGGAGAACTGTTTGATGCTTTGACGGCCGACTCGGCGGTCGATCGACTGGCTTCTGGCTAAATTATAGCCGTTGCTATCGGTTGACCAGGTGATCGATCGGCTAGAGCTCAGAGTTCTTTGAACCCTGATTGTCGATCGACCCGAAGGTCGATCGGCCAAAACACACAGAGTCAGAAGCAGTCGGTCGACCCCACAGTCGATTGGGCTCAGAGTTATCACTCTGTGTACGTCTGTGCATACTCGGTCGACTGGCGGTCGACCGATAGAGTGTTTAATTTTGCGTTCGGTCGATCGACTTTAACCCAAAAACAAAGTAGTTTTATTTTTTGAAAATTTTCAATTATGTTGATAAACTCTTAAAACCAAATACAAAATAATATGTATCTTGTATTTATAAACTATATAAATACGTTATTTCATAGAGAAACCCTTTGTAAAATCAACACTTGTATACTAATTTTCAAAAACTTTTCAAAATTCTATTTTGAAAAATCAAAATATTTTTTGTATTTGTGTGTGTGTCTGAGCATCTAATCAACTAAACTAGATTTTAATAAACTAACATCTTACATAGCATAAGCACAAGTTGAGATTACAAGTCTTCTTCTTACGGTGCTTCTCCGTTTCCAAAAACTTGACCCCAATACTTGACTTGAATCTTCAACTAATTCTCGAATCCTTGCTCTATCTTGTAAGCTTCAATTTCTCCATCTTGAGAGTTGGTTGAAGCTAAACTTGGACTTTTGAGAAACCTGTACAGCTTATAATCACTAGACAAACATGTTAGTACTTAACTATATTAGTTTTGGAATCATCAAAACAATTGGAGTGATTGTGCCATTGAGTTAACAACCTCCTCCTTTTGATGATAAAAAGCTCATAGAGTTATTTAAAACAATTTGGAAAAGCTTCTTGTGGAGCTCCCCCCTAAATCATGTATATCTAAATATAAACAAGTGACATCATAAAGATCCATCAACTATAACAAGTCACCACAAATGCATATGGCTTAGATACATCAATAGATATACATATGCATAAACAACCTCCATCCATCCAATCCGCCATCCTCCAATTAAGGAAATAGACACACACACACGCACGTATATTCATGGAGATCACAAGCAAGCCATATGGAGCAAGCTATAGCAAACCACATAAAACCATAATGAAATAATGAGTTAATGACATCCATTACATGCCAAGAAACATGTTATCCGAACAAGTCCATAACAAACTAACTAAACAAACCAAAGTGTTTTAAAGTTACAATCCACATGAAATAAACAAAAACAACCTAAAATAAACAAGCCATAATGTTTTTCAATAATAACTCCTAATTCCATCTTTGGTTCATACTTCTCCCCTTTTTTGTCAAAGCAATTGAAATCACCTAGAGGGTGAATAGGTGATGGCTAATAACAAATGCGGAATAAAAACTTAAATATCACAAATGGCAATAAGTAAACAATCAAGAAGTGAAGCCTGATTTTCCATGAAGGGCTCTAGAACTTCTCCTCTGGATTCCTTTTTCAAAAGAGTTGAGGTGCAAAAAATAACTTTCTTGATTTAATCACAATGAACTATTATAGTGTAAGAACAACATCAACATAAAAAAGGAAGGTGAAGGAAGAGATCATTCCGATGCTCATCAGTGATGACGCCAAATGGTTCCTCATCGCTGAAGAGCAGTGGATCATCAACCCGTTGATAAATTCCAGTAGGTGTGGTTGATGCAATCCACGGATCAAAAGGAGGACCAGTAGGAGGCAAATGATGAGTATATCCAGAAGGCTCAGGAAGTGGCCACCCATGCTGGGAATAAGTGTAGTCATTGCGGTCCTGAAGGGAGCGATGGGTACAACAAGCTTAGGCCAAGGTGTTTCTGATCTCACCTTGATTGACTCGAATCTCCATCTGAGTGGCACGAAACTCATTTGGTTGAAAGAATTGTCGAGAAGAGAGTTGGTGGTAATTTAACTAAGAGAAAGTGAGCTCATTTGGTTTAACATAGCAACATATGGGTCAAATGAAGTGTAAGAAGAACCAAGATTACACTGAGGTGGAGGAGTATGTTTTTCATGTGCAGGAGATGCACGAGTAGCGACATGCATCCTCTTCAAAAGAGTACGATCAATACTAACAACAGGAGGTAAAGAAGTCTCTCCAGAAAAAACTAAGATGGAAGTGTTTGAAGATGTAGGTGAGTAACATCCCAAATGGAAGATGTCTAGTCGGGATCATGTAATTATCAGAAAGCATATAGTCAAGAATCAACTTAGAGATATTGGCTTGAATCCTTTTTGGAGGCAGTAGATAAGCAGTGGTGCACATCCCTAGCATGACCATACTCACCACATTTGGAAAGAATATTATGCAAAATAATTTTCGCGAGAACCGAGACATGAGAGTGAAATGTTTCACTTCCTCATTTTGAATGAAAGCAGGATTGTTGTTGTTGTGGAGTAGAGTTAAGGCAGGAGTGAGGCAAGACTTATTCTCAGGGTCTTGATCGAAAGAGGGTCTTGATCGACAGACTGAAGATTATGCTCGAAGATATCTACTCCCGCATACGGAAGTTTGAGAAGGCGAGCAAAACATTAATATATGAACATTTATATTACTGTTTCCTACCCTATTATGAACAATATTGTCTTCAAAAGACAGATTGCAGAGTAGAATTAGATCACTAAGTTTGGGAAAATAGGCTTCTTAATGGAAAGAAAATACTTGAGATTGTGGGTTTCAAGAATTTGGCCAATATTAAGGTGATCAAAATCACCAATAACCACAAATCTACTGGGGATCACTTGCTTCTTACTGAAAATGTTGAATTTGTACTTGACACTATTAGATAAAAATGGAGAAGCAGTGAGGGATCCAGATTCGGTAGGTTTCTTGGTTTTGAAGAGTCACCACGGGGTCTTTTATGGCCAGACATATTGAATCAAGAGAAATTTGACAGAAAATATATTGAAAAGAAAAGGAAAAGAGATCAAGCAAATACCTAATAAGAAACTGTGAAAGTCTCAAATCAACTTGGAATCTCTAGGAATTGAACAACCCAAGAATTTTTTTTGAAGAATTTTAAGGTAGAATGATGAATTTGAGAGAGAGAAGGGGTTGGGTTAGAGGAGGAAGTCGGCAGCAAAGGAAAAAAAGATAAAGGAATTTTGGGATCTAGGGTTTTAAAACTGCTATGAAAATCGGGCAGACCTGACACTCGGTCGACCTAGGGTCAAACGGGCCGCAACAACTACAAGCATTGCAGTCTTGTTGGTCGACTGCTGGGTCGACCGTCCAAAGGACGTTTATGCAATACAGAGCTGTGGTCGATCGGGCAGTCGACCGACCAGCAGGGACATTGAACTGTGCATGCCTACGGTCGACCGGGCAGAGAGAGTAATTCTCTCTTAGTATTCGGTTGACGGGTTAGCCCAGTAAACATAAATTTGAAAATTTATAATTATTTTGAAAATAACATTTTATTTAAAATGATTTTGAAATCCAAAAATTTCCTTTAAAAAAATGTAAGCGTAAAAATTTAAAGAAATAAAGATTTCTAATTTAAATATCTTTAACAAACAAGAATTTGCAATCAGTGATCTAATTTGTCAATATCATAATCAAAACAAATATCATGGTCAATAATGTACTATCAACTATATACTAATCATGAATTTTGCCTACACAAGTATATTTAATCATGAATTTTGCCTTCACAAAAATTTCCTTTAAAAAGTTATAAGTGTAAAAATTTAAAGAAATAAAGATTTCTAAATTTAAATATAGTTAACAAACAAGAATTTTGCAATCAATGATCTAATTTGTCAATATCATAATCAAAACAAATATCATGGTCAATAATGTACTATCAACTTTATACTAATCATGATTTTGCCTACACAAGTATATTTAATCATCAATTAGATGGGCATACACGATCAAGAATTTTACATAAAAAACTAAACTAAATATGATTTTTTTGAGCATACAAGAATATTTATCATTTAAAGTACTAAAGTTAAGTATATCTAGCATGTACATGGAGCAAAAGCATAAGCATTTTTAAAACAAAAGGAGATATATTGTGTTACCGATGTAGCTAACTCGATTTTGCCCCACCAAAGGTGATTTCACCTCATCTCCTTGATAGTGGTGCACACAATTGATTTGTCTTTTTAGCTCCAAATGCATTCACCATCAAAGCACCAACTCTCTCACGTCTTCAGAGAGGACACACCTACATCAAGAGAAAAGTGTGCCTTTTGGTAGCCATACCTTCTTGAGTCTTTTGGGGTTAGTATTTTGCGAACCCAAACATGATTATTGACAATATTAAGCTTATCAAAATAAAATCTAGCCAAATGGCCTTTTCGGCCACAATGTGTACAAGCGTACACCTTGGCATACATAAATGCATGATGAGTGTTGTGTGCTTTGTGAACATGAAAGTGTGATGCATGTTTCTTAAGAGTTTGTTTCTTTGAAAACATGGACTCCAACTTAGCTTTATCATTTTTATATTTCTTCAAAGTATTAATCAAAACATTAATCCTCTTTTTAATGTTAGAAAACTCATTTTTATCAAAAATAGAAAACTTACCTTTGCATCCAATGTTGTAACTATCAAAATTTTTTTGAATATTTTAAGAGAAATCGACAAATCATCATTTTCTTTTGAAATGTCATTTATTTTGCTAATCAAAACATCAATTTCTTTTTCAATTTCTTATTTTGACTTTAATAAATCATGCCTCTCTTGAAGTTCTTGAAAGAAAATAGCAAGTTCATCCATAGTTAAATCCCTATCATCTAAAGAAGTCTCAAGTGTTACCTTAGGGGGGTCATCCCCATGAGCCATGAAACATATATTGGCGATGTCTACATCTTCTCCGGACTCGCTCTCCTAGTCATCATTCCATGAAGTCATCATTGCCTTCTTCTTGGCATTCTTAAGCTAGTTGCCTTGAGAGTAGAACACTCCGCAATTAGATGTCCGGTTTCTTACAATGAAAACCAGACTAACTTCTTCTTTCACCCTTTCCTTGCCACTTTGATCTTCTATAGTTGCTCATCTTTCCTTACTTGTAGAACATCCTACCCACCTTTCTTACAATCATAGAAAATTCATCCTCATCATCTTCATCCATATCTTTTTCGTTTTTGGAATGGATGGTGTTGCTTTGAAGGCAACACTCTTCTTCTTTTGTGGCTCTCTTTTTTTCTCTAGCTTTCTCTCCATTTCGTGAGTTTTGAGGTTCCCTATGAACCCAGATAAATCTATTTCTTCTTTGTCATTAAGCTCCTTCAATGTTGTGGCCTTGACTTCCTAAGATTTGAGAAGAGCTCGGATGACTTTCCTCACTTTGATCATTGTCAATCTTGTCACCTAACGAGGAGAGTTCATTAGTAATCTTCATAAACCGAGTAAGCATTTCATCTATAGATTTATTTTCATTCATATAAAAAAATTCTCATATTGTGAATGGAGCAAATCTATCTTAAACCTCTTCACTTGAGAGGTTCCCTCACGTGTGATAATTAAATCATTCCAAACTTCATATGCAGATTTGCAATTGATAACTCGTGATAGGTCATCATCATTGAGTACTTGTGTAAGTGCATATTGGGTTTTGACATTGGCCTCATATTCTTGGCAGTGGTCTCTCGGACCAAGTGTCCTCATCATGGTTCAAAGTCTCGGTCTCGGCCGCCGACTCGGCCGGTACCGAGACGGATCGGTCTCGGCGACTCGGATCGGACTCGGGCGATACGCAAAAAACGCTACATAGAGCGCCAAAAAAATTATGAAAAAATCATGACAAATCATAAAAAAATGTAAACATCCAAATTCATGCATCACATATTCAAAACATATCACCTAACACTCAAAACATAACGTGAAACATAAATACAAGCGTCGTCGGTAGGAAAATATCAAAATACATGCATAATATAGTAAATTGCACAAAATAATTCATAAGTACCTGCTAATATAGTCATTTCCACATTGAATTACGAGGAGGCTCCAAATCATTATTATCATCTGGCCCGCGATAAGTATAGAAACAAGGCATATAGTTTCCATAAGGATAATGATATGTTTGTGGGTGAGATCCTGTAGGCTGAGATGATTGGCCAGAGGATCCACTATCAGAGTAATATGGCGGTAGGGGTTGTGCAATATCAGCTCCATGGTGATAATACCCAAAACCTCGATATTCAGTGCTGCAGTACAGTATTCACCAGTGCTAGAATAATCAGTGCCAAAATATGGCCAGATGTCAAACCCAACCCCTGTAAATGGCCTTCAAGACTATGATGACCATGTGAGTAGTTATCATGTCCACTCGAATAATCATCGCTAGAACTGAATTCGACCAACCGATCCAAATGCCTACGCTGCTGTGAAACCCGCCCGGCCTCCATGATCTGTATCTTGTGTGGCATAATATTGTGAATCCCATGTTAAAGCATCATCTCGTTGGCTTCCACCAACACCATGAGTCTCTTCAACATTACCACCATCACCACCATCACCACCATCACTGCCGCCATCACCCTCACCACCATCACGCCACCACCATCACCGCTGTCATCATCACCGCCATCAACATCATCACCGCCACTTTCGTCAGTATGACGAATACCTTCATCTAACCAACCTAAGTCATCTGGTGGTAACATCGGCTGTTCTCCCTCACGAATCCACTCATCCAAAATATCATCATTGAAAATATTGTTCAGATCAATTGGGTTGTAATAATCATCAGTGTCGCTTTTGCATGTCAAGTTTCTTACTCGCAATCGCATATTGTAATGCACAAATACTAGTTTATGCAACTTTTTCATTGCCAACCGGTTGTGCAGTTTTGTATGAATTAGCGACCACGTGCTCCAATTTCTTTCACAACCCGATGAAGAACATGTTTGGCTTAAGACTTTGATGGCAATTTTCTGCAGATTGGGAGCTTCTTCGCCATAATTAATCCACCAATCAGCTGGAAGAGATTGTTGCACTGCTCTTCTAGTTAGTGAGCTTCCAAATTCTCCAACTCCATCCACAAATAATTTTATCTGTGAGAATACACATCACAAGTGTTAATATTTGCATAACATTATATCGATGAAATAAATAAATTATTATTACCTCATTAATAGCTCTTGCTTGTTTATTCAAATCTGGCTCCAATCTTTTAATCACCTCTTTAATCCATATCTCACTTCTGGATGTGTAGAAAAGTTTTTTGAATATTGGAGTGCTGGATTTAAAAAATATGCTGCAATAATGTAAGCAAACGATTGTATGATATGACAGTTTCAATTTCTAGTCAACAAATGATTTCTAGGCAAATGAATTACCAGCAGCATGCAAGTGTCTATGCAATTGTCCCTCCCATCTTCTATCAATGATGTCCCAATACTTCTTCCAGTTCTTATTTGAGGCCTTATAGCCAATTTTGCTCTATCCATAGCTTCATATATAATAGATAGTGTAGGTTTCTTGTCCTGGTCCACTATCTTCAAGACTCTAACAAGAGGATCCATAATGTTTTGGACCTCTCTTGCCTTCTTCCAAAACCGGTCAGTCAGAATGAGATTAGAAACCTTATCTCGTACACTTCTTCTACTCCTTTCCTTGTTGAATTCACGCCATTCGGTAGTCGTGCACATTCTTTTCAAATCTTGCTCATAGCGAATAAGGCTTTCAATAGAAATAAACTCGGTGGCAAACCGTGTTATACCTGGTCTCAACAAATCTCTATCTTTGGTATATAGCTTCATTAAATTCACCACTTTGAGGCTATTGTAAATGAATGATGTGATCATCTTAGCATCATCCAATATCTCCTTGACTGATTTCAAAGAGCCAATATCTTCAAGCATCAAATCAATGCAATGTGCTGCACAGGGAGACCAAAACAAATATTTTCTCTTCTCCATCAACATGTGACCAGCTGCTTTGAAACTTGCCTCATTATCTGTTACAACCTGCACGATATTTTCTTCGCTAACTTCATCAACAACTTATCCATTAGCGAGAATATATACTCAGGAGTCTTCGAGATATTAGTGGTATCAACAGAAGTATGGTAGATCATGCTTCTATCACAATAAATCATGAAATTAACAGTAGGCTTTCTATTATGAGAACTCCATCCATCACAACATGATCGTGCAACATACTGCGGCCATTTTGTTTTATGAAGCAATATATACTCCAATTTCTTCACTTCCTCCTCTAAATAGAGATTGCCAATCTGGTACCCTGTAGGGCCTTTTACACCTGGACCTGCCTCCGCAATAGTATTAATCTGGCTTGGTAGTAAGGACCACTATCAGCTGTATTGAATGGTATTACATTGTAGTGAAAGAACTTCGCCACGGATTTCCCAACTTTTTTCATATTCTCAGTTGAGAACATGCTTTTGATTGATTTCTGTTTTATTGGGAACATGTAAGGATCAATACCACGAGCTGGAATTTCAGCTTCTCTCATAGTCATACTCCGACACAATCCACGGTTACTCCCTGATCCTGAAGGCTGTGAACTACTGCCACCAATATCAACTCCTTCTCCGATCTCCAAGCCATTTCACGACTTTCTTTCATGGCTTGTTTCAGTTGTCTTCTTTCAACTCCTTCTAAACCACCAACTTCTTCAATTTCATTATCAGAATCTTCTTCGGTCACATCATAGAAATCTTTCTCACTTAAAGATCTCATAAGTCGGTCTTTTTTAGATTTAATGGCCGCTCTTTCTTGCTACCTTCAGAAAGATGTCGTCTATTATTTGAGATATCTCTTTTGATACTCGCAAGCATCCTTCCACCTGACCGGGTACATGTGCTATATGCTGCTTCAATCTAGTGATACCACCATGGACTGTTTCCCACAATAATAGCACTTCACAAGTTTTCTACTTCCACCAACAGGGTACCATGTTCCCATCCAATATCGCGTTGCTTTGGAGCCATACTGAAATTTAAAAAAAAATATCTGTTAAATTAAATTAAAACTAAAATTAACTAAATTAAAAAACATTAAATTAAACTCAATTAAATGAAACTACATTAAATTAAAACTAAACTAGTTTATACTAGATTAAGCAACACTAACTTAATTACCTAACTTCAATAAAATTATTAAATTACCTAACTTAATTACAAAACTTTATTAAATAAATTAACCTAAATAAGTTAACTAAATAAATTAAATTAAATTAAATGCAAATTAATTAGAGAGAGAGGAACAGAGAGAGGGAGAGAGACGGAGACAGAGGAGAGAGAGAGGGGAACACAGTAGTGGAGAGAGAGAGACGGAAGAGAGGACAGAGTGAGAGACAAAGAGAGACTGACAGGGAGAGTGGGAGAGAGTGAGAGACAGAGAGGGGGAGGAGAGAGACTGAGAGGGAGAGGGGGAGAGAGACAGAGAGAGAGAGATACAGAGAAAGAGATACAGAGAGAGAGAATCGACAGAGAGAGAGATACAGAGTGAGTGAGAGAGAGTCCGACAGAGAGAGAGAGAGAGATACAGGGGAAGAGAGAGTCCGACAGAGAGAGAGAGAGTCCGACAGAGAGAGAGAGACAGATAGAGAGAGAGAGTCGCTGCGGTCGCTGCGGAGAGAGAGCCGGGAGAGAGTCGCTGCGGGGAGAGAGAGAGAGAGCGCCGCTGCGGGGTGAGGGGAGAGAGACAGAAAGAGAGGGAGAGAGGAGGCACAGAGAGAGAGAGAGATTGAGAGGGAGAGAGGGGAGAAATTACCTGCAGACGGACGGCGACGGCGACGGCTACGCGCGACGCAAGGGACGACGAGGGCGTCGCGGGGGGGACGGCTGAAGCGCGAGAGAGAGAGAGATATCAGATCTGATCTCTCTCTCTCCCTCAGCGCGTTTTTAAGGGAGGAGTCACGGGCGCCGAGTCGCCCGGATCGGGTCGACTTGGAACCGATCGGGGCGACTCGGCGATCCTCTGTTGACTCGGGCCTCCGAGTTGTACCGGAGGGGGCCGAGTCGGATACGACTCGGCCGAGTTTTCGATCACTGGTCCTCATCACCTTGGAATTTTATGAATTCCTTGGTAAATGACCTTAGCTACTCTACATCCTAGGGCACCTTGGGATTTTATGAATTCCTTGGTAAATGACCTTAGCTACTCTATATCCTAGGGCACTTGGGATTTTATGAATCCTTGATAATGACCTTAGCTACTCTACATCCTAGGGATTTTAGAAATAAAAGTGATCTTCACTTCCAATAGGAAAGTTTGGACCATTAAACTTGCGTGGGGATTTGATGTTAGAGAATCATTGAAAGTCATGTATGTGTGAGCAAATAAAGTGATAGACAAATAAGGATTGTTAACTCTAGATTGTTAAACTCAAATCAAGTGTACCAAGCTCTGATACCAAATGAAATCACCTAGTGAGGGTGTGAATAGTGATGGCTAATAAAAAATGCGGAATTAAAAACTTAAACTATCACAAATAGTAATAAGTAACAACCAAGAAGTGAAGCTGGATTCCCTTTGGAGGGCTCTATAACTTCTCTAGATTCCTCTTTCAAAAGAGGTAAGGTGCTAAAAATAGCTTTCTGATTTAATCACAATGAAATATATAGTGTAAGAGAATATCAACAATGTCAATGAGTAGAGCAATATAGCACAAGTGTGATATCAATGCAATTAACAAAATAAGGAAAATATCACAAGAGCAATATATGAGCAAGAACAAGTAAGAGGAGATAGAACTGAGAAATTTGGCAAACGCAAACAAAGCAATATGTTCTCGAGGTTCGGTCTCCTTGACCTACGTCTCTGCATACACTCTCTTGGAGGATCTAACTTTCCACTATATAACTTGAATCAAATATAACCCCACATCGAATCCCGCAAGACCCGAAGCCGCAACTTCTCACTCTATCTTCTTTCCTTCGAAGATCAACTCACAAAAGAAATACAAGAAGTGGTGATCTCCCACAGATCGCAAATCCTCAATACACAATCCTATAATCCAATGTAGAG
>JAVJIF010004945.1:0-178933 GCA_038442645.1 Agave tequilana | reverse complement strand
ACGCTGGACCTCTGTACGTTGCACTGCAGGTGATATTTATAGGTGTAGAAGGCTACAGAGTCCCGATAAACATCACCACGAAATCTGGGATTCTAACTCATCTGAATTGCCGCGCCTTGCCGAGCATCCGCGGCACTTTTGTGGCTTCTGGCCGCGCGCTTTGGCGCGTAGCCTCTCCTGGTCCGTCCATCTGGGATTTTCCTTCTGGAAATTGAATCCTGGCTCTTAATCTTTGGATTTGGATATAACTTGGGAATCAAGTTACCTAGATCCCAAATCTTTTCCACGAATTTTCCTTCTCTTCTTTTAGCTTTTATCCTATCCTGCAAGTGTTTAGGGTTGAATAGAAGTCTATCCTTCCCTCTTCTTTGTATTTGCAACTTTGGCCCTTGTATTTGCATTTTGACTCTTTGTATTTGCGCTTTTTCACCTGGGCTTCAACATGGCTTGGATCTGGGCTTTTGGGCTCTTTAGGCTTTATTTATTGCTAAAATAACAATTCGAGGCCTGCACACAATAAATTACAAATTATTAATAAATGTGCAGAATTAAATGAATAAATATGAAAATGTGATGGTAAATATGATGATAAAAATGCACTTTTGACTACCAATCACACCCCCACACTTATCTTTTTGCTCGTCCTCGAGTAAAAACAA
The DNA here is from genome assembly GCA_038442645.1 of Agave tequilana. Classification (NCBI taxonomy): domain Eukaryota; kingdom Viridiplantae; phylum Streptophyta; class Magnoliopsida; order Asparagales; family Asparagaceae; genus Agave; species Agave tequilana. The sequence goes on along the minus strand of JAVJIF010004945.1, from coordinate 178,274 downwards.
AGAAAAAAGAAAAAAAATGAAAAGTTAATCTAACCTAACTCACTTTCGTAGGAATCACGATTGCACTTAGCACGTGCAACAAGCCGTTAAACCCTAGGTTACCCTAGAGGACGAGTGTTGTCTCGTGAGGGTTTTCAGCGGATTGCACCCACAAAATCCATAAAAAGGAAAATATTTGAATTATTATTGAAGAGACTAAGTAGTCTATAAGTTTTAGGATCCTCATTTTTTTCATTCTTCTTCAAACCTAGTCTTTATAAAATCAATTGTTATTCATTTTAGGTAAGGATTAAAATTGAATTTCTAATATAGTCTTTTTTGTTACCAAAAGTCATACGCCCCTTGTGAATCTAGGAATTCCTTAACTTGGACTCTCATGCCTCTTTATATTTTTAAACATCATCATAATTTTCTTTCGTGTAAGTATCAAGGCTTCTTGAGGCCCTCATACCTAACTAATTGACTATTAGATGTGTTAATATATTTATTTTTTTTATTTTTTTTTGGCATGTATAACTCATCTAATTTTCTTTCGTATAAGTATCAAGGCTTCTTGAGGCCCTCATACCTAACTAATTGATTATTAGATGTGTTAATACATATATTATTTCTTAGTCTTTTTAGGCTTTCTAATCCACCCATGTAACGAACTTAAAGTCGATGACTCCCAAACCGGTTGGCTTTAGGGCACCAGGTGAGAAAACACCCCGCGGACTCAAATTCGAGTGAACTAGGCCCCAAAACTAAGGACTTTATTTTATTTATTCACCTTTAGGCATGAATACTTATGCTTCTTGAGGCACATGTATCAGCTTTAATTGGTGATTTTTTTTTTTCTTTTTTTTTCTTTTTTTTTTATATGAGGCACAAGGTCTTTGTCTTAGAATCCTAGATATGCATTTGGTATGCACATTTCATTAAGGTAAAAATCAAGACTAATTATTTATTCAATTTCTCTCCTATACCTAAAATTAAACAATTTATTTATTTTGACCAAGTCTTTAGAAATCCTAATCATGATTTTCCTAATCCTTAAAACTAACTTAGATTTCTTTCAAAAAATAAGTCCAAATACTTCCTTTTTATAAAAAAATTTTTTTTTAAATTTTTTTTTATTAGCAAATTTTGTTAGTGTCTACCTATGTTAGTATGTTAGTAAAGCCCACCCCCACACTTATCTCATGCATTGTCCTCAATGTATGAATGAATGCATATATGCATGAAACAGAACAAGGGAAGGCGGAAGTTACCTTAGGGTTGTGGTTCCGGAGGTGGTCTAATTGGTCCACGAAATGCGGCCCATCAAGATAACAGATAATTTGGTGGAACCCACCAGAAACTTTCCTTACATAACCCACTAAAATATATGTATAATCATTTTTTAGTATTTTCACCCCATCAAATTTCCAAATTTCATAATATATTTCAGAGTTAATTGTCTCAACCTCCTTGTCCCAAAATGGAGTATGAAAGGATGGAATTATTGACTTGGACATTATAGGTGCGGGAACGAATACCGACTCAGGGAAGAAGCTCAAATCAAGTAAGGGCTCAGGAGTCGGGCTAGGTTCAAGAATTGGGTCCAAGTCAAGAAATTGAAACTCAAGTCCACAATCTTCTTCCCACAATGGAATATGACCTAATATGGATGATCTCTTTACTTCCAATATTAAGGAATTCTAGCTCATCGCCATACAATTCTTCAAAACTAAGGTCAACGTCTTTCATCAGAATTGTACAATCAGTTTCAGAAGTAAAGAGATTGTGAGAATCTAGGTCATGTTCAAGTTCTAATTCGGGAAAGAAAGACTTGCCAAGTTATCAGTATTTGAAGTTTCGGCAAGTTCACATGATGGTACTGAATTAGAATCTTGTTGTCCAAAGCAACTTGTTCGTCGGATTTAAAAGAGTGGTCAGCGATATCAGAATCAGCCGGACGAGAGAACGTAAGCATTGAACCATCAAATCTATGTCATGATCACGGGCTAATTGAGCCTCAGTCATGGCATCAAGCATCCCTTCATAGTCGATAGGTGCTTCTTGTTGAAAATAGGAAGGGTACTCGTGATAAAGTTGAGTCGGTGGACTCACGTATCATCATGTCTAAAATTGATGGTGATTTTTGCTTGGACTCATTCCTACTCATCATTTCCAAGATAGATGGATTTCTATTCTGAATGGGTGGATCAGAGTATGAATCTTGGGAATATTGTGGACAAGGTGGATACGGAGGACAAGGTGGTTGAACATTAGACTCGGGGGACTCGAAACCCCATGAACTCTGTGACGAGTTGAAATTATTATGAAAGTTTAGTCATAAGATGGAGGGTGTGGGTTATATTCATTCGGATAAGACCATTCCGGCACACTAGATTGGTCAAAATTAGGGTATGCCGGGTTGGTAATATCCGAATAATAGTTAGGGGTGTAATATGGATTAAAATTGGAATTATTATATATGCCATATCACACCAACACAAACAACACAAACAAATAAAACAAACAAAAAAAGAAAAATTCTAACCTAAGTTAGGGTAGACCTATGACCTAGACGACTCCTAACTGGTTAGACTTTCCACGGGAGGTCGGGTGCAGACTTTGACCACAAGTTAATCAGCCAGGTCAGGGCAAGAATGGTGGGAGGTTTTCCGTCAAAGACGTTCCTTAATTAAATAACCACCAATTTTCGGGCTTTCGGCCCTCAATCCCTTTCCTAGACACTGATTTAGCAAGAGTCAACTTCCAGCACTTTTCCTCCTTAGGATAATCTCCTATTGAGTCCGAGATGTCCCTAGGGCCAACGTCTACTAATTTTTAAGTTAGGCTTGGGTTAGTGAGTGCTTGGGATATGATTTTTGGGCTAAGGAAGGGTGATGAAATCCCCACCTTATCTTATTTATAGGTTATGCCCTTAAGATGAATTAGTGTACGTGTAAAGCTGTAGAAAAGTAATCACTCAAGAAAGCAGTAAACAACCAAGAGTGTTTCCTAATCTATATGCTATGCAAACGTACCTTGTCGCCAGCACTCTTCAACAGTAAATTAAAGTAATTGAAAAGACACGTGCCTAATATGCAAACGTCTAATCAATTTTTATCTTTAACAACAATCTTTTTACTGTTGATTAATTAGTAGTTTACAGGTGTGTCACAGAACAAGATAAACAGAGAATAAACAGTATTTAAACTTTGCAGCATCCTGAAGAAATTGCAGTTAGTAGTCCTTTACTGTTGCCGGCGTTTCCGCGGCTTTGGCCGCGGATCCGCGGCAAAACAGTGGGCTCCTGTGCTCTGCCTTCGAGGGCAGAGGCACAGGGCAGCTATATGTCCACTGCAGCTGCTGTTTTCTGTTTCCTGTTCTCCAAACCTGCAAACAGAAAGAATAAAGAATTAGTTAAAAATTAAATTTTTTTGTTTTAGAGATAACTTACCGTCCCTCCCCGGCAACGGCGCCAATTTGTTGACTGATTTTTCCTGCACACAAAAATAAGGATATTAAATTTAGAAATAGTAGTGTGAGGTTCAGTTCTAATCCGCGGTAGCAAGGCTATGCGGGTCGTGATCCTCAAGGAGGGACTGCGATGGAAGCGTTAAGCAAGTTTCTCTAAAAATTTATCTTTTTTAGTTATTTTGTTAGTCACGATGGTATTTACAATGGGTGGTATTTACAGTGAAGTGGAAAAGAAGAATTTAGGAAGATGTGGATCTAAACTAAAGGAAGAAAAGAAAGAAAGATTACCTCTTCAGTCTGCTTACCGTTTGAACCTTTGCGATGATTTACCTTTTCTTAGAAGGCGTACAAGCATGCATATAGGATCGTCCGCCTTCTTAACTATGGAATAAAAAGCAAATAGGGAAAAAAGCAACTATGAAGACCTGTTCATCGCCATAGGCCATCAAGGTTCCTTCTTCGGCTAGGTATTCTCGAAGCAGTTGGATCTCATGGTGGGCAAGACATTAGAGAAAGAAACAATGTCATAAACCAAAAATAGAAAAACAATGATAGACAAAGATAGAGACACAATAAAACCATAAAAATAACAAAACAAGCTTTGATTTGATTTAAACAATGGAGGAAAATTTACAACTTACACCGGCTGTCACCATCGGTACAAGAGGATCCCTTCCTCCATGAATGCAACATCTCCTCTCAGCTTTCACAAAAAGAAAATAAAAATTTACAATGGAATCTAACCTAAAACCTAAAAACCCTAGCTTTTGGCCCTTTGCTGAACGCTGGACGCTCGTACGTTGCACTGCAGGTGATATTTATAGGTGTAGAAGGCTACAGAGTCCCGGATAAACATCACCACGAAATCTGGGATTCTAACTCATCTGAATTGCCGCGCCTTGCCGAGCATCCGCGGCACTTTTGTGGCTTCTGGCCGCGCGCTTTGGCGCGTGGCCTCTCCTGGTCCGTCCATCTGGGATTTTCCTTCTGAAATTGAATCCTGGCTCTTAATCTTTGGATTTGGATATAACTTGGGAATCAAGTTACCTAGATCCCAAATCTTTTCCACAAATTTTCCTTCTCTTCTTTTAGCTTTTATCCTATCCTGCAAGTGTTTAGGGTTGAATAGAAGTCTATCCTTCCCTCTTCTTTGTATTTGCAACTTTGGCCCTTGTATTTGCATTTTAACTCTTTGTATTTACGCTTTTTCACCTGGGCTTCAAACATGGGCTTGGATCTGGGCTTTTGGCTCTTTAGGCTTTATTTATTGCTAAAATACAATTCGAGGCCTGCACACAATAAATTACAAATTATTAATAAATGTGCAGAATTAAATGAATAAATATGAAAATGTGATGGTAAATATGATGATAAAAATGCACTTTTGACTACCAATCATAGACCTAGACCTAGATGACTCCTAACTGGTTAGACTGTCCACGGGAGGTTTAATATAGACTTTGATCACAAGCTAATCAGCCAGGTCAGGGCAAGATTGGTGGGAGGTTTTCCGTCAAAGACGTTCCTTAATTAAATAACCACCAATCTTCGGGCTTTCGGCCCTTAATCCCTTTCCTAGACACTGATTTGGCAAGAGTCAAGTTCCAACACCTTTCCCCCTTAGGATAATCTCCTAATTGAGTCCGAGATGTCCCTAGGGCCAACGTCTACTCATTTTAAGTTAGGCTTGGGTTAGTGAGTGCTTGGATTCTGATTTTTAGGCTAAGGAAGGGTGATTAAATCCCCACCTTATCTTGTTATTGGGTTGGTGCCCTTAAAATCAATTAGTGCAAGTGTACAAGATATGTAAGATTCACTCAAAGCGATATAAATCAACCAAGAAGTGAGTCCTATGCTAAATGCAATGCATACGTACCTTGCTCCAGCACTCTTCAACAGTAAAAATAAATGAATTGAAAAAAACGCGTGCCTAAAATGCAAACGTCTAATCAATTTTTAACTTTTACAATAAACGTTTTACTGTTGATTATTAGCAGGCTTATGTGATGGCATATAGGAAATAAAGAATTGCAGCAAAACTAGAATTTTTGTAAACTAAGCAGCCCTGCAAAAAGCTGTTAGTAGTCAACTCTTCATTGCCGCGGTTTCGCGGCTTTTGCCGTGGAAACGCGGCAATTCAGAGGGCCCTTGGTCTCTGCTTTCTAGAGCAGAGGCCCAAGGCCACCTGTATGTCACTACAATATTAATTTCCTGCTTTGATTATCCTGTAACCTGCAACAGAGAAGAAAATTCGTTTAGTTCTAAAAAATTTTCAAAAAAAATTCAGATTTCAATAAAAAACATGTTACCCTCCCCGGCAATGGTGCCAAAATTTGATTGAGGCTAAACCTGCACACAAAATACGAATTATAGAACTTAAGAAAGGAAATGTGCAAGTGCTCAATTCTTCCGCTATAGCAAGTGGCTATGCGGGTCGTGATCCACAAGGAGGGTTTTGCGATAGAAGCGTTTACGTTCTTTATTGAAATCGTTAAGAAAACAAAACGATAGTTCTTCTCTGTTTTTAAGTTAACAAAAAGAAAAAGAAGTAATAGTTAAAGTTAAGAAGAAAGTGAGAGATGAAGAGGTGGAAAAAATCAGAAAACGGCGAAAGAAAGCGACTATGTACAAGTGAGTCGAAAGAGAATGATTTGGAAGAGGTGGTTGGTGATCTAAACTAAGAAAGAAAAGAAAGAAAGAAAAGTGAAGAAGACTTACCAAGTTTGATTGATGACTTACTTGGAAACCTTTGCATGTTCTACCTTTGTTTAGGAGGCGTTCAACGCATAAATCATAAGCCCGAGCTCAGTCCCCATTCGCATTATATCATCAAGTCTAGCACAAGCATGAAGTGATACGTCTTGAGGAGGAGAACGTCTTCATGGACTATCGTTGGCACTCACATAACATCGTTATACTTGTGCTTTGGAATTCACTTGTAAACTCAACAAAAAAACAAACAAGGTAAAGTGGAAGGAGGAAGAAGAAAGCAAAAGAAAAGTAAAGTAAAGCAGAACATAAAAACAAAGCATTTACCTTTATTACTTACTGAAACAATTGAAGAAAGGAGGAGGGTACATCGGTGTCACTCTCAACATCAGCCTCTCTCTCTTACTTACATGAATCATCATCTAAACTAAGATTACATACAAGTTACATAAAAGAAAAGAAATCTAAACTACAAAGAATGAAAACTAGTCTAAATCCTAACTCTGCATTGGCGTCCATTTTTCAGCGCAAAGAATGCCCTTTTATAGGCATAATCCACATCTATAGGATCCCGGGGAGGTCGGGGGAGAAACGCTCCCCCTAACTCCCAACAAAGCCGCGGAAACGCGGCTTAGGCCGCGTTTCCGCGGCCAGGGTGTGGCCAGGTGGCCACACCCTGTTGGTGGGTCTCCCCGGGTTTCCTTCTGCTTTTATCTTCAGTTGGTTTCTTCGTTTGAGTCTGGGATTTTGACGAAATGGCCTTGGATTCTTGGCTTTAACCGATCGATTCTAAGAGGAATCTTCTCAACCGATTTTCAACCTCTTGATTTTGTCCTGATTTATTGAGTGCGAATTAATTCTGATTTAATTCAGAATTTTGGTGGGCTTTGGGCTCATTTCTCTTCATCTCCTTAAAGATTGGGCCTGCAAATAAATCAAACAATTAATTAGGACTATGCAGGCTTTTATTCTATAATAAGTATGAAAATGTGACACTAAATATGCAACATTAGCGATCAATCAGATTCCTCCATCAGGACTCTCCTCCTCAGCCCTTTTAGAAGAGGTCCCCTTCCCCTGAGCCTCTTTTTCAGAGTTGTCTCCTTCCAGCTCCCTTTTTCTTCTCTAGCTATTCGTAGCTATTTATAGAGAAATTGGAGTATAACCAACCCCTTAAATCTCTCCACCATGGGAGGAGTGTAACCAACTCCTTAAATCTCTCCATAATGGGAAGTTATTCCCCATTATGTGGAGAGAAAATGGGGTGTAACTGACTAAGTTTGTGGCTGTGAGTTATAGCAGAAATGCGGGTCTCGCGCTGGACGCGGACTTTACTCTGATGTTGAGACGCGAAGCTCACAGGCTCGCGTCTGTGTTGGAACGCGGAGCTCCTCAGGCTTGCGTTTGAGCTAAAACACGGAGCTGGCTGAGGTCCGTGTCTGACAAAGGATGAGAGGTTCGCGTCTGGTGACTCCACGTCTGACATTGGAACACGAGGTCTGCGTCTGGCGACCTCCGCGTCAGAAGCTGGAACGCGGGGTCCGTGTCTGACATTGGAACGCGACCTCCGCGTCTGGCATTAGAACGGGACCTCCGCGTCTAGGAGATTCGCGTCTGAGGCTTTGTCCGTAGTAATTTTTTGATAGCCTACACTCTTGGGCTTTGGGGCAGGGGTTGCCCCCTGGCCCCCTTTTCCCCTGGTGCCTATAAATACCCCCCAGGGGTCTTCAGTTTGGAGATATCCAGATAATAGAGTTGTATTTGTTGCTTTTGTTGTTAGGAATTGTAGTTGTTGTTCTTCATCTTCTAGTTTTAGTTTTAGCCATTAGAGTGAAAGAGAGAGAGAGAGAGTGTGTAAGTATTGTATTTGAAGGTGACAAGCAATACAAGTAACTACTTCTCTTTCTTCTTTTCATTTACTTGTCTTTGCCATTTACTTTTACTTCCTTGTTGTAGTGTAACTTCCTTCCTCTTTACTTCTTTTCTTTTGCTTTCTTGTAGTGTAACTCCCTTTCTCTTTACCCCTTTTCTTTTGTTGTTTCTTTTACTATCATGTCTAACTAACTCTTTCATAGCATGGCTAACTAACTACTAACCCACCAATCTCTAACAACTTGCTTGATAAACCCAAATGAGTCAACTAAGTCTTGTGCAAACAAGAGTTATGGCATCTTAAGACGAGGGTTCTAACTCTAACTTACCTACAAGTATTACTTTCTTATATTTCTTGCTTAATGGTTTTTTATGATTTATGAGCTGTGCACTTTACTTGTTGTTGTAAGTTAGAGATTTTCCTTTTAACTTTCCCGATACCATTAGTGCACTTGTGTTTTCCCTTATTCTTGTCTCTTATTGGATCTTGATAAGGGAATGTCCAAGTTTTTGCCGTGTTAAGCTAAGTTATAGGAAGAATTTTCACTCAATTTCTACGTGAATAGTTCCTATGCATAAGGGTTATGCTTGCCTATGATCCATCGTGAGGCTACATCTTCAAGAAGTTAGGGATTAGTGGGAGCAATTAGTAGAAAGTTAGCAATGCACTTTTACCATCTAGAAAAATCACTTTTACAACTATCAACTCATTTTAAAATAATTTTTGAAACCAACTTGTTTTCATTTTTCAATTCTTTATTTTGAAACAAAGAACTTTCTCTTTTCTTGAACAAAGAAGCCGCATCTAGCTTTCATCGCTCTCCCTCCTTGTGGATACAACCCGTATAGCCACTTCGCTACTACGGAAGAATCGTAAAAGTAGTAACATCGACCCACACTCTTTTCACTTATTCTTGTACTTGCTTTTTGCCGATCAACCATGTATCACGCCAGCAAAATACGCACGCAGATGCATTGGCATCTCTCGCTACCTCCTTAGCCCTTCTAACTGGAGTAGTAGAGAAAATACTGGTATACAGCCACGACTTGTATTGCCCAAGAACCTCTTTTAAAGTTCACCAAAATCTGACAGGAGATTGTTAAGCCAAAGAAGCTCTAGAAACTTCAACAGGAGCAGAGCCTAGGGATTGGCGATTCTCCTACATCGACTATGCATTGTACGACATCCTGCCTGATGATCCCAAAGAGGTGGTTGCCATTAGAAGAAAAGCCCACAAATTCTACTATAATATAATCATGTGAACACTATATTGCCGATCACAAGATGGGATCCTCCTCTGCTGTCTGTCACAAAAGGAGGCACAGGAAGTACTCAAAGAAGCGCATGATGGCATGTGTGGAGCTCATCAGCCCGGTCCGAAGCTTGGGGATCGACTCCGAAGACTGGGATATTATTGGCCTAAGATGATCTCGGACGCCATCACTTACGCTAAACGATGTCATGCCTGTCAGGTCCACAATGACTTCATCCATCAAGCACCAGGATATCTTCGCTCTATAACCTTAACCTGGCCTTTAAGATGTGGGGAATGGACGTGGTCGGCCCTATCAGCCCACCTTCATCCAAAGGACATCGGTTCATCTTAGCTATAACCGATTACTTCTCTAAATGGGCTGAAGCTATTCCTTTGAGGGAGGTAAAGGCATCTGACGTGATCAAATTCGTTAAACATCACATCATTTACCGTTTCGGTGTACCACAACAGATTATTCATGATAATGGGCCCTAGTTTGTCAGCCAGGTTTTTCAAAGGTTCTGCAACAAGTTCAGAATCCAGAGTGTATCCTCAACGGTATACTATCCAGCCGCTAATAGCCTCGCAGAAGCTTTCAACAAGACTATTGGAAAGCTTCTCAAGAAATTCGTTTCGAAAAGCCACGTGACTGGGACGACAAATTAGGTGAATGCTTATGGGCTTATCGCACGACGGTTCGAACCCTGACGAAGGCTACACCTTTCTCCTTGGTGTATGGGTGTGAAGCTGTACTCCCATTAGAAATCTAAATTCGATCTCTACGTGTCGCCTTGACAACAGAGATGACAAATGAGGAGAAGCATCGACTTCGACTCCAAGAGCTGGAGGCTTTAGACAATAAACGCCTGCAGCTCAACAGCAAATCGAGCTCTATCAAGCTCGAACTACCGAGCTTTCAACAAGAAAGTCAAGGAGCGAACTTTCAAGAAAGGCGACCTTGTCTTAGCCGTCAGAAGACCTATGGTGATGACGTATAAGACCAAAGGAAAATTCTAGCCCAAATGGGAAGGGTCATTTGTAGTAGAGTCAGTCTAATCAAATGGAGCATATCGCCTCATAACCTCAGATGGTGTTACGCTCATGATGCCAATCAACAGCAAGTTCTTGAAGAAATACTATCCTTGATAGCACTCTTCTCCTGATCAGGTTAATACTACACTTTTGATCAAAACTCCGGATCCAAGAAAAGCTTCTTCCTTTCATTGGATCACATCACGCGTGACCAGTGTCAAGCTGATCAAGCAATAGTCGCATCATGTTTCATGATATAAATATTAAGAGACAAAATGCAAGACTTCGAATTCAGCTTAGTTACTCTTCTATTGACATCCTATGTCCCTAATGGCAAAGGATAGAGGAAATATTGGCTTTCAAGTCCAACATAAGTCTTTGTCAACTCATCATGCTGAGGGGAATAGCATGGCTAGCTCAACTCAAACGGTGGTTGGTAAAGGCCCATGAAATCTGTTGATAGCTTAGGGTTTGCTAAAAATCCTAAGGGACTTGGTCCCATTCTCTCCTCCAAAATCTCCTACCAATTCTCACCCACAGAATGGTAGGGCAAAAAAAAACACTGTGTTCATCTCCCTAATGAAATGAACGTGGATTCAGTCAAGTTAATATTATACCTCTGACAAACTGGATATTTCCAATCCCCATTGGATTCAGTCAAGTTAATATTAAACCTCTGACAATATAAACTCATTAGTAATCCTCGCTGTTATGTTAATACTACTCCTCTAACGGCGAATTTCTCGTGTCTCAGAAAATCAACGATTGTTATGTTAATATTAAACCTCTGGCAGTTCATTTTACTTTTCACCCAAAATCTCCTACCAATTCTCTTTCATAGAGTGGTAGGTCCACAAATGCAATCATTACTATGTTAACACTATACCTTTGACAATGAAAATTCCAATACTCCTCAACGAGTGCAAACTTCACAGGTCTCTCCTCTATATGGAGTCACAAGTCTTTAAATCCTTGTGAAGTTAAAATTAAACCTCTGACATTCCAAACTTCACTTCTCAATTCTCATCAATAGAATGACAAGTCTTCAAAATTACTCATATCGTAAATCAACCATTGTCAAGTTAACTACAACACCTCTGATATTCTAAACTTCACTTGTCAATTCTCATCAATAGAATGACAAGTCCTCAAAATTGCTCATATCGCAAATCAACCATTGTCAAGTTAACACTACACCTCTGACATTTCAAACTTCACTTGTCAATTCTCATCAATAGAATGACAAGTCCTCAAAATTGCTCATATCGGAAACCAACTTCTGTCAGGTTAACATCACACCTCTGACAAATTACTGTTAAGTTTAACACTACACCTCTAACAGTGATTAAATTGCTGCCAAGTTCAATATTAAACCTCTCACAGTCACTTTTCCTCAGGCTTCCATATCAAAGCTGAGATGAGCAATGCTAAGTTTAATATCACACCTTTAGCATCCAGTTCATTGCTAAGTTCAACAATACACCTATGACAATGACTATCCTCAAACTTCCCTATTAAAGTCGAGATGACCGATGCCAAGTTCAAAATTACACCTCTAGCATTACCTTCACTGTCAAGTTTAACAATACACCTATGACAGTGATGTTTTCAGTCTTCCCAAATGGAACTGAAATCCCGTTGAGTCAAGTTAATATCACACCTCTGATCCACATTCCTGTCAAGTTAATATCACACCTCTGACAGTAATCTTAATTCCTGAAATGGAATTTTTCCAAACTTTGACTTGTTAAATCAATTATCGCATTTTTAGCAAGACAAGAGTCCCTACTTATATGTATCTGATTTTCAATAAAAAAAAAGGAAATTCAAGAAATAAGAAGATAAGAAAAGTGTCACTTTTATTAATATTCAAACATATGAAAGTGATATAAGACACTCTCTTATACAATAAGATTGAGTGTTACAATAAAAGAGTACAAAGAAGCCCTTCTCTCTCAGCGAAAGGTTGCACTCACTCCTCAAGACATCTACACTGCTCCAAATACAAGATGTTTGGAAGAGCGCTGAAGAAATGTTCTTCTCTTCTTCCACTGAATCATGTCGCAGTTGACCAGTGTTGAGTCGACCGAGTGCTGATTACATCATGATGCATGATGTAAACATTGAAGAAGCTCATCGCTAATCGAGAACAATGGTGTTTCTCGAGGTCAAAATGCAGAAGAACATTCTGATTCCACCCGACCAACTGGTGTGGGTCGTAATCCTTCGTTGATGAACATCTCCACCCCCAGAAAGTCATCCAATGAGTATGGGTTTTTCATCGATGTCACTTCTGGGGATAAGATTGGTGAAGGGAGGATCCGAGATCTTACACATGACGTCCTCTTTCCTGTGACCTGTAAGAGGACCATATTCACCACCATACCCACCACCATACCCACTGTGATTATGACAAACCCGGGGCATTGCTGGTGCGTCATGTCCAATAAGGCCTTGACAGATGTCATCAACCGCGCGAATCCTCCTTGCCCATGAACAGGAGTTCTGATTCCCCGAGTGCTCCCAATCGAACAAGCTCGCTGGTCGAAATATTCTCCCAAGGGCCCAGCGAAGATGGAGAGGACTGACTGAAGCTGTCAGAACCTGCAAGAAGAAAGAAACCAAAGAGTTAAAATTCTGTTAAGGCAGAAAGGTAAAAGTTGAAGGGCAGATGCAGTTGAAGCTGTGAACTTCAAACGCGGAGTTGACCAGTACAGATCTGAACGCAGCTTGGTTTGAGACCCGCGTCCAAGATACAAGACGCGAGATATCCCAGACGCAGAGGTCGCCACACCAGCGTTTGAAAAACTGGAGTTGCCACATCTAAGTTCAGAGGTCTCGAAAGAATTATAATTCTTTAAGTCAAGAACCTCAAACGCGAACTTTGTATACAAAGCTCGCGTCTTAAGATCCAAGTACAGAGTTTGTCACACTTGCATTCAAAGGACTTGTAACTTAGATTGAAAATCAGCCAGTTCTCTTCAGCAAGAAGCCTGAAAGACGCGACTTCCGATCGCGGGCGCATCAATCAGACTTCAAGAAGAGATCAAGAGATCGAGTTTCTTCAATGGACAGGAAGACAGAAACTCAGAAGGACTGATTATTTCATTGCGACAACTGGTTCCTACTAGGAGAAGAATTCTCTCGAAGTTGAACTTCATGCATCAAGGCGCGATCGGTAAAAGCACTTAAGGCGATGCTTTTTGATCTTGAAATCACTTGATAGTGATAATCTTTGGAAAAGATTAAAGGAAAGCATGGAAGCTTTGAGTTCTCGCTGTTCATTGGAACATATCCCCTTGAAGGGAAAAGGACGAATCAAGACGAAGACCCTCAGAGCACATGCCCTCAAAGAAAAATAGTCTAAATAATGGACTGTTAAGGGGATGAGTCCTATTTATAGGCGAGCCATAAGGCTTACACTTAATGGCATAAAAATCAAAGCCATCAGCCTTAATTCCTGCACGAACATCAAAGTCCAATGAGGAGCTGACGCGTGGATTGCCACTTCGGGAAACATCAAAAGACACAAGTCCCCAATCGTCAATGCTGACTTGGCATTTAAAGATCCAATAAGATCTTTAAGATGGGCTGCATGTGACACTTAGGAGGCTGCGTCAGGCGCAGACTCATAGGTCACGTCCACAAGTCTGCGTCCTTTTATAACCCGAGGTTGCGTTCCTTTCATTCCTACTGAAGAAGCCACAACCGCGCCTCCCGAAATGGTTCAGAGCCGTGTCTCCTCAATAAGATGGAACCACCCTCCACGATTATTCACACTCGTACTTCAAAGTTTGTGCCTTCCCAAGGGACCTGAGTTGTGTCTCTATTGAGTCAGAGTCGCGTCCCCATCAACCAGCTGAGCCCCGCGCGTCAGTCCTAAGGAGTCCAAAATCGCGCTCCACTGCGTCTTGAAGTCTGCATCTTGATAGAATCAAGGGCTGCGTCCATGGATCTACGTCCTTTCATAAGCATGAAGGCTGCGTCCTCTTTATTAAAGAACGCAAATTCGCTCTCAGAATCGCGCCTTTTGTTTTTAAGCCAGGGCCGTATCCTTATCAAAAAAGAAGGTTCGCGCGTCTTCCTTGATGAACCTGAACTGCATCTCCATTAATGAGTCAGAGTCGCGTCTCCTAAAACTGCGTCTCCATTGCAGATGAGAGCCGCGTCTCGTTCAAGAACTCAGTACAGTCTGAGTTTATTATTCATGGCTGTACCCTATCAAAATGACTAAGGACTGCTTTTCCACAAACAGTCAAGAAGTACAACTATAAAAACTGAGTTCATCCAGACATCAAAGAGTCCGAAAAGATAAAGCGAGATAAAAATTGGACAATTTTTATTATTTGACTTGAAAATAATAAAAGTAATACAAACATTCTTATTTAACAAAAAGAGTGTTATAAAAAGGAGAAGAAGGCTAATAATCTTGATTCCCCAAAGAACGGATTTATTCCCGAAGGCGATGTATCTTGAGCTGACGCGCCTTTCAGCTTTTACCAGAGCTTGGACCTGCAACTCTTCCTCGGACAGAAATCTCTTCGTAGCCAGTTGCGCCTGAAGAGACTCCAACTTGGAGGAATGAGCAGTAAGGTTTTCTTGAACCTGTGTCCTTGCAGTTTTCAGCTCTTCCAGCTTTTTTCTAGCAACAACAAGTTTCTGCTCATTGGACTCAATCAAGGCTTGCGCCTTGGTAATAGTAATCCGAGCAGCGGTGATAACTTGCTCTGCACTCTGGATGACGATTTCAGATTCCTTTGAATCGCCAATCAGTCTTTGGTGGTCAGCTTGGAAGCGCTAGAGATGGCGGGCTTCTTCAGCCAGTTGCTCCTCTATCTCTTTTCGCTCATATTCTTAAGCGGCAAGAAGTTTACTCAGCATCGACCGAGCCTCATCCATTGAGCCAGCATTCTCTAGGGTCTTGAACTCCTTCAGGTGGCTTCCCAGTTGTTCAACCAGCATCAGGCACCTCCTAGCTTGCGAAGGACTTCCAGTGTGGCCGATGTTCTCGATCTGATATTCGAGAAGTATCCGGGCAAATTCGAAAGAACTGCCCCTGGAAAGAATCAAATCAATACAAGACCTAATGGAAGTAAAAAATTGTTGCACCATTTGATGTGCCAGCTCTTCCATAATGTCATTAGGTGGAGATAACCTTGCCGACGTACTCCCGGATCCCCTTTCCATGACAGGACGAGTGACGGGAATCAGTTCAACTTATGGAGGGGTGAGACCGACAATAGGTTCATCAGACACTGAGGTAGTCACCAATACCTCCGGCACAGTTATTGTTGAAGCAGCTTCCACTGCAATAGAAGCAACAACAAACTTTACGGCACTGGGTTCCCAGCCGAAGTTTGAACTGTGCTATCTTCTGTGCTAATGCTTACCGCAGCATCCTCTACGTGAGCTACCTCAGTGCTCTCTGCAAACCATAACGTTAAATGTCAGTGGTAATGATAAAAAGGAGAGTATCCAACACGTCAGTATTCTCTTACCAAGTTGAGGATCTGAAAATGGCAAATCCCTGGACAAGCCACTTGGGGATGAGGGCTCCCCGACCTCGATGGTTGCACCCTCATGAGGTATCCCGGTAGCAGGAGCCTCAAGGCCCTCCTGCTGGGCCAGCTCTTGGATCATCTTCTCAATATGAGAAGAAGTTGTGGCTTCACTACCGGTAGCCAATCCTGTAGAAGAAAGTCAAAAGAAAATGTTAGAACACATTCCTAACTTGATGGGGAACCAGTTCAGGAGGACAAAGAAAATATCTTCAGTAGCAGTTACTATCAGCGAAACCATCATAGAGACGTATCCCTGTATCTCTTCCTCCAAGATATGCGAGAATTTGCTTGTATCAGGGAGAGCGGGTTCATCGCCAAAATTGACTTCTTCGCCAGAATAATATCCATGTTCTTCGGACGATGAAGACGATAACTCAACACAAGAGGTCTCCGTAATCGAGACTTTACCACTAAGTACCCCAGTAGTAGGGCTGGGATCAATAATCCGCGAGGCGGGCATTAATACACTGGGAGACCCAGGCTGTTGCACCTCCACCCTTCTCCCATGAGCTAAAGAAGGTTCAGGTTGGGCCGAGATTCCCAAAATCTCAACGCCATCCCTCCTCACCAAATCAACTTCAGGTCGCTCGACTCCTCGGCCATGACTGGTTCATCTGTAAATTCTCCCTCCTCTAGGATCACGGGACCCCTACTGTGCAGACCGCGGGAGTAAAGGACGGGGACTTCTTCCTCCTTTTTTTCTTCCGCCCCCCTGCTCTTCAATACCAGGAGGAACTACTTTGGGCATTGAAGCTTCAGCCTCCGATTCCCTCCTAGCCTTCTTTGGAATAGGCTCACCCTTGGAAGTAGAGCCATGGGAACGTTTGGACACAGCCTACCAACTTTTTTTAACAGGTTGCCTCTTAGGTGCTACTGACCTTGGTCCTATCCCTACTTCCCCTCCTGTTTCCCTCTCGGCTACCTGATACTCGTCCATACCTTACATACGTTTGTTGGACTCTAACTTGGTTTCGTAAGATGCCTTGATTCTCTTAATGCAAGAGGTATTTATTCTGAAACCAGACATCCTACTAGCCAGGGAGTACCAGGTGCAGAAACGAGCCTGGTATGACAATTGGGCGTATTGTGAGGCAAGCTGAAAATAGTTTTTATCTCTCAAGCTATACTGTAGTACCACGCTCGGGCGCCTTCAAATAAATTTCCACTAAAGCAGAGGCCGGCGTTGGGGTTGCCGACATATAATTGATCATAGCCGAACTGCTGAGCAAAACGACTAGGCATGTAAGGCTCGATCGTACATGAATTCTCTTGCTGGAAGATCAGATATCCAGGCATATTAATCAGCCACCAGAAGACTCCCGATGGCAGCCTTGTTGGCCCAAAGGCCTTCCACTCTAGTTTTGATGATGATTAACTCATGTAGTTATGTGTACTAATAATCTTGCAATGTTTAAGTTTCAGATATTTGACAAGATATTAGTTGGTGAAAGCTTCCACACATCTTTCACATGTTGATTCAAGAGCCCGAGCATCAAAGATCATATATAGCACTTGCTCGGTGAATCAAGGAGCTTTGGATCAAGCCGACTTGGAGATTGCGCTCTACAAGAAGACTTGGAGATTGCGCTCTACAAGAAGACTTAGGTATCCATAGCTTTAGTTTTGAGTTTAGATCCCAAATTGTAAAGATTAGAATAGTATGATAAGCTCAAGTTCACAACACACACGTTTCATGTTTTGAACATTGATTTTCGGTTTTAGGTTTAACCGATCTTGTTTTCATGAATAGATTCTATATCAAAACAAGTTTACATGGTTTAATGTATATTAGATTTGTTCTATATACATGCATGCTTCAACTCTTAGACAAACTTACTTTGATATACCTATTTCATGAGTTTTAGGTTTTGTGTTTTAACAAAACTTATTTTTGGAATTTATGACAAAAATCATGATATATATATATATATATATATGTTTCTTGTATATTGAATTTCTATTCATATACAACATGCTTCAAAATGTTTAAATATCATATTTTTGTATTTCAGATAGGTTTTGGACAAAGTGTATTTTCTATTCAAAATTCGAGTTTTAGAAAATACAAGTTTTGGTTTTTGATAAATATGATAAGATACAAAAATAGTTTTAATTGCTTGATATTTGAGTCAAAACTTTTATCACATGTTTATATATCAATGCAAAATGCTAAAACTATTTTTGGGGATTTTTAGTAATTTATAAGAATTTATTTGACATTAATTTTCCTCAGATTTCAGACCTGACTTTTGTCTGCCAGGCTTGGCCGGTCGACTGGTACGGTCGACCGCACCAAAGAAGCCAGTCGACCGTTCCGGTCGACCGACGTGCACGGATACGTGCACGCTGGCTGACTCTGTAGCCGGTCGACCGAAGCGGTCGACCGACGGAGAGCTGTTGGCTCTCAGGAATTCTCGGTCGACCGAGGCGGTCGACCGGTAGCCACAACAGTTCAGAATTTGACCGTTGGGCGGTCGACCGGGCCGGTCGACCGGCAGGGTAATTCTGGCAAATATTCTGTAAACGGCTAGTTTTCTAAATTGCCTATAAATACCCCATTTGAGAGAGGTTTTCTCTAAGGGCTTTAGTGCGAATTTTTCCATACTCTCTGGTGTTTTTGCTGCAATTAAAAGAAGTTTTTGAACTCATATTGAACAATCTATTTGGTGTTTTCATTAGGGTTTGGAAAATCAAAGAAAAGGTTTTTGGGAAAAGATTTTGATTGAACTTCTCTATCTTGGTTTCAGTTTTTCCCAAGGATTTTCTTTGTGATTTCTGATTTCTATTCCTTTGGTTTTCTCCACACTTGAGCAAAAATCTACTATCTATATCTATAGGTTATTTGTGTGGAAGAAGAAGTTGTTTGTGGTTGTTGTTGTGACCACCAAGTTGTAACCCAATTTTTTCTTAGCTTTGTGCTTTGGGTTGTATCCCTCTAGTTGAGAGGTGATCCTTGTATTGGTTGGTGATTGGGAGTTTGTTGTATTGGTTGAGAGTTTGCCTCAAGGAGGAGGTTGTGATTGTTGGAGTTTGCCTCAAGGAGGAGGTTGTGTTTGTTGGCTTGGAGTGGTGCCTCAAGAAGGAGGTTGTATTTGTAAAGAGAGGAGTTGGGTACTCCTTGTGAGAGTTCTTTGTGGACTAGCTAGTGGATTAGAAATCCTTCGTGTGTCGAAGGCGGGGATGTAGAGCTGGGTGCTCGAACCTCGAAACATATCTCTGTGTTTGCGATTGATCCATTGACTCTCTCTCTATCTCTCTCTTTACTTTGTGCCTTGCCTTATTCATATTGTGCATTCATATTTGCTTGGCTTGGTTGTGTGCATCACTTGTTGATAGCACTTGAGTGTATATTTGCATTAAGTTATTAAATTCCGCATTTAGTTCACAGATTAGCATTGTCACCTATTCACCCCCCTCTAGGTGACTCTTTCAGCCCTGTGATATCATCTGGCCCCGCAAGGTCGACAAACTTATCCCCGTAAGACGCATCAGCAATCTCAGGGAAGCGACGGTCGAGCTAATAGTTCGAAATGTTCAGAATGGATTTCCAAACAAAGAACATATTGTAGTGAGTCCAGCTCGAATTCTCCAGCTTCTGCACGAAGGGAACAAAACCTACAGAAAAAGGCACCGCCGTCATCAGTAGAGGGCAGTGCATAACGTACCAGGCCATCAGGTATGTATATGGAAGCTCGATCTTGGGGTTAGAGGTCTTCACTCTGAGCCTTCCCTCCGAATCGACCACTAGCCCGCCCTCAGAATCTACAATGGCCTCCACTTGGCACAAGCTTTTGACTAGAGCCCGTAAACCGCTCTTTATTCTGGCTACCATCGCTAGAAGGAGAGCGATAGACTTCCCGTAAGCAAGCAAAACTGCCGGGTATACCACATCAACAACGATTACTTCACACGGCAGTGTTGGCACCACACAATGCTTCAGCCTTAGCATGAGAAAGCCCGCCCATAGAGCCCGGTCAGAAATGGGAACTCGAGCCTAATGATGAAAACTTTCAAAGACCGTATTAGGTCTGAAAGTGTCCTCATTCGACTCAGTTGTGTAAGAGCTTGTAGAGGCATTGATCCTTTCAGCAATTTCCTCGTCAGTGCAAGGGACCAGACTAGTCACTGGGCTATCTTTCTCATTTATGTCATTGAACAGATAACTCGCACAGGACATCTGCTTGACACTCCTATTCCTCCAGGAGGATATCTGCCCGCAGACGTGAAAGTGGCACAACACTTCCCAGTACGTCTCATACACCTGAGGATCCTCTTTCATCAAGAGGTGAAGCTCCTCCGAAGTCAGGACGTATTCTTCATAAGGGGCATCTCTCATAACTAGCCCCGAGACTTCATATAGTTTATGAAGAGCGAGCCCTGTCTCTCCGACTGGAGTAAAAAATGTGCCCATCAGAGGATTATAATACTCCAGCACCGCATAAAAATTGTGAGAACTCTGCGGGAGGCCATATTGGACAGCCCTGATCGAGTGATATAACCCCACCTGCTACAGCAGAGCCCCGAGCTCGACGAGAACAAATCTAACCATTCTACCCTACCATGATTTGTCAGTAGAATGGACCCACCCAAGCGGATGAAAGTCAACGGGAAAATCACCCCTAACTTTCAAAAACTGATTGATGAAGGTGGCGCCAAGCTAAGGGGTTTCTCTCTTCGGATACTCAGACCTGACTAACCCGGGAAATAAATCGAAGACATCTTTCCCATAGCCTGCAGAGTATACTTCTTTGATATCTAATCTGCCGAGAGAGACGACGGAGACAAACCGCGAAAGATCCCAATCCATCGTACGATGAACGAACATGTGCTGAAGATAGGACAAGGAATACATCCTCTCCATATTGGAAGAAAGAACCTTCTGTCCCCTATTTGACGGAGCCACTTATAATCTATGTCATGAAGAATCCTATCATCCTCGTCAATGGCGTCACCGAAGAGGAAAACAGGCTTCCATAACGAAGTACAGGAATCCGTCTCGAATAGCCCATCGGAGATTATCTCCCAAAGGGTCACCATACTGGCCTTGATGATCCTCTCCCTTCGCTCCTTTGACTTACCTGTAGTCACAGGAGCAGTCTTCTGAAGCACGAATGTCAAATTACGATCTGCGCCACCTACGTGCCCAAAGTGACACTTTTTGGATAAGGGGTTGGAAGAGTATCGCACTACAAAGAGGACAGCACTTGGTCAGAAATCTGAAAGAAAATGGCTAGGTGTTTGAAATTCAAACGCAGAAATGAATCCAGACGCGAAAATCAGCAAAATCCGCGTCTAGACTCAAAAAATGCGAGGTTTGCATGAAGCCCGCATTTTAAAATCCATAACTTAGAAAAATTTCTAAGTATCGGACTCAGACGTGAGACTCAGTAAAACTTGCGCCTGATCTTAAAAGACGCGAGAATCATAGAAAGTCTGCGTCTGAACTCCCCACACTTAGAAATATTCTGAGCATTGAGTCCAAAACGCAAGGCTCAACGAGGCCTGCGTTTAACAAACAGATACAGACTCAAGTTGATGAAGCAAAGACGCAGAGGTCGTCAAACCCGCGTCTTGCCTACCAATTCAAGAACCGCGTCTGAAAATCAAACACGGGCACAGCCTCGCGTTGGCGGTTCACATTCGAAAAAGACTTAAGAGTTAAGAGAACTCTTTAAGCCCCTTCAATGGCAGAAACTAAATCAGATGGTTTTACTACCTGAAATGGGGGCCTCATGCGTGGAAGGACCACCCATTTGAATCTCCGGAGCGACAGCGCTCGAGGATGAGGAAGCAGGTTTGGTCTTCGGTGCCATTTTGACCGTGAGATCAGTGTTGAAGACGGTGAAAATAAAAAAAAACTTCAAGCTTTTTTTAACCCTAGATATAATGCTCAGCGAAGAAGAAGAAGAGTCTAATGATGACTCTTGAAAGACTGTTGTCTTTTATAGGCATAGTAATCCGCAGAGATACGTGACGCATAGCTCGAGGCCTAATCCCCGCCCGACGCATGGGGTGCGTCTTAAATGCGACGCGAACTTCGCACGTCAAAGGAATGATGTCCCCTCAACTCCGTCGGACATGTGGCAACGCGTCCAAAATGCAGGACTTGCTTTTAACAAAAATCGCATCCCTCCAAAGGTCGTGTCTCTTCAGCAAGACTAGAGCTGCGTCTTCACTTCAAAGATCGCGTCCCTCTAGAAGCTGCGTTTCTTCAGCAAATTAATAGATGCGTCCCCACTCTGAGTGAGGACTGCATCTCTAAAGCAACATGACCCCTATGTCTATAAGACTTGCATTCAGTCTTTGCTTCTGCAAATCAGTTCAACAGTATACTGGCACAAACAGACGACTGTTTACCCTTGGTTTAACAGTACACCAACAACCAGCTCAGAGCAATGAGGAGTCTGGACTGCATATCTAGACACTCATCACGATCATCTCTGGTGGCTTCAAAGGGTTTTACAGTACACTCACGAAGACCATACTCCAGACAAGATCAAGCTCAGAGTATCTCAAATGATTGTCAGTTCAATCATGAGAAGTATGAATTCAATCAGAGCCCAAAGTATTTCGAAATCCATCCCAGTCAAGTGCAGAATATCAAAAACTTTGGAGGGGATTCTGTAGGCTGTCTAAAAATCACTGAAGACAAGTCATCAAAAAGCAGAATCCAAACTCCAGACGCTAGACTAATCATCGCCACCAACGCAGTACCAAGACGCGAGGGTTGAAACCCGTGTCTCAACATCACTGAAGTACCAAGACGCGGAGCATGGAAGCCGCGTCTCAGCATTATTGCAGTACCAAGATGCAAAGTCCAAAGCCCGTGTCTCACGTGAAGCTTGACACAGAGTTTGAAGCTCGTGTTTTTCAAGCATCACCTCAATGACAAAACGTGAGGCCCAAAACCCGCGTCTCGGTTATAACTGCTCTCATTACTGGGTCAATTAATGCCCACATAATGAGGGAGTTAACCCCCATTATGGAGTATTTTTAGGGGACATTTTTACCCCCTGAAGCCTCTATAAATAGCCCAGTTTCGCTATGGAAGAGGGGTCAGAAAAATCCGTGGTCAGAGAACTTCGGTTATAAGCCGTAGAAGGACCAAGATCTCTAGGTAAAAAAAAGAGAGAGTTTAACTTTTCTAACAACTTGCTGCGTACAAGTTTGTTTTTGACTACAATCTCTTTGAGATTCTTATTGGACAGAAGGTGTGTTACTTCGTCCACCATCCAAAGAGAGGATTCTCAAGAGGTCCTGATGTTCACTGATCGGGGCGGAACTAGCACTCAAAAAGTGTGTGTTTTGTGAAATCAATGAAAAGCTCGTATGTGCTAATGTTCCCTCGATACTTCCGTTATAGCATTGGCTTAACGGGTCGAATCCATCGGGACGGGAGGCGATAGAAGCATTAACAGTCTCTATTCACGTCGGTTGTTAATAGTTCTTCTTTGTTAAAAGGATTAGAAAAAGAAAAGAAAAGGAAATCTAGAAAGTGGAAGGTGGAGAAGGCGATGAAAACGGCGAAGAAAACAAAAGAGAAGTGGTTTGGAAAATAAAATAAAGATGAAGATGAAACAAAGGTGAACTAAGAGGATCGTGAAAACTTCGATAAGAAAATGATAAAAAGGTTTTGAAAATGATTCTTGAAGCAAATTAAAAAGAATAAGGAATGCTATAAAAGAAATCTCATGGTTTCTAACTACTAATTACTCCACTAACATGCTAACCTCTTAGTAATAGTTTCCTCACATGGATCCTTGGCCATCACTAGTCCTTGGCTTCAAGAGACGATACAAAGCATGGCAAATAAGATGGTTCATCACATTCAAACTTGTATCAAGAGCAAGCTAATACAAACATTAGATCATCAAACCATTAGAAGCAAGCATGAAATAAGAGAGAGTTAGCTTGGTTAGCAAGTTAGCAAGTTAGATGTTAGAACCCATCATCATGAGCCATCAATGGCTCTTGCAAGAGCAAGGCCTTGTAGAGGCTACTAGATTCATGTGGATTATCAAGTAAATGGTTAGATGGTTAGTGGTTAGTAGTTAGTCACCATGAGAAGAAAATCTAGCTAAGCATCATGTAGAAGATGGAGAAGATTATAATAGAGAAGAAAGGAGGCACCTTTACATAGATTGTCACCATCTATTACATCAATCCCTCTCTATCTCTCTCTGAATCTCTCAGCCCTACTACAAGATCTAAAAACGAAATGAAAATACAAAATAAAAGAAATGAAGAACACCTACACTAACCTAAAATCAAAAACTCCTCCTAAAATCCAAAACTGCTCGCACTTTGGCCAACTACAGGGCTATTTATAAGCATAGGAGGATTCTGGAAGACGAGACGGGGCCACGCGTCGAAAACCAACGCGTGGCTCCACCCAATTGCCGCAAAAACGCGACAATTGCCGCGGATCCACGGCAATACCAGGGACTTAGGTCCTTGGTTTTTGGCAGGAGGTCCCCGTCGCTTCGAGAATGTTCCTGGTATATCCCAATTCTGGTAATTTCGCCCGATTATTCGTCTGACGTGCGCAAGAGTCTAGGTTCGACGTATCTTCTAGAAGATCCCTTGCTTGGCCTCCAAGAATTGCGGATTTAGTTACCCTAAAATGGGTTTAATTAAGCTCTTATTACTCCTTTGCCCTTAAACTCTTGATTTACATGCAAGAGAGATCAAAACACGGTTTAGACCGACATTTTATTCATAAATCAGTGGGAAAATGCGATATAATAATGCAGAATTGTAGACTAATCACACCCCCACACTTATCTTTTGCTCGTCCCGAGCAAAACAAGAAAAGAAAAACTATACTACATATGTTATTACACCACTTTCGTAGGTGACGCGATTACACTGAGCGTGTGCAACAAGCCGTTAAACCTCTAGGTTACCCCTAGAGGAGGAGTGTTATCTCTTGAGGGTTTTCAGCGGATTGTACCCACAAAATCCATGAAGAAAGAAGACAAATGTTAGTATTTTGAAAACACATTTTGAAAGAGAGATAAGTTTTCGAAATATTTTTGCAAAAATATAAGCGATCTAAGGTCATAAGTCTACCAAAAATCATTCTTCCTTAAACTTAGTCTCTATGCAAGATCTTGTCTTCAATTAAGGTAAGAATTCAAAATTGGTTTGAATATTTTATCCTTCATAAAACCTAGATAATATGCACTTTGTGATAATGAAGATTTCTGGGATTTCAACTCCAACCATCAAGCCATTTATTTATATTCATATATATATTATATATATATATTCTTTTTTCTTCCCTTAGTTTTCTTAGGCTTTCTAGTTCACCCATGTAGTGAGCCTATAACTGATGACTCCCAGACCAGACGGTTTTAGGGCACCAGATGAGAAAACATCCCTCGGGTTTAAGGACTCGAGTAAACAAGGCCACAAAACTAAGGGGGATTATTTGTTTCTTTTGACCACCGTTAGGCGTGAATAATCATGCTTCTTGAGGCATATTTATCCAGCTTAAAAAGTGATTTTTTTAGTTATTTTTTCTCTTTTTATTTATGACA
Organism: Agave tequilana; assembly: GCA_038442645.1. NCBI lineage: Eukaryota > Viridiplantae > Streptophyta > Magnoliopsida > Asparagales > Asparagaceae > Agave > Agave tequilana. Next base: position 152,852 of record JAVJIF010004945.1, on the reverse strand, counting down.
TTTTAGGTCTTTGTTTCCATCCCAAAAATGTGCAAGTGTGATGTGCATACTATCTAAGGCAAAAAATTCAAGATAAAACTATCTCTCCAATTTATCTTACTTAGCCTATAATTTTAAATAAGATCCATTATTTCTACTAGGTTTAAGATGTCATAATTAAGGCTTCCTTAATTTCTAAGATCATCTTAATTTTCTTAAAAATAGATCAAAACTTTGTCTCTTGTTTCAAAAAGTTTTTAAAGAAAGAGAAAATTCCTATACAAAAGGGAAGATATCTAAAAGTATCCTAAAAGAACTGTAAAAGAAAGAAAATCTAAAAACTCTATGTTAGTAAACCCTCCCCCACACTTATCTCATGCATTGTCCGCAATGCATCGTGATGTATGTATGCATGAAATAAATAGAGAGGAAAGGAAAAATCACCTCAAGGTGGTAGTTCTGGTGGTGGTCTGATTGATCCACGAAATGCAGCCTAATTCAATGTACGTGGAGTCTAGAGGAACCCACCAGCGACCTCTAGAATACAACCTACTAGAATGATATATATATTTATGATTTTTATTAAAAGTTTTACCCTATCTAATTTTCAAATTTTCAAAATAATTTCAGAGTCAAATCTATCAAGACCCTTGTCCCAGAATGGAATGATTGATTCGGACTCAAGAAATACCGGAACTAATACCGACTCAGAAAAAAGACTTAAGTCAAGTAAAGGTTCGGGAGTCGAGATTGGTTTGGAAGTGGGTCCAAATCAAGAAGTTGAAACTCAAGTCCACATTCATTTCCCCATGATGGAATGTGACTTTCTAAGGTTAGTGATTTCAGTTCAAGAATGACAGGTACGAAAATCAAAACTGACTCTAAAATGTTACTTAAATTGGGTAACATAATAGGAGTCAATATTGATTCAGGAATTTGAACTGGATCACAAATTTGAGGATCAAAGTCACATTCCTCGTTGAGTTCAATTCCATAAAAATGAGAACTTGCCAATTTATCAATGAGACTTTCAAAAGTATGAAATTGGTCAAGTTTAATATGATCATCATAAAAGATTGGTGATTCAATTTCACAATGGATTGGTACAGGATCCAATACTGACTCAGGAAAAGGCCTGAATTCAGGTAAAAACACCTCAGTCAATATTGAATCAGGAAGTGAAATTGAATTACCAAGTGGAAGTTCATGATCATATTCATGCTCAAGTTCACTTTCAGGAAAAGGATAACTTGCCAAAATGTCAATGGGATTTTAAGTTTGGACAAGTTCAGATGGGTGTGCTGAAATTGAGTCTTAATTTTCAAAATGACAAGAGTCCTAGGTCAGATCAATAGAGTTTGGGATAGCTGAATTGGTCAAAGGTTGAGAAGATAAAGTTTCCTCATTCCTAGAAATGCTAACCAATTGACTCAATTGTGTTTCCAACCTATTGATAGACTCGGTAGAAGATTTTTGAAATTTTAGCGCGGACTCTTGCAACATTTCTATACTCTTTTCTAGATGTGATTTATCTTCAAGTGGTTGTTCAAGAAAAGGAGTGTAGGAATCTTGGTTTCCAAAACAACCAGAGTCATGGGTCAAATTGATAGAGTTAGAGATATTTGGATTGGTCAAAAATTGATAAGAGAGAATTTCCTCATTCCTATAAATATTGACCAATTGACTTAATTGTGTTTCCAACCTATCAATAGACTGAGAAGAAGATTTTTGAAATTGTAATGCGGACTCCTGCAAGATTTCTATACTCTTTTCTAGACTTGATTTTTCTACAAGTGGATGCTCTAGAATGGGAGTATAAGAATCTTGGTTTTGAAAAGATTGTGAAGAATGTGAGTCCAAAATGTTTTGAGATTGAAGCTTGGACTCACACAAGAGTTCCTTACTTGTTTCCAGGGCAGATGGTTGTTCATTATGAGGAGGTGGAACTGAGTAAGACTCTTGAAAATATTGTGGAATTGGAGAGGTCAACATTTTCTGAAGTTGTTGCTCAGCCTCTTGCAGATTGGCTTCTATACTCTTTTCTAGGTCGGATTTTTCTTCAATGGGAGGTCCAGAAAAAAGAGTATAGGAAGCGAAATCGGGGAATGAATATTGTTTAAATTGTAGACAAGGTGGACACGGTGGACAAGGAGGTTGAAAATTTAACTCGGGGGAGGTGAATCCCCATTGACTCTGTGAAGAGTTAAAATTATTTTAGAAATTATAGTTATATGGGTTGTATTGATTCGGATAAGGCCAAACCGGTGTATTTGGTTGGTTCATATTGTAAAAAGCCGGGTTGGAATTATCCGAATCGAATGGGGTCGGTGTGAAATATGAATTCATATTAGAATTGAAAGAATTGTTATTATTGAATTCCATTTCACAAACAATCACAAACAAAAAATAGAAAAATCAAACAAAAAACAAAAAGAAAAAATCAAAACCAAGCCTATAGTAGGGTTGACCTAGACCTAGACGACTCCTAACTGGTCGATTACCCAGGGGAGGTTGTTGCTTGAATCCGACCACAAGCTAATCGGCCAGGTAGGGGCAAAATACGGTGGGAGGTATCCGTGCGTAAGCAACGGGCCTTAATTACGCCAAACCACGGTATCTTCGAGGCCTAACCTCTTAATCCCCAACCTTAGATACCGATTTCACAAGAGTAAAATTCAAAATAAGTTCCACCTCGGTCAATCTCTTAATGAGTCCGAGATGTCCCTAGGGGCCAATGTCTATCAATTTTTATTAGGGCTTGGGTTGTGTGAGTGGGGAGGTGATTTTTTGGGCTAAGGAAGGGTAATGAAATCCCACCTTATCTTGTATGGGTTTTTGCCCTTAATTTCAATTCGTGCAATGTGCAATATAGACAAGAATATAACACAAAGCGATAAATCATCAACGTGTTTGTCCTATGCTATATGCAATGCAATGTGTACACCTCAATCCAGATTACAACAACAGAACAAAATACAGTATATTGGAATTGAATTGACACGTGCCTAAATGCAAATGTCTAAACCGTTTTAAAAGCGTCCAAATACAGTATTTTAGTTCTTTAATTTATTGTAGTGTGTAGGCAATCAAAGCAGGAAAGTAATAGTACAGATCCACTAGCTATTACAATTCACACATCCCAGCACAACAAGATACACAATTATCACAACATGGCCGCGTTTTCGCGGCAAAAGTCACGTTTGCGCGGCGGTTTTTTAGAAGCTAGTCCCTGCTTTCTAGAGCAGGGAGATGCAAAGCTAGTGTTTATTCTGCAATATTAAGCACCTGTAAAGATTATCCTGCACACCAAAACAGAGAAGAAAATGTTAACAAAAACGTGACATCGAAACCATTCCCGTTCCCTGGCAACGGCGCCAAAAATTTGATCGGGGCGGAACTAGCACTCAAAAAGTGTGTGTTTTGTGAAATCAATGAAAAGCTCGTATGTGCTAATGTTACCTCGATACTTCCGTTATAGCATTGGCTCAACGGGTCGAATCCACAGGGACGGGAGGCGATAGAAGCATTAACAGTCTCTATTCACGTCGGTTATTAACAGTTCTTCTTTGTTTAAAAGGATTAGAAAAAGAAAAGAAAAGAAAAGGAAATCTAGAAAGTGGAAGGTGGAGAAGGCGATGAAAACGGCGAAGAAAACAAAAGAGAAGTGGTTTGGAAAATAAAATAAAGATGAAGATGAAACAAAGGTGAACTAAGAGGATGGTAAAAACATCGATAAGAAAATGATAAAAAGGTTTTGAAAATGATTCTTGAAGCAAAGTAAAAAGAATGAGGAATGCTATAAAAAAAATCTCATGGTTTCTAACTACTAATTACTCCACTAACATGCTAACCTCTTAGTGATAGTTACCTCACATGGATCCTTGGCCATCACTAGTCCTTGGCTTCAAGAGACGATACAAAGCATGGCAAATAAGATGGTTCATCACATTCAAACTTGCATCAAGAGCAAGCTAATACAAACATTAGATCATCAAACCATTAGAAGCAAGCATGAAATAAGAGAGAGTTAGCTTGGTTAGCAAGTTAGCAAGTTAGATGTTAGAACCCATCATCATGAGCCATCAATGGCTCTTGCAAGAGCAAGGCCTTGTAGAGGCTACTAGATTCATGTGGATTATCAAGTAAGTGGTTAGATGGTTAGTGGTTAGTAGTTAGTCACCATGAGAAGAAAATCTAGCTAAGCATCATGTAGAAGATGGAGAAGATTACAATAGAGAAGAAAGGAGGCACCTTTACATAGATTGTCACCATCTATTACATCAATCCCTCTCTATCTCTCTCTGAGTCTCTCAGCCCTACTACAAGATCTAAAAACGAAATGAAAATACAAAATAAAAGAAATGAAGAACACCTACACTAACCTAAAATCAAAAACTCCTCCTAAAATCCAAAACTGCTCGCACTTTGGCCAACTATAGGGCTATTTATAGGCATAGGATGTTTCTGGAAGACGAGACGGGGCCACGCGTCAAAAACCAACGCGTGGCTCCACCCAATTGCCGCAAAAACGCGACAATTGCCGCGGATCCGCGGCAATACCAGGGACTTAGGTCCTTGGTTTTTGGCAGGAGGTCCCCGTCGCTTCGAGAATGTTCCTGATATATCCCAATTCTGGTAATTTCGCCCGATTATTCGTCTGACGTGCGCAAGAGTCTAGGTTCGACGTATCTTCTAGAAGATCCCTTGCTTGGCCTCTAAGAATTGCGGATTTAGTTACCCTAAAATGGGTTTAATTAAGCTCTTATTACTCCTTTGCCCTTAAACTCTTGATTTACATGCAAGAGAGATCAAAACACGGTTTAGACCGACATTTTATTCATAAATCGGTGGGAAAATGTGATATAATAATGCAGAATTGTAGACTAATCATTCACCCAATCAACGGAAAACAAGATTCACTTTCCATCGCCACATCAAGAACCCGATATTAAACAAAGGGGAGATTTGAGCTTGAATATCTCCCCTCTGTTGTAAAAGATTATTGATTCGTTGTAATTTTCTTTATAATCAGATAAAGAATTTTCATCTAAATCTTTAATTTTCCTCACCAAATAGTTGGGTGCGAGGGTTAACATGAGACCCGCCTCCTATGGTTGAAACGCGAAGCTCTTATGAAGCCTGTGTCTGAACTCCAAACTTAGAAAAATTTTCTAGTCTGGAAGCACAAACACGAATCTTATAAATGAGACCTATGTTTAAGATCTCAGGACGTGAAGTTAGCTATGCTTGCATCTAAGATCTCAAAACACGAAACTTGTCAGGACGCGAAAATCGTATCAAAAAGATCGAGACCAGATCTGCGTTCTACCCATTAACACGAGAATCGCGTTTGCAAAATCAAGCATGGACTTGTGAATCTTAAACCAACTGTCCAACTTTAAAAGAAGCTTTGAAAACTTAAGAAAGAAGTTAAGAAATAGTGTCTCTTCATGATCAGCAATAACAAAGCTTCGACGGTGTCTCGCCATGTTCGACAATGGCGAAAGCCATTTCCTACCTGATGAAAGGATCTTTTAAAGGAAAATATCATCCATCAGGGTGCGACAACAAGGATGCCAAAAGAAGAAATGATGCTTTTTGACTTTAGGATTACTTGACAGTGATAATCTTTGATTGCGAAAAGCATTAAAGCTTTGGGTTCTTCTGAAGACCCCAGAACTTTGAAAGTTCTTCAGAATACATGCTTGAGAAGGAGGACAGTCAAAATGAATGACTATTAAGAGACTCTTAGTAGGCTCTAATGGCCTTAATTAACGGCGTAAAACTCAAAATCATTCTTAAAAGCCTCTTAATGACCTTAATTCAAAGGGCGAATCTCAAATTCAGTCTGAGCAAGACACGTGCCTAACACGTTAATCGAGTTTAAAGGACATTTACACTCAAAAATTCTCAATGACCTTTGGGTTTCTGAGCCAGACACATGTCTCAAGCAGCGCCTGCATTCGCGCCTCGAAGCACCTAACACAATCTTCGTGTTTCAAGAGCCGCGTCTCAACAACAATTACAGACCGTGTCTCTACAACAATTGAGAGCCGCGCCTCTACAACAATCAAAAGTCGCGTCTAACATTGACATTCGCATCTCTATAGCAAGTGAGGGTCGCGTCTCAATACCACTGAAGTTCGCGTCTCCACTTGATCAGTGTCACAACTGTATCTATGAGGGCTGCGTTCTCTTAAATACGATGAGTATGTCTCTTCTTCTGCAATCAGTTCAACAATACACTGGCAAAAATAATCGATAACTCTACCGGTTCAATAGTACACCGATGAACAAACTAGAGCTCATAACAAGTGCTAGACTGAGTTTATAAGACAATTCTAATGATCTTTTCTGGAGACTTCAAGCAGTTCAAAAGTACACTTATGAAGAACATAATCCAGACAGGATCAAGCTCAGGACATCTCAAAAGATTATCAGTCCAATCATGGGAAGCCCAAAATCAACTGAAGTCCAAAGTGTTTCGAAATCCGTCCCAATCAACTGCGGAGTTTTAAAAACTTTATAGGAGGTTCTGTAGGCTATCTAAAAATCTCTAAGGACAAGCCATCAGACATGGGCTCCATTTCAACGCGAAGGTCGCGTTTCAACTAAAATGCGGACCTAGCGTCCAAAGAAGCATGAAGATTTCAGACGCGAGTCTAAGTAAACCCGCATTCAACGCGGGTCTGAGTAACTTCGTATCCAATTCAAGTACGGGTCTGAGCAACTTGGCACTCCACTTTAGATGCGGGTCTGAGAAACCCTGCGTCTCTCTTCAAATGTGAGTTTGAGTAACTCCGCATTCTGAGACGCCCGCGTCTACAACAAGTAACGCGAGGTCCGCATCCAGCATGAGATCCACGTTTCTATTGTAACAAACCCCCATTACTGGGTCAATTAACTATCCATGTAATGGGCGAGTTAATCCCCATTATGGAGGAATTTTAGGGGACAATAATACCCCTATGCCTCCCTATAAATAGCCTGAGTAGCTATGAAGAAGGGGAGACTCTTTTTGGAGCAGTAAAGGAGCAATCAGTGGACTCTAAATACCCAGTGTGTTAAAAATAAAGTTCCTTTTGGATTAGTCTCGAGAGCATCCTGAAGAGAGGCTAGACAGTCGGCCGATCAATGGAGAACAAGAATCACTCTACACCGCGACAAAGAACCCAACCTTAAATAAAGGGGAGAGACTGTGTCTTCTCCCCTCTTTTGTAATCGGAATCATTCCATTGTAATTTTTCAGCCACTCAAAGAAATCTTACATCGACCAAGGCATTTTTCCAACCAAACACTCGTGCTTAGGTGTTGAGACGTGCATTTGAAGAATGCGGGTCTCTTGTTGCTTAGGAGAAATGCGGGTTTGAGGCTTACGTTCTGCATCTGCACAGACGCGGGTCTCACTTTTTGGAACAAAAACGCGGACCTCGCATTTGGGCGTTGAGATGTGTGCTTGAAGAATGCGGGTCTTGTGTTGCTTCGAAGAAATGCAGGTCTGAGCCTCGCGTTCTGTATTTGCAAAATAGATTGCAACTGCAAAATCTTTAATTTATTGTCAACGGGCGTGATGTTTTTGCCGACGTTCAGCATTCCGGTTGAGCCTCGAAGCTATGGAGAACCCCCGACATATGGAATTGCGAAGTTTGGAGAGGAGAGAGATAGCTGGACTAGCCTTCATCACTGTGAGCTAGCATACTCCTGAGAGACGTTGACGTAACCTGTGTGGGCTATACAGGAGGTTTTCAAAATCTTGCTAGACATGGCACCGTGAGCAATGGCATAAGCCATTTTTGAAGAAGCCTCCAAAGAGACTTGAGAGCGGGTTCCTGCAGAGACGCTGCGGTACTGTCGCTTTGGTTTTGGGCTATCTGAGCTCGAAGAAAGAAAATTTTCAAATTTCTCTTGGTTGAATTCGTCGATGAGTGATTCGACTGTTGATCCCATGAGTTTGATATCAGCTTGTGCCACAGTATTCTTGTCAGTAAAGAAATAAGTCCCAGCAGAGTTGCTATCTTTTGTTTGGTCAGAAAAATGTGAAGTAAAATTCTTATTGATTTCAAATAAAATTACAATGGATCAAAATCTGATTACAAAAGAGGGGAGGATATTTGAATCTCCCCTTTGTTTAAGGCTGAGTTCTTCGCGTGGTTATGAAGAGTGAATCTTGTTCTTTGTTAACCAGTTGAACGACAAGCTTCCCTTGGATCATTTTAGGGATGTAAGTCACTCCACTTGGACACAACAAGTTTTAGAGTTCTCTTTTGAAGAAAATTTCTCTCTCTCTCTCTTTCTTCTTTTGAATACCAAAAGATTCTATCCTTCCCTCAAAAAGGCCGCCCCCTTTCAATAGCTTCCATGGCTATTTATAGATGTAATCAAGGGTAGAATTACCCCTTAGAATTCTTCCATAATGGGGATTAACTCTCCACTTTATGTGGGTGTTAATTGACCCAGTAATGGGGCAGTTACAATAGAAACGCGACCCTTGCGGGTTCTTGTTCTGTTGTTGAAACGTCGGGCTGGTTGAGCTTCGCGTTTGAGTTAAAATGAGAGCTTCACAATTTCACGCTTAAGTTGAGACATGGGCTTGGTTGAGCTTCCGTTTTTGAGTTGGAGCGCGGGCTTCGCAGGCTCGCGCTTAAGTTGAGACGCGGGCTTGGTTGAGATCTGTGTTTGAGTTGAAACGCTGAGCAGACTTAGGCCCGCGTTTACCATTAGACACGAGGTTCGCGTTTGAGCTGAAAACACGACCTTCGCGTTTGAGTGACGTCCACGTTTCTAGACTTGTCTTCAGTGATTTTTAGACAGTCTACGATTGGTACTTGGTTTACTTGACAATTAGTAGGCCTAACATTATGTTTAGATTTCAATCTTGTTGTAAAGAGTCTCACTTAATTGCAGTAAAACGTATTATTAGATACCTTAGGAGCACTATTGGCATTGGATTGTGGTATCCGAAAACCGAACAATTTTCAGTGACGAGTTATTCAGATGCGGACTATGTCGGTTATAGATGTTGGCCCAAGGTTACAATCAACCCATGTTTAGTGTATTTTGATGATTACAAAACATATTAGTTATTTGTACTAATATAAATTGTTGTTTAAGTGTGTTTCAGGTTTATATATTAAAGAGATGAATTCTTCCCTAAAGGAAGGTACATTGGACTCAAGACAAGTCAAATTGGGCTCAAAGTACAATATTGAAGATCAAGTGAAGATTGCCCATGATGAAGTCTTGAAGACCTAGAAGTTTGTAAGTGTAGTTTTGTTAAAGATAGAATATGTGAAATTTGGCTCTAGGATTTGCACACACACTTGTTTTGAATGTTTCTATGTTTTTGAAAATGTTTATTTCTAAGTTTATGCCTTGGTTTATACATACATGTACTCAAAGTTTTTTATCTTCAAAAACGTGTTTAAAACATGTATATAAACAAAGTTCAGCATAACACTTTATTCCAGAATTTTTTTTAAAGATTTTTTACAAATTTTTCTAACTCAAAAATCTGCCCAAAAAAAAAATAACTATTTCAGGCAGACCGGTCGACCGGCAGTCGACCGGCTGCTGTGTCCAGACATGCACAGGCTGTGCATGTCTGTCGGTCGACCGACCTACATATCGGTCGACCGGAAAAGAGATTGTTGCTCTCTGTATCTTTTCGGTCGACCGGGTCGGTCGACCGATAAAAGGAAACTGTGTTTCCTTTGTTGGATCGGTCGACCGGCAGTCGACCGAAGCTCCAACGGCTCTTTTGCCAGCAGAGACCCGGTCGACCGGCAGTCGACCGGTAGGCCTGCATCAGCCATAACGGCTCTTTCTTCTTTTGGAATTTCTGAAAAACTGTTTTTAGTTTTCTCTTTAACAGAGTTTTTAGGAGTTGTTGGGACTCTTTTTCTGATCAAATTAGCTGGAAAAATCAGAGTTTTAACCTATTCTCTCCCTATAAATAGTGGGGAATAGGCCTTAGTTATTTACCAAGAAAAATACAAGTTTTCATAGTTTTCAAGAGAAAGAGAAAAATAGTTTAAAGCTTTCATTTCCATTCTTTCAAAATTGGTTTTTCAGTTGTTGTTTGATCTCTAATATCACTCTACAACTGAAGCTTTCCTCACCACACTTCATAGAGCCAAAAATTTCATATTCTTTCTATAGGTGAAGTTGTAAAAGAGTGAGAGTGTTTGTAAAAGAGTGTTGTGGTCTAGTTAAAGATCACTATTTGTAATTCTTGTTCTTGTGGAGACAAGCTCCTTGGTGGAGTTTCTTTGTAAGGTGAAGCTACGGGCTTGAGGTCTTTGGAGGCCTAACTTGTACGGGATCCTAAGGGGATAGTGGAAACCCTTCACGGAGGTGAAGGCGGGGACTAGAGCAACGGGCTCGAACCTCGAAACAAATCATCTTGTTTGCGATTGCCTTGGCGTTCTTCTTGCTTACTTTCTTGCTTTATATCACTTCCAATTTATTGCTTGAGAACTAACTTTTATTTGTGCAATCCTTATTTGTTTACTTTACTTGCTATTTTACTTGTGGAATCTTGTGTTGATATACTTGTTGTGTTACATTGTGAGCTTTTCATTTTCATCATCATACTTGGCATTGATCAATCACACCTCAATACAACACGGTTGCATTGCGCACCTCTAACCCATTTAAGGGGAATTGGGAGGAAGGAGTTCAGAACCTCGCAAGGGGTATTCGGCTCTTAGTCGTGTTTTTGAGAGATTGTTGCATCACTCATTTCACAAGTTTTAAAAAGATCATTAGATTAGCAATTACACCTATTCACCCCCCCTCTAGGTGTATTTCAATTGGTATCAGAGCTTGGACTCTAGGATTTGGCTTAACAACCTTAGAGAGATCCTCATATTGCTAATCATTTCATTCATTTCCACATAGTAAACATGGCCGATGGTATTAAGACACCCCCTAAGTTTGATGGACTTAACTTTCCCATATGGAAGGTTAAGATGACCGTTTTCTTGCAATCTCTAGGTAGCCGAGTTGCAAAGGCCGTGACTAAACAATTTAGTGCCCCCGATGGTGATGAATCTACTTGGTCCGAAATTGAGACCAAGGAGTTTGATGCCAATGCTAGGGCTCATTATGCACTCCTACAAGCCCTCAATGATGATGACATAGCTAGAGTCATCCATTGCAAATCCGCCTATGAGATTTGGACCCATTTGCTAGTAACACATGAGGGGACATCACAAGTGAAGAGGGCCAAGATAGACCTTCTTCGGTCCCAATATGAAAATTTTAGCATGCAAGAACATGAAACCATAGATGATATGGTTACTAAATTTACTAAGATTACTAATGGGCTTTCTTCTCTAGGTGAAGACATCAACAACGACCAAAGGGTGAGAAAGATCATCCGGGCTCTTCCTCCATCATGGGAAGTGAAAGCTACAACATTGAAGGAACTCAATGATAAAGATGAGATTGAGCTCATCGGACTCATTGGGAATTTAAAAACCCATGAGATGGAGAGGAAGGCAAGGGAGGACATGGCACCCTCCAAGAAGAAGACTATTGCCTTCAAAAGTCATGCTACCTACTCCGACGAAGATGACGAAGAAGAAGATGACGAGGAGCTCTCACTTCTAGTCAAAAATGTCCGGAGGATGTACAACAAGGCAAAGTTCCAAGGAAGGAGGAGATGGCAAGGAGGCAAGGAAGAAAGGAAGATCATTTGCTTTAATTGCCAAAAGCCGGGACACATAGTAGCGGAGTGTCCGGATCAAGTGAAGCCATCTTCATCCAAGAAGCCATACAAGAAGAAGGCTATGAAAGCAACATGGGATGACGAAAGTGAATCCGAGGAGGAGATCGACACCGCCAACATGTGCTTCATGGCAAATGAGAGCACAAGCAAGGTAACCCCCTCAACTCTTCTTGATGATGATTTATCCATGGATGAGCTAGGAGAAGCATTTATAGAACTTTCTCAAAATTATGACTTCATGAAGAAAAAATACTTGAAAATGAAAAAGGATAATGAATCTTTGAATATTCAAGTGTTAAATCTTTCTAAAGAAAATAATGACTTGCATTCTTCTTTAGTTTCCACTAAAAATGATTTTGAAAAATATAAGATTGCTTGTAAAGGAAAGACCCCATTTGTAGATTCTAATGAGATTGTCATGCTTAAGGAAAGATTAGACTCATTAGATGTTGTTTTGAAAAAGTGTAGTGAGTTTGATAAGAAGAAGATGGAGAATATGTTTCCTAAGAAACAAGCTCCTAAGAAAAATATTCATCATGCTCATACTCATGCTCATGTACATGCTACACAACCTATGCATCATGGTAAACCCCCAAAGCATGCTCACACTTCACATACACACCATGCATTCATGTATAGAAAAGTGTACTCATGTTCACATTGTGGACGGAAAGGACACTTAGCTAATTTTTGTTATGATAGACTAAGTGCATCACATCATAATGTTTGGGTTCGTAACACTAACTTTCAAGGACCCAAGAAAGTTTGGGTACCAAAGTCAACTATTGTTTTAAATGATGTAGGTATTTTCCAAAGCTCAAAGACGTAGAGGTTTATGGTATCTTGATAGCGGTTGCTCAAGGCACATGACTTGGGACATCAACAACTTTGCAACCCTATCAAGATATCATGAAGGTGGCACCGTCACCTTCGGAGATGACGCCAAGGGTAAAATCATCGGTATTGGTAATGTAAAACTTGGCACCTCTCCTTTAATTGAAAATGTGGTTTTAGTTGATGGCCTCAAGCATAATCTCTTGAGTGTTAGTCAACTTTGTGATAAAGGTTTTGATGTAGTTTTTGACAATGTTGCTTGTAAAGTAATTGATAGAACTTCCAATGTTTGTGTATTTTCCGGTTTTCGTGAAAGCAATGTTTATATGATTGATATGCTAAATATGTCTTGTAATATAACATGTTTAAAAGCCCTCAATGACGACTCTTGGTTATGGCATAGGAGATTAGGCCACGTTTCATTTGACCATATTTCTAGGCTTAACTCTAAGGAAATGGTGAAGGGTATTCCTTCATTGAACTTTGAAAAGGACCGAGTTGTGACGCATGTCAATTTGGGAAACAAACTAAGTCCTCATTCAAATCAATTAAGGATATCATGTCATCACGTCCATTGGAGCTAATCCACATGGATTTATTTGGCCCAACACAAACCAAAAGTTTAAGTGGGAGTAGATTTGCTTATGTTTTAGTAGATGATTTTTCGCGTTTTACTTGGGTTTATTTTCTTGAACACAAAAGTCAAACCTTTTCACATTTTCAAGCCTTTAAGAAAAGAGTTGAAAAGGAAAATGACTCCTCAATAATTAAAATAAGAAGTGATAGAGGAGGTGAGTTCATTAACCTTCCCTTTACCACTTTTTGTGAGGAACATGGAATAAAACATGAACTTTCTTGTCCTAGAACTCCACAACAAAATGGAGTAGTTGAGCGGAAAAATCGTACTTTACAAGAGATGGCTAGGACAATGTTAAATGAATATGGTCTACCACATTATTTGTGGGCAGAGGCCGTTCATACTTCATGTTACATTGCAAATCGTGTTTTCCTATGTAAAAATACTACTAAGACTTCTTATGAGATGTATTTTTCTAGAAAACCCAATGTTTCTTATTTCAAAGTGTTTGGTTGCAAATGTTTTGTTTTAAATACAAATATTAATTTGGGAAAATTTGATGCTAGATCATATGAGGCTATTTTTGTAGGTTACTCAAATACTAGTAAGGCTTATAGAGTCTTCAATAGGTCAACTTTGACTATTGAGGAATCTATTCATGTTAAATTTGAGGAATCTAACAAGTTTGTTAAGAATTGTGTAGAAATTGATGCTTTAGATGAAGGCTTGGAGAAAGTGACCTTGGAGGATGCTTCTACCATGGGAGACAAGCCAAAGGATGGTGATGGAAGTGAAGCCAAAGTGGAAGAGGCTCAAGGAAATGAACATCAAGCAAATGAAGAGGAGCCCTCTCAACCACTACCAAAGGATTGGAGATTCAATCCTCATCATCCCAAGGACCTCGTCATAGGTGAAGTATCAAAAGGGGTAACCACTCGCTCTAAGATTCAAGATTTTTGTGGTAATTTTGCTTTTATTTCACACATAGAACCTAAAAATGTCCTCGAGGCCGAGGCCGATTCATATTGGTTGCTTGCTATGCAAGAGGAGCTTAATCAATTTGAGCGCAATCAAGTATGGCATCTTGTTCCTAGGCCCCAAGATAGACCAACTATTGGTACTAAATGGATCTTTAAGAACAAGTTGGATGAATCGGGTAATGTAGTTAGAAACAAGGCTAGGTTAGTTGCCCAAGGTTACACTCAAATCGAAGGGATCGATTTTGAAGAAACCTTTGCACCCGTAGCACGGCTCGAAGCCATACGGATGACCTTAGCATATGCCTCATTTAAAGATTTTAAGTTATTTCAAATGGATGTAAAGAGTGCTTTTCTTAATGGTTATATTGATGAGGAGGTGTATGTTGAACAACCCCCCGGGTTTGTTGATCCTACACACCCTAATTATGTTTATAAATTAGATAAAGCACTATATGGTTTAAAACAAGCCCCTAGGGCTTGGTATGAAAGATTGTCTTCATTTTTGATTTCAAATGATTTTAAGAAAGGAAAAGTTGATAAAACATTATTTACCAAACATATAGATCAAGATATCCTCATAGTTCAAATTTATGTTGATGACATTATTTTTGGATCTACTAATGTTTCACTTTGCAAGAATTTTGAGTCATGCATGAAAAAGGAATTCGAGATGTCTATGATGGGGGAGCTCAACTTCTTCCTTGGACTTCAAATCAAGCAACGTAGTGATGGGACATTCATCAACCAAGCCAAGTACACCAAAGAACTCATCAAGAGGTTCGGGCTTGAAGGATCCAAAGTAGCAAAGACTCCCATGGCAACCACTACGAAACTTGACAAGGACGAACAAGGTAAGGAAGTAGACATCAAATTATTTCGTAGCATGATTGGTAGTTTACTCTATCTTACGGCTAGTAGGCCGGATATAATGTTTTCCGTATGTTTATGTGCACGTTTTCAATCATGCCCTAAGGAATCACACTTAATAGCGGTAAAACGCATAATTAGGTATCTTAAGGGCACAATTGATTTAGGTTTGTGGTATCCGAAAACTAACCAATTTACCATGACTAGTTATTCGGATGCCGACTATGCCGGTTGTAGGGTAGATAGGAAGAGCACAAGTGGCACTTGCCAATTCTTGGGCAATTGTCTTGTGTCTTGGTCTTCCAAGAAGCAAAATAGTGTAGCCCTTTCAACCGCCGAGGCGGAGTATGTAGCAGCCGGAGCTTGTTGTGCACAAGTACTCTGGATGAAACATACTCTTCTCGATTTTGATTTACATTTTGATCATGTTAAGATTTATTGTGATAATACTAGTGCTATTCACATGACCAAAAATGCTAATCAACATAGTAAAACCAAACATATAGACATTAGATATCATTTTCTTAGAGATCACTTTGAAAAAGGTGACATAGATATTGATTTTGTTTCCACAGATTTTCAATTTGCAGATATTTTCACAAAACCTTTAGATTATGCAAGATTTTCATTTATTTGTGGTGAATTGAATGTATGTAAGATTGATACTTAAAATATCTTAGTTTGTTTTGTTTTGGTTTCTAATATGTTTGTTTTGTTTTGTCTTAAATTTTTTTTAACCCTTTTTGATGTATGACAAAAAGGGGGAGAAATATAAATATATATAAGTTTGGAAAAATATATAATTTTGTTATTCCTTATGATAGTTTATTTTTTGGTGATGATATTTTTCAATGCTTTATGTATGCTTACATAGTTGTTCATATTCATGTTAAATACATAGCATTGTTTAAGGGGGAGCTCTCCAAGCTCTTTCCTCTTTTATTTGTTTAATAACTCATATGTTTTGTCATCATCAAAAAGGGGGAGATTGTTGGCCCAAGGTTACAATCAACCCATGTTTAGTGTATTTTGATGATTACAAAACATATTAGTTATTTGTACTAATATAAATTGTTGTTTAAGTGTGTTTCAGGTTTATATATTAAAGAGATGAATTCTTCCCTAAAGGAAGGTACATTGGACTCAAGACAAGTCAAATTGGGCTCAAAGTACAATATTGAAGATCAAGTGAAGATTGCCCATGATGAAGTCTTGAAGACCTAGAAGTTTGTAAGTGTAGTTTTGTTAAAGATAGAATATGTGAAATTTGGCTCTAGGATTTGCACACACACTTGTTTTGAATGTTTCTATGTTTTTGAAAATGTTTATTTCTAAGTTTATGCCTTGGTTTATACATACATGTACTCAAAGTTTTTTATCTTCAAAAACGTGTTTAAAACATGTATATAAACAAAGTTCAGCATAACACTTTATTCCAGAATTTTTTTTAAAGATTTTTTACAAATTTTTCTAACTCAAAAATCTGCCCAAAAAAAAATAACTATTTCAGGCAGACCGGTCGACCGGTAGTCGACCGGCTGCTGTGTCCAGACATGCACAGGCTGTGCATGTCTGTCGGTCGACCGACCTACATATCGGTCGACCGGAAAAGAGATTGTTGCTCTCTGTATCTTTTCGGTCGACCGGGTCGGTCGACCGATAAAAGGAAACTGTGTTTCCTTTGTTGGATCGGTCGACCGGCAGTCGACCGAAGCTCCAACGGCTCTTTTGCCAGCAGAGACCCGGTCGACCGGCAGTCGACCGGTAGGCCTGCATCAGCCATAACGGCTCTTTCTTCTTTTGGAATTTCTGAAAAACTGTATTTAGTTTTCTCTTTAACAGAGTTTTTAGGAGTTGTTGGGACTCTTTTTCTGATCAAATTAGCTGGAAAAATCAGAGTTTTAACCTATTCTCTCCCTATAAATAGTGGGGAATAGGCCTTAGTTATTTACCAAGAAAAATACAAGTTTTCATAGTTTTCAAGAGAAAGAGAAAAATAGTTTAAAGCTTTCATTTCCATTCTTTCAAAATGGTTTTTTAGTTGTTGTTTGATCTCTAATATCACTCTACAACTGAAGCTTTCCTCACCACACTTCATAGAGCCAAAAATTTCATATTCTTTCTATAGGTGAAGTTGTAAAAGAGTGAGAGTGTTTGTAAAAGAGTGTTGTGGTCTAGTTAAAGATCACTATTTGTAATTCTTGTTCTTGTGGAGACAAGCTCCTTGGTGGAGTTTCTTTGTAAGGTGAAGCTACGGGCTTGAGGTCTTTGGAGGCCTAACTTGTATGGGATCCTAAGGGGATAGTGGAAACCCTTCACGGAGGTGAAGGCGGGGACTAGAGCAACGGGCTCGAACCTCGAAACAAATCATCTTGTTTGCGATTGCCTTGGCGTTCTTCTTGCTTACTTTCTTGCTTTATATCACTTCCAATTTATTGCTTGAGAACTAACTTTTATTTGTGCAATCCTTATTTGTTTACTTTACTTGCTATTTTACTTGTGGAATCTTGTGTTGATATACTTGTTGTGTTACATTGTGAGCTTTTCATTTTCATCATCATACTTGGCATTGATCAATCACACCTCAATACAACACGGTTGCATTGCGCACCTCTAACCCATTTAAGGGGAATTGGGAGGAAGGAGTTCAGAACCTCGCAAGGGGTATTCGGCTCTTAGTCGTGTTTTTGAGAGATTGTTGCATCACTCATTTCACAAGTTTTAAAAAGATCATTAGATTAGCAATTACACCTATTCACCCCCCTCTAGGTGTATTTCAATAGAGTGGATAGAAAGAGCACTAGTGGAACTTGTCAATTTCTTCAAAATTATCTCATTTTGTGGTCTTCCAAGAAACAAAATTTCGTAACCCTCTCAACCGCCGAGGCAGAGTAGACTTATTGTACACAAGTTCTTTGGATAAAACATACTCTCCTTAATTATGATCTGTATTATGATCATTTTAAAATATTTTGTGATAAACTAGTAACATTCGATCAAGAATGCAAATTAACATAATAAGACTAAGCACATAGAGATTTGATATCATTTTCTTAGAGACCATTATGAGAAAGGAGATATTGAAATTGATTATATTTCTACTGATTTTCAGTTAGAGGATATTTTTACTAAACCACTTGATTATAATAGATTTTTTTTTCATTTGTAGTGACATGAATGTTTGCATTATGGATTCATGAAATTTTCATTTAATTAGTACTCATATACTTGTTCTTTCAATTAGTTTCAAATTTACTACAATATAATAGTATATTACTTCAAATTTTGTTTTACATTTGGTATTAATTTGTGTACCGTTTTGATGTATGACAAAAAGGGGGGGAAGATGTATGAGTAATGATTTAGCATTTATCTGATGTATGAGTAATGATTTAGCAATTATCTCTATTTTCCAATCTCATGTTTATATGCAATGTTTCTTTTATTTTTGCTTATTGGTATCTTGTTCGTTATTACTTACTTATTCATTTGGTGGTTGGAGGCATGGAAGGAGGATGGTCCGTTTATGCATAATGTTTCATATTACACATTTATATCTATATGCATGTTATTGCTACATCTTTTAGTCATGAATGATTGAACTTGATAAATAAGCATAATTTTAAGGGGAGTTTTTCAAGCTCTTCATTTTATTTGACTTTAATAACTCATATGCCTTGTCATCATCGCCCAAGAGTGCACTCTCTGATTTTGTTTTGATGATTACTAAACACATGAAGTAATTTGGTACTAATCAAGTTTAAGTGTTGAAGTTTTTCAGGTTCAAAAGATAGTTTGTTTTACTATTTCTCATAAGAAAGGTGTTCAAGTCTCAAGATCACTTAAGAATGGGATTCAAGTTTGGACGATCAAGATTGACTTTTGAAGAAGCCCACTTGAAGATTGCTTGAAGACTTATAAAGCAATGTAAGAAAATAGAATGTTTAAGTGTAGAATATAGAATTGATGTTGAAGAAGCCACACACAAAATACAAGTTTTCATATCTAATTTTTCAGTTTTGGTATTTTACAAGGATTGGTTTTTGATACATGTCCTATATCTTCCAAATTTTTATAGTTTATTTCAAACATGTATCTCATAGCCTATGTGTTGCCAAATCACATTTCAAATTGGTTTAAAATATTTAAAAATGAATTCTATATCAAAAACCTTCTTAAAAATATTTATTTGCGTTGGGCCGATCAACCAGACCAGTGCATCAGAAATGCACTACGAGCAGTCTGTGCACTTGTACATGTGCACATTTGTCGGGTGATCAACCGATCAATCTTCAAGCCTAGCGGTTGACCGGTCGATCGACTATCAGAATTTTGGAGCACCGAAATCTTGGCTAAGATTAAGCGACCAGGTGGTCGATCGACAAGTTACTGCTATTTTTTATTTTGGTAGCCGGTCGACCAGCCGATCGACCGAACTTCTGCAACTGCTCTAGTAATGGCTAGTTTTTAAATTTTGAAGTTTTTAACTTATTCTCCAATGGGTATATTCACTCTTTTTGAGTTTAATCACCCTCCTAATACCTTAATGGACCCGTCTAATGATATTTATCACTTGCCTATATATAGTTTATTTGGAGAGGATTAACATAGAGAAATCTTTTGATTTTGGAAAATATTTTAAAATTAAGTTTATTCAACAGAGAAAGTTTTCTAGTTTCCTTATTTTAAGTGCTCTTATTTTCAAACTAATTTCTATAAATTTTCAGCTTTTAAATTCATTCATTTGAATTGAATTTTCTCTCTCACAAAAATTTTTGAGCTTCACTTCTCATTCTATACTATAGGAAGTTGTAAAAGAGAGTGTTTGTGATCTTTGTGGTCACCAAAAGTTTGTAAATTTCATTGGCTTTATACTACCTCTTGTGTAGAGGATTGAGAGTTGGAATTGTATGCTCCGGTCTTGTGCAGACCTTGTAGTTCCTTTGTGGAGGTTCTTTTATGGAAGATCCTTGTGGATACTGAAATCCTTCACGCGGTAAAGGTAGGGACGTAGAGCTTTGTGCTTGAATCTTGAGACAAATCCCTTGTGTTTGTGATTACTTTCTCTCTTGGTCTACCCTATTTGCTATTGCTTACACTTGTGTCCTGTACTAGCTATTCATTTCTTGCATCATCTCTACTTGTCAATTTTTACTCTCTCAATCAAGAAGAAAATTGAGCATCTCAACTCATTGTCTAGAGGAATATAGAGAAGTTCTAAGCCCTTCATAGGGAATTCGAGTTCACTTCTTGATTTTGTTAGCCCAAAGGCCTTCCACCCTTGTTTTGATGATGATTAACTCATGTAGTTATGTTTACTAATAATCTTGTGTTGTTTAAGTTTCAGATCATTAACCAAGATATTAGTTGGTGATTAGCTTCAACAAGGTGTTTAGAAGCTTTTCATGATGATTTCAGGGCCAAAGCTTCAAGATCACACATTGCCTAGCCTATGGATGGAGTTTTGGAGCAAGTCTACTTGAAGATGAAGATCGTCAAGAAGACTTAGGTATCCATAGTTTAGATAGTGTGTTTTAGATCCATTTGTAAAGTTTAGTATAGTTGATATGCTCAAGTGCACTAACACACACGTTTTATGTTTTGGATTTGGTTTTCATGAATAGTAGATCAAAACAAGTTTACTTTATTTCTATGTATATTAGATGTATTCTAGATATACATACATGGTTTAACTTGCTAAACAAACTTATTTTGATATCCCTATTCATGTGTTGAAAAATCAAGTTTGATAAAAATACAAGTTTTGTTTTTGATAAAAATTTGCAAGACTCAAAAATGAATTGATATGATTGATATATGTCTTGAAATTTTTATCACAAGTTTGTGTTTTAATATAAAATGTTAAAACAAGTTTTGTGAATTTTTAGAAGACTTAAAAGATTTTTCAAAAATATTTTTAAACTGTTTTTTGACCCAGATTTCTGTTTCAGGCTTCAATCAGTCGACTAAGTCAACTGACCTAGTCGACTTGGCTGAAGTCGGTCGACTGGGACGGTCGACCGACGTGCACAAATCTGTGCACGTTTGGCAGCACTGGGACGGTCGACCCGGACGGTCGACCGGTCTGAGAGCAGTGCTCTCTGTTTGTTTGGGTCGACCGGGCCGGTCGACCGTGGTTGCCCAACGGTCACATTTCTGACCGTTGGCGGTCGACCGGGCCGGTCGACCGTCAGCCTGTCAGGCTGCCACATCAGCCTAACGGCTAGTTTTCTGATGGGGCTATAAATACCCCATTTGTTTGAGGTTTTTACCAAGATTTTTAGAGCTAAAAATTCCTAACTTCTTCAGTATTTTAAACAAGTTTTGAAAAGAGTTTTTGTGCTAAAAAGATTTCATTCTTTTTGTTTTGGGTTTTTGGAAAATCAAAGAAAATAGGAATTTGGGATATTTGTATTGGTTTTCATTCTCTATCTTATACAAGAATTTTCCCAAGTATTTTCTTTGTTGCTTGTTTCCAAAAACACCTAGTTTTTCACACTTGAGCTATCATCTATCCTAATCTATTAGGATCATTTGTTTTGTGGAAAAAGAGAAAAAGAAAGAGAGTTTGAGTTTGTGGTCTTTGGAACCACTTGTTGTAAACACCCTTATTCTTGTTGTATCCCTCTTCGGTAGAGGTGATCGGGTGATTGGTTTGCTCCCTCTAGTGAGAGGTGGAGTTTGGTTTGTAAACCTTCTTCGGTAGAGGTGTTGGTTGTTGGTTGTATCGGCTACGGGCCTACCCCTCGGTTGTGAGGTGGTTGTTTGAGAGAAGAGTTTGGTACTCCTAGAGTTGTAACAAATCCTCTTCGGTAGAAGTTCCCTCGGTGGGAGATAGTGGATTGGAAATCCTACATGGTGGTGTAGGCGGGGATGTAGAGCAAGGTGCTCGAACCTCGAAACATATCTTGGCCTTTGCGTTTGATCCACTTGTCTCTCTAACTCTCTCTCTCATTTATTTGTGCAAAGCATCATACTTCATTCATATCATATTTGCTTGTGTTGAGCATAATTCATATTGTCATATCATATCTATTTGCTTGTGTTGTGCCTTGCATAATTCACATTGCTATATCTTGTATATGCTTGGTTGTTTGTGTGTGCCTCACTGTACTTAATCAACAAGAGCTTCACATAGCACCTCAACCCATTCAAGGGGAATCAAGAGGAGTTAGTCCAGAGCCCTTCACGGGAAATTCGGCTACACTTGTTGATTGTATTAAGTTTGTGCAAGATTTGCATTAACTTCCGCATTTAGCGCACTTAATTCACTAGATTAGCACTTACACCTATTCACCCCCCCTTTAGGTGTTTTTCAATTGGTATCAGAGCTAGTGCTCCTGATATTAGGCTTAACATCCTAGGAGTGAGATCCATTTGATTGCTAATCTATTGTTTGCATTTGCTTGTTTGCACACTCATATAGTTTACCATGGACTTCATGACCCCACCTAGCTTTGACCCTTCCAACATTGTTGTTTGGAAGTATAGGATGTCCATGTACCTAAAGACCCTAGGTTTGCATGTCTTTCTTGCGGCCACCAAGAAATGCTATCTTGGAGATCGCAATCATATGGGGGCCAATGCACAAGCCCTAGAGGCCATTAGAAGCACATTATCTAAAGATTATCTTTTACGTGTTTCTAACATTGATTCCGCCTTTGCAGTGTGGAATTTGTTGACAACAACCACCACCTCCAAGCTTCAAACGCCTATCCAACAAGAAGAGGAATCTAGTGGAGAGTCCGACTCACAATGCTTGATGATCCAAGGGAATGACTCCCTTGAGGTACATTCGGAATCCCACTTAGATAATGATGATAGTGCTAGTTCTTCAAATGATTATGTTGATCCCCATGCTTTGAATGAAGAACTATCTATTGTGTGTGAAAAATTAATAGAAAAATATAATTTGTTGAAAAAGAAGACCTTTGCTTTAAATAAAGAAAATGAAAAATTGTCTTCTAAACTTAACAATATTTTGCAAGAGAAGGTTGAGGTCTATAATGAAAGGGATTCATTGAGATCTCAATTAGAACTTGCACTTAAAGAAAATGAGTTTTTGAAAAACAATAATGATTGTGAAAATATCTTGAAGAAAAATGATGTTTTGTCTTCAAAAGTTGAATTTGTTTTAAAAGAAAATGATTCTTTGAAAATTAAGATTGCTTCAATTTCTAAAGACTTGGATGCTTGTTTAAAGAAAAATATTGTTTTACAAAATAATATTGATGCTCATGTTTGCCATGCTAGTGTAGCTTCTTCATCTAGTCTACCTAATGCATGTACCTCTTCTTCTAGGATTAATGATGATATTTGTTTATTAAAGAAGAGTGTTGATTGTTTGGGCTCCACTTTGAGCCAATGTGTTGTTGGGCATACACGCTTGGAATCTTTGTTTCGAAAGAAATAAGTTCCATCTATTGTTCATGCACACCCTCCACGGCATACACATGCTCCTCACGGACACCATCATACCATGTATGCTCATGTGTACACTTGTACACATTGTGGACGTAAGGGCCACCTTGCTAAATTTTGTTATGATAGATCACATACTCCTAATTTAGCAAAGAATTTTGTTTGGGTTAGAGAAGGTACTAACCCTCATGGACCCAATAAGATGTGGGTACCAAAGACCACCCCTCCTATTATTTTTGATGTAGGTGTGGGCTCTCACATGACGTGAGAGTGATGACACCTTGGAGTGGATGCGTTCCGTGCTTAAAGAGAATCAATTGGATGCATCACTTTCAAGGGAAGGTTTGGTGGAGAGGACCACCTTGTTTTGGAGAACTAGAGCGGTGCCCTCATTGGTTTTGGTATCGAATCTCTAACTCCTTATTTATTGTTTACATGCTTTCCATGTTTATCTTTCATAGCATGTTTCATTGTTTAGTGATTAGTATGAAAATGCCATACTTATTAGACTTGTGATATACATGTTTAGTCATTTTGAGACACCCATATTTAATATGGATAAATTCTTTTGTGTTCTCACTATTTGGTTGATATTGCGTATATCATATTTCTAATAACATGTAGATATTCATAATAATCATGTTTTTATTTATCATGTTGAATTTTATCTTGTTTTTGATGCTACATGATTTGAATATATGTTTAGATGTTAGTTTTCACTAAAACTAGGTATATACTTGTGCATATAGTGGGCCACAAATAAATCTATATATGTTTGTGCTTGAACGCTTATTTGAACCCATTAGATGTGCTAGTATAGTCTAGTTTTGATGATTCATGCATTTTAAACTTGTATTCCTATTTTTAGATTTGTTTTATGAGTTTTCACTTCATGTATATGTTTGTATTGCCAAACTTTAAGATATACATGTATACCCCTTGAGTCATTTGCCCTTCATGCAAATCTATATATGGACTCAAATTGTGTTTAGGGATATGCATGTATACTTATTGTGTTGACAATTCATACATATACCTTGAAATGAAATTTGTTTTGGTGAAGATTTAGTTTTTCTTGATTTTGTGTTTATTTGTTTAACTTCATGTATATGTTTATTTTATCCAAATTATTAGATATACATGAATATCCTTTTGAGCCATGTGCCTTAATGCATATATTTTGTGGACTCGTTGTGTTTTGGATATGTATGTATGCTTTAGTTTGTATAAGACATACATATGCCTTGAAGATTAAATAAGTTTTAATGATTTTCGTGTTTTCTTATTTCAAGGAATTTTGAGCTAAATTGTATATTTTCATGATCATTCTCTTCACATTGTATTTGTACACTCACATTTTTTTTATTTACTCATGTTTTGTTTTCATGAGTCATATTTATACTTCATTGACTTAGAGTGTTGACTATCATGTGGATTTCATGTTTCATGAAAAATAATTTGTTTTTATTCCTTGCTTGAAGGATTTCGCACTAGTTAACAAGTTTTTCATTTTTGACTAGTTCGTATTCTTCAATTTGATAGTGATTTTTAAACAAAACTACATTTTCAAATCTATTTTTGAAAACCCCTACCATCTACGGGAGGTTGGATGGGAGTACATGCCTTGTACGTTTATATTGAAATTTTTTTAAAAAACTTGTGCATGAGATGGGAGGATTAGTTATATGAGTTATACCATGCTTTTATTGTTATATCAATTGGTATCAATGAACTCTTTCAATTGGTATCATTTTGATCTTTTTGTATACTTATATGTTTATTGTGTATGTATATTTTCAATTGGTATCATCTATTAGTGATTGGTACTCATTCTATTTCATACACATATACTTGTTTTATTTATGCTTAAGATACAAATTTTTCACACAAATTTTGTTTATGCTAGAGCTTGAGCTTCAACTTCATTTCAATTGATTTAGTTTTCAATTGGTATCTTATTTCAAGCCTACGCATTGTTTTTGTTGGTATTTCATAAAGGGGGAGAAAATTCGATTTTCATATTTCAATTGGTATTTAGTTTTCCACTCCCTTACTTTATGATAGAAAATAGTCATTTCAATTGTTTATATGATTTTAAAAGGAAAAATACTATATTTTGATATCAAGATGTCTTGTGTTTTAAATTGGTATCCAAAAAAAATTTGTTTAAAGTAAAATACAAAAGTTTTGATTTATATTGATTATATGCAAGGAGAGCTTAATATCTCTTCTACATATAGATTCATGTTGAGTGTATTATGTATTGAAGAGCTTAACATCTCTTCTTTATGTGGTACACGTGTGTAGGGGGACCTTCACATCTCCTCTTATGCATTACATAATGTGTGTTATATGAATTAGGGCTTAACATCCCTCTTTCATGCAATGCATATGTGTAGGGAAGCTAACTTAGCGTCTTCCTCTTCATGAATGTATATAGCATATAACATTTATTGATCTTTATTTATTTTCTATTGGTATCAAGATGCTTCATTGACATATCTTCTATTGATATCATGTTGATTTTAGTCACCCCTTATTGACCTTGTTTTTGTTTTAAACAAAAAGGGGGAGAACATTGTTTTATTGTTTTGATTGACACAAAAAGGGGGAGAAAGATTTTTACCCCTCATTTTATTGTTTTGATTGTTTACCCCTTTGTTGATGATTGATAAAAAGGGGGAGAATTATTTGAGAAGTTTAACATGCATAAAACACATAAACATATTATAAAACACAAATTATTCTATGCATGATTGGTACATGTTTTTATATGCATACTTATGTTTTTGCATATATTAAGCTTTATTGGTATCTAGAGCAACTAGTGTTTTGTTAATGTTTTATTAATTTAATTGCTATCTAGAGCTTCTAGAATATGTTTTATGCATGTTGATGCATACATATTTATGTACATTCATTGCATATTTATTGTTTATTTGTTTATGCATGAGTTAAGGGGGAGCTTCTTTGAAGCTTAACTTTAATCCATGCATATATAACTCCATGAGTTTTGTCATCATCAAAAAGGGGGAGATTGTTGGCCCAAAGGCCTTCCACCCTTGTTTTGATGATGATTAACTCATGTAGTTATGTTTACTAATAATCTTGTGTTGTTTAAGTTTCAGATCATTAACCAAGATATTAGTTGGTGATTAGCTTCAACAAGGTGTTTAGAAGCTTTTCATGATGATTCCAGGGCCAAAGCTTCAAGATCACACATTGCCTAGCCCATGGATGGAATTTTGGAGCAAGTCTACTTGAAGATGAAGATCGTCAAGAAGACTTAGGTATCCATAGTTTAGATAGTGTGTTTTAGATCCATTTGTAAAGTTTAGTATAGTTGATATGCTCAAGTGCACTAACACACACGTTTTATGTTTTGGATTTGGTTTTCATGAATAGTAGATCAAAACAAGTTTACTTTATTTCTATGTATATTAGATGTATTCTAGATATACATACATGGTTTAACTTGCTAAACAAACTTATTTTGATATCCCTATTCATGTGTTGAAAAATCAAGTTTGATAAAAATACAAGTTTTGTTTTTGATAAAAATTTGCAAGACTCAAAAATGAATTGATATGATTGATATATGTCTTGAAATTTTTATCACAAGTTTGTGTTTTAATATAAAATGTTAAAACAAGTTTTGTGAATTTTTAGAAGACTTAAAAGATTTTTCAAAAATATTTTTAAACTGTTTTTCTGACCCAGATTTCTGTTTCAGGTTTCAATCAGTCGACTAAGTCAACTGACCTAGTCGACTTGGCTGAAGTCGGTCGACCGGGACGGTCGACCGACGTGCACAAATCTGTGCACGTTTGGCAGCACTGGGACGGTCGACCCGGACGGTCGACCGGTCTGAGAGCAGTGCTCTCTGTTTGTTTGGGTCGACCGGGCCGGTCGACCGTGGTTGCCCAACGGTCACATTTCTGACCGTTGGCGGTCGACCGGGCCGGTCGACCGTCAGCCTGTCAGGCTGCCACATCAGCCTAACGGCTAGTTTTCTGATGGGGCTATAAATACCCCATTTGTTTGAGGTTTTTACCAAGATTTTAGAGCTAAAAATTTCTGACTTCTTCAGTGTTTTAAATAAGTTTTGAAAAGAGTTTTTGTGCTAAAAAGATTTCATTCTTTTTGTTTTGGGTTTTTGGAAAATCAAAGAAAATAGGAATTTGGGATATTTGTATTGGTTTTCATTCTCTATCTTTTACAAGAATTTTCCCAAGTATTTTCTTTGTTGCTTGTTTCCAAAAACACCTAGTTTTCCACACTTGAGCTATCATCTATCCTAATCTATTAGGATCATTTGTTTTGTGGAAAAAGAGAAAAAGAAAGAGAGTTTAAGTTTGTGGTCTTTGGAACCCCTTGTTGTAAACACCCTTATTCTTGTTGTATCCCTCTTCGGTAGAGGTGATCGGGTGATTGGTTTGCTCCCTCTAGTGAGAGGTGGAGTTTGGTTTGTAAACCTTCTTCGGTAAAGGTGTTGGTTGTTGGTTGTATCGGCCACGGGCCTACCCCTCGGTTGTGAGGTGGTTGTTTGAGAGAGGAGTTTGGTACTCCTAGAGTTGTAACAAATCCTCTTCGGTAGAGGTTCCCTCGGTGGGAGATAGTGGATTGGAAATCCTACACGGTGGTGTAGGCGGGGATGTAGAGCAAGGTCCTTGAACCTCGAAACATATCTTGGCCTTTGCGTTTGATCCACTTGTCTCTCTAACTCTCTCTCATTTATTTGTGCAAAGCATCATACTTCATTCATATCATATTTGCTTGTGTTGAGCATAATTCATATTGTCATATCATATCTATTTGCTTGTGTTGTTCCTTGTATAATTCACATTGCTATATCTTGTATATGCTTGGTTGTTTGTGTGTGCCTCACTTGTACTTAATCAACAAGAGCTTCACATAGCACCTCAACCCATTCAAGGGGAATCAAGAGGAGTTAGTCCAGAGCCCTTCACGGGGAATTCGGCTACACTTGTTGATTGTATTAAGTTTGTTCAAGATTTGCATTAACTCCCGCATTTAGCGCACTTAGTTCACTAGATTAGCACTTACACCTATTCACCCCCCTCTAGGTGTTTTTCAGATTTGAGTTAACCATTTGCACTATTCATTTTATTTGTTACATTTCGACATTTGATTAACATTACACCTATTCACTCCCTCTAGGTGTACTTTCAACAAACAAGTTGCCAATTAATCAAGTAAATCCCCCATGAATGTTCCTTGTGCCCTTTCAAAAGAAGGCATGATGAATGCGATTAATTGCATAGGTCGCCCATTCCGAGAGATAGTAAAAAGACATGAAGTAGAGTGACATGCATGACAAGGCAGAGTTGACAAGAATGAGCCTACCCCCTCGAGAGAGGGCATTGCCTTTCTAAGTAGCAAGTCTTTTCTCAACTCTCTTAATAAGAGGTTGCCAATCTTCCTTTTTGAGGGAGGTATCTTTGATCGGTAGTCCAAGATAAGTGAATGGTAAGAAACCAAGGTTGCACTTAAGGATGGAGGCAGCTATCGTGCCCACCTCTTAACATCTACTTAAGTTATAAACAAAGGATTTTTGGAAGTTGATCTTAAACCCGGTCATCATCTTAAAAGAAGTAACTTGAGGCAAATGAGGGATCTATTATCTCCTGGCACAAGGAATAGAGTGTCATCGGCATAGTGAAAACTAACAAGATTATTCGGCCATGAAAAAGAACCCACCTTTTGAATACAACCATTGGTGCCAGCAAGGGAGATGATATATGTAAGGTGTTGGCCACAAGAATGAAGAGGTAGGAGAGAGGGTCTTCTTGCCTAAACCCTTACGACATCAGATGTAATTACCCGATTTCTTATTAACAAGAATATATGATGTTGCGAAAAGAAAACAAACTTTAATCCTACTAATCCGACATTGTCCAAATCCTTTTTCCAAAAGCAACTCAATGAGGAAGTCCTAACTAACGAAGTCAAATGCCTTTTCAAAATCAAGCTCGAGAAACACTGCATCAAAATCGGAGTTATCAGTAGCCCTAATGATCTCATGAGCGCAAGCCACACTATCAAGAATGTATCTATTATTAGTGAAGGTCGATTGGACTTGCTCTACATGAAGGTGAATGTGAGGAGGGAACCGGTTGGCAAGAACTTTAGTGATGGTCTTGATGACGGCGTTGAGGAGGCTAATAGGCCGAAATTCATTGACCAAAGAAGCACCTTGTTTTTGGAATGAGAGCAACCAAAGCATAAGTGAGGCACTGAAGATCCACAATGCCATTACAGAGTAGGCCAAATAAGGAGAGAATGTTCGGCTTCACAAGATCTCAAAATTTCTGAAAGAATATAATTGAAAATCCATCTAAGAGTAGAGATTTTTCGGCACCAAGTCCAAAAAAAGCATCTCTAATCTCCTCTTCAACAAAGGGATGCTCGATTTTTCAAGAGGACCACTCACAATTTGGATAAAGGATATCTCAATTAGCATGCAAAAGAGGATGGTGAGGTGCTCCAAAAATATTAGAGCAGTAGGTGGTAAAAGAATTAGAAATATCAACATGCATAGTGAGTGTTTCCTCTTAGAAGTGAAGTGTGCAAATAAGATTGTAGTGATTCCTAGAGTTAGCAACAGGGTGAAAAATTTTAGAATTGTGATCACCTAGCTTAAGCCAAAGAGAACAGATCCTTTGTCTCCACATAGTTTCTTCAAGGTAGTGAATTCTATCAAGCTAATTGAGCAATGATAGTTTGAGAGCGGATTCTTCAGAAGAGAGGGTCGAGATTCAAGTAGGATATCAAGCTCGTTGAGCACCTCAAAGGGATGAAGTTTTTGCCTTTTGACACTTCCAAATTGAGTTTTGTTCCATACCATAAGAGCACTCCTTATCTTGTGAAGCTTTTGATCTATGCTAGTGGTAGTATTAGCATAGGAGACCAAGGACCAAGCACTAGCCACAATATCGTTGGTGTCATAGTATTCCAACTACATGCTCTCAAAGTGGAATCTACAAGCAAAATCGATGATTGGTAGAGGTATGTAAAGAGATGGGTATGTGATCGGAGAGGATGTTAGGGAGAGCTTTGCAAGTAGAGAGGGGGAATGCATCATCCTAAGTATCCGAGATGAGGAACCGGTCAAGCTTCGCACGGGCGGGCACGGTAAGCTTATTAGACCAAGTAAATGACCTGTTCCCAAGCAGTATATCAATTAATCCAAAATCTTAACTTAGGTCATTAAAGGAGTCCATATCAACAATGTTGCCTTTGCATCCTTAGCACTCATACACAAATCTCATCATATTGAAAGCCCCCATCAAGGCCCAAGGCTTTGACAAACACCAAGAGTGGATAGAGCGTAGTTCATCAATGAAAAGAGGCTTAAGAGATCTATCATTTGGCCTCCACACCGAGGAGATACAAAAAGAAAATTGAGTCACCCGATCTCTAAGTTTCACCAATCTAGTAGCAAATTGACAAACTTTCTCAAAAAACTTTCCATTTCAGCCAACAAGTTGTCCTCCCGAGGCACCGATAGAATCAAGGACTGCCCATTCAGTAATCCAAGTTCCCCCAATAGATTGAAAGAGATGAAAGTTGGGAGAGGAGAGTTTGGTTAAGGAGTGCTCTTCTGGTATGAAACAAAATTAATCAGTTCTTTTTTTATTTGACATAATATATAAAATGACATAAGAGCGGACCGTAAAGCAACTGTTAAGACTCAAGAGTTTCCATTAAATAGTAGAAGGGATCAATTGGCAATTGAACTCCATATTTGCTACTATTTTACTTGGCAACTTCTCTTGTTCCACTTCGACTCTCCCTTTCACCTTGAAATTAAGACACATTGATCACAACAAATCTCTTGCACCAATTTATCCATCTAGTTTCCATTGCTACTGCACCTCATATATATTAGAATCTAAGAAACTTCAAAATTAATGATAAAAATTAAAATGATGTAGCTAATATTCGTAAAATCTTTGCAACCATTAGCAACTTGGCATGGCCAAACATTACATCCCCTCCTCCACCTTTGTCTGAACAAGACCTAACTACATTCATTGAGTAACATAATTTTTCTAACATTAATCTTCACATTAATTATAACATTAATATTTTTCTTTAAACGGTATCATACCTTCGTTTATAGTCTAGTTTTCAATAACTACACCTTAATGTATTAGAATCCTTTTCCATAGCTACTACAGTAAATCCTTGCAACCGTTAGCTACTTGGTATTATCAAAGAAATTCAAGTCCTTTGCTTCCTCTCTCCACCTATAAACCAACAAGTCCCTTCTCTCTCTCACCATCTCATTTCCATGTTACTTCCTCTTGCAAAGTCCAAGAAGATGGGAGTCTTCAAGCCTATTCTCTTGGTCCAATTCCTCCTCTTCTTTCTCATCCCTTCCTCACAAGCAATTTTCAGGGCACTTAGTTGCAGTCATCGCAGGCACAACAGACATCCTCACCAGTCTCCTCCTCTTGAAAAAGCTCGTTATCAGACGAAAAACTTCACGCAGAACCTTGATCACTTTAACTACAACCCAGAGAGCTACAAGACATTCCAGCAAAGATACCTCGTCAACGACACATACTGGGGAGGGAAAGAGAAGCAATCTCCGATCTTTGTGTTCATCGGCCACAGCGAAGAAATCAAGTACATCGCAAAAAACACAGGACTTTTGCATGAGATAGCTCCCACATTCAGGGCTCTAATTGTGTTCATTGAGGTAAGAGTTTGCTTCAATTACTTGACAGTAAAATCAAATTAATTTGGAGATTAGTTTGTTTTGGTGTCAAATTTTGCAGCATAGATACTACGGGCAGTCATTTCCCTTTGGTACTGCGAAGATTGCGTATGAAAGTGCAAGTAATCTTGGATACTTGAGCTCGTCTCAGGCACTCGCTGATGTAGCCGCACTCGTCACTAGTTTGAAGTCGAATCTGAGCGCTCCAGAGTCACCGGTCGTAGTATTTGGAGGTGCATACGGTGGAAGTAAGAACTAATTCTTGTCTTTTCGAAAGTTAAATTTCATTTACTTATTCGCTGAATTTTACAAGTTTAAACCTCTATTTCTTTCCCTTTTTTTTTTTGGTATTCTAGTGTTGGCGTCATGGTTTCGATTGAAGTACCCCCATATAGCTCTTGGAGCCTTGGCATCATCTGCTCCAGTGCTACTGTTTGATGAGATTACTTCTCCATACAAATTGACAAACATTATCACACAAGACTATAAGGTACGTGCATATTCTAAAAAATATAATACGTTTCAGAAACCTGGAAGAATTATAACTGGTCTTGTTTATGTACAAATCTCATAATTTGATTACTGTCAGAATGTGAGCGAAAACTGTTACAAGACGATCAAGAGCTCGTGGAAGAAATAGAGAAGATTGCTGGTACAAAAGGTGGAGAAGACAAACTGGCTAAAACACTGAGGATATGCAAGTAAGATTTGAGTCCAACACCATCAGTTGCTTTCTCTGAACCAACAATATATATGATTCACTCGGTATCGTCAAACTTTTATTAACTAGTTTTTGTTTCTTTTTCTCCCTATCAGAGGGGTGGCCAGGAACGAGACCACGGTAGCTGAGATATTTGATTGGATCGAGATGGCTCTCACGTACGCTGCCATATCAGATTATTCAACACACACAGACATTCATTTTAATCTCCCTGCATATCCCGTGCGAAAGGTAAAATATCTGGCAGAAAGTATTCAGGTTCAAATTCAGCAAACAAAGCACAGTAAACAATTAACGAACTTATAACATTTGCAGATATGCGAAGCCATCGACAAACCTAAGTTTGGTAACGATACGATCTCTAGACTCTACGGTGCAATGAATGTATTCTACAACAACACAGGGAAAGAAAAGTGTTTCAATGTAAACTCAGTTGTTAACAATGATACTGCCAGCAATGGATGGCACTGGCAGGTAATAAGCTTTCATCAAACTCGTTACTCGTAACATTTTCTCAAGCTTTTAAGTTAATTTTGGGGGGGCAATGCAGGGATGCACAGAGATGATTCAGCCAGAAATGAAAAATGATAATAACAGTTTGTTCCCTACACTTTCAAGCACAAGATCACTGACATGGGATGCTCCCAATTCTTTGGAATCCAGCCCAGGCCACACTGGATTGCCACAGAGTTTGGTGGCGAGGTGAGTCTGCTTAATTTTCGCATGTTTTATATATTTCTCCGCGATTTATATCGCTTATGAAGTGCTTTCTGCATGCAGAATATTAAGAGAGTATTGAAAAAGTTTGGCAGCAACATCATCTTCTCTAATGGCCTAAGGGATCCAATCAGTGGTGGAAGGTAACTTAAACTAATTAACAAGTGTAATTAGTGTCGTTTTTTCGATGAGAAAATTTATTTTCTGTTTTCGTTATTTGCCGAGCAGTGTTGTCAAGTCGATTTCGAAGAGCATTGTAGCTTTAACTGCGCGAGAAGGTGCTCACACTGAGGATCTCTTCTTCTCCGCGAAGGATGATCCAAAATGGCTTCAGGCAATTAGAAAGAAAGAGGTGAAGATTATACGAAGGTGGCTCCAACAATACTACAGTGACGCCGCGACTGTCTAAACTAATGGTCATTCTTGAATGTTTCTCTCTAGGATTATGCCTTGGGATTTTGTCTTTCACACGGGATGAAGGAAGATTTGTTCAAGAACTTCTGTGACAAGGAGATGAACCGTGTTCTTGTTTTTATTTTGCTCATCATTTCGGAGGAATGAAATTACATGAGTGCTGCAATATCATTAATCATTTTAGTTTTGTCTCTATGTTATATCTTATATGTTATGGTCTTTACGGCTGTGGTGGAGATTTTCCGATACGACTAATTGAATGGTCAATTTCGCACCATGAGGAGTTAGGATTGTCTCGCTTATAGGACGATAATAAAGATTTCAACACAGAAAACAAATAAAGAAAGAAATTTTACTTGGAAACTCAAATTGGGAAAAACCAATGGGAGGAGAGAGGAAATTCACTAGTTTGCAGAGGTTACCGTGAATTTGTAAAGTTATACAGTGTTTACAATCTTTCTGGCTCAATTGGCTTGGATCGAATTGTCTTTTTTCTAGTTCTCAGGCATGAGTACCCTGAGAGTCATAACTGATAGTTTAGGTCGTGTGGATCTCCATATCCTTATGATTTACACATTGTGATTCTCTTATGACTGCTCAGATCAACATGCTTGACTGTTATGATCGACATGCAGAAATATCTACTTCCATCAGTAACGACCTGCGCTGGATTTGACGCATTATAGAATTTAAAAAAATGTGAGAGTGATCTGGCACTGTGATTGACTTCACAGATCGTGGAATCTCGCTGCTGAGCTATATCTAGTAATGGAGGTGGCAGACTTCGTAGTGAGCGTGCACTGAATGAATTGTCTATCAGGAAAAATTGAAAATATGTAACGTAAAATTTTCTTTAATCAATAAAAGATTACAACAATCTCAAAAATTTTAATCACAAGAGAGAGAAGATATTCAAGCTCAAACTTCTCTTTATTTAAGGTTGGGTTCTTTGCGTAGCGGTAGAAAGTGAATCTTATTTTTTATTGACCGGGAAAACGTCAGCGCTCTTTGGGAAATCTTCTTCTTGGATCACGGACAGAGTAGCACACTCCTATCTAATGAAATCTCAAAGAGAGTTTGGCAAAAACTTGAACTCAATAAGTTGGTGTAGAAGAGATGAACTCTTTCTCCGTCTTCCTTAGCTGAAAAATTCTGACCAAATTTTCCTTCTCTTAGTTTGACCGATCCCTCTTCAATAGCAAATTGAGCTATTTATAGGGATTTTAGGGGTAAAACTTGTTGGCCCAGAGGCCTTCCACTCTAGTTTTGATGATGATTAACTCATGTAGTTATAGATTATAAATAATCTTGTGATGTTTAGTTTCAGATACTTAACCAAGCTATTAGTAGGTGATTAGCTTCAACAAAGGAGTTTTGGAGCTTTCACATGGTGATTCAAGAGCCCAAGCGTCAAAGTTCATATCTAGCACTCATTGGAGTCAAGCTCGGTTGATCACGTTTGGATCGAGTCGACTTGGAGACGGAGCTCTACAAGAAAACTTTGGTACAATGTTTAGTTTATATTTAGATCCATTGTTAAAGATTAGATAGTATGGTATGTAAATCACCTAGAGGGGGGGTGAATAGGTGATGGCTAATCTAATGGTCACTTAATGATGAATTATGCAAATAATGCGGAAGCTAAAAGCAATTATGACCTAATTAAATCTTTTACACTAAACACCACGTATAACCAAAGAGTGTTGCCGAATTCCCCGTGAAGGGCTCTGGACAAACTCCTCTAGATTCCCCTTGAATGGGTTGAGGTGCCGCGTTGGCTCTCTTGGTTGAATACAAGTGTTAGCAACAATCCCAAGCAATATATCAATATGAGCACATAAGTATATCAAGCATGTAAAGATTGACAATAAAGGAATGCAAGATATAACAATAGAGATAGAGAGAGAGAGAGAGAGAGAGAGAGAGAGGAGAGAGGAATGGCAATCGCAAACACAAGGGTATGTTTCGAGGTTCGAGCACACTTGCTTTACATCTCCGCCTTCGACACACGAAGGATTTCCACTATGCAAGATCCCAATGGATCTCTCCTCGGTGCCGCAACACCTACAAGCCCTCGGACTCCCTAGTCCCGTACACACCGCAAGCCCACCGGCTCGCCGAGGCCGCACCTCAAACAACCGAGTACGCACCCGAACTCAAAACGACAACGAGCACACTTGCCCGTCTCCTCAAAGAACAAAGAAAAGATCTTTGGTGATCACAACACTTTGATCACCTAAAGCACTCTCACTACAACACACCTATAGGATGTATAATCAATGGATGCTCAAGTGTGGTGTGAGAAAAAGCAAGGATTGAAACTTTTGTGAAAAACTCAAGAAATCTCTTTTAACACTCTTTACAAAATCTTCCCTTTAGATAGGAAATATTTGCTCACTATTTTGTGGAGAAAACCCTTTAAAAAGTCTGGGAAAAACTGGCTCAAAGCTCTCCTAAAATCTTATTCCAAAACAATGACAAGACCCCCCAATTTATAGGCCAGAAAAATATAGCCGTTGGGATCTGTCAGTACTGCCGGTCGACCGTCCGGTCGACCGCCAACGGTCGAAAATCCGACCGTTGGAGCCTCCGGTCGACCGCCCGGTCGACCCAGAAATCCAGAGAGCAGAACTCTCTACAGCGGTCGACCGTCCGGTCGACCGGACCACTGTGCTGCCAGACACGCACAAGTCTGTGCACGTCGGTCGACCGTGGGTCGACCGGACCATGGTGCGGTCGACCGCTCGGTCGACCGGACCAGCCTGTCAGCCAGTTCCAGGTCTGGAAAACTGGTTTAAAAATTAATTTTAAAATCTTTTAACACTTTTAAAAATTCCATAAACTTGTTTTAACATTATATTGAAAACCAAACTTGTGATAAAAATTTTTCAAGACATATATCAACATATTCATATTATTCAGCGTCTTGCAAATTTTATCAAAAAATCAAAACATGTATTTTTCAAACTTGGTTTTCATAACTTCACAAAATATAAAAACAAGCTATTTGATTTCATTTTAAAGCATAGTGTGTATGGATATGATCCACTACACAATCATAATGTAATATCTATGTTTTTGACATAAAGCTCTAAACTTGGTTTGGTTAAAAACACATGTATATTTGAAACACCAAAAACCAAAACGGTATTTTTCTAGAACTAAAAATCTTTTATGAAACACATATAAATCAAGAGTGTGTGTGTGATAAGAACTTGAGCAATCCACCACTATTCTATCCTTTACATTTTTAACTAAAACAAAAATAAAATCTTATACCTAGACACAAGTCTTCATCTTCTTGAAGTCTTCACTTGAAGGCTTCTCATCTTCTTGACTTGGTCCAAGCTTGATCCAAAAGCTCTTTGGATCACACCGTGCTAGCTCCAAATCTTGATATTTTGTCCTTTGTTGAGCTATGCACCTACTAAGATCTTGATAATGAATCTGTCACTAATTAAACACATGATCATTAGTAAATATAACTTCATGAGTTGATCATCATCAAAACTAGGGTGATAGGCCTTTGGGCCAACAATCTCCCCCTTTTTGATGATGACAAAACTCATGGAGTTATATATGCATGGATTAAAGTAAAGCTTCAAAGAAGCTCCCCCTTAACTCATGCATACAAAATAAATAATAGATATTGTAGAATCACCTAGAGTGGGGGTGAATAGGTGATGGCTAATCTAATGGTCACTTATGAACAAATAATGCGGAATTAAAACTAAGTTGACCAAATTAAACTTCTTTTAATTAAACACTTATGTATAACACAAGAGTGTTGCCGAATTCCCTTGCGAGGCTCTGGACAAACTCCTCTAGATTCCCCTTGAATGGGTTGAGGTGCCGCGTTGGCTCTCTTGGTTGAATACAAGTGTTAGACAATCAATCCCAAGCAATTATATAACAATTAAGCACAAGGATATATCAAGCATATAAAGATAGACAATAATTGAATGCAAGATATAAAAGAGACAAAGAGAGAGAGAGAGAGAGAGATAGAGTGAGCAATCGCAAACACAAAGGGTTTGTTTCGAGGTTCGAGCACACTTGCTCTACATCCCCGCCTTCGACACACGAAGGATTTCCACTATGCACGATCCAACCGGATCTCTCCTTGGTGCCGCAACACCTACAAGCCCTCGGACTCCCAAGTCCCTTACACACGCAAGTCCACTGACTCGCCGAGGCCGCACCTCGCACTACAAGAGTTCACACCCGAACTCCACACCACAACGAGCACACTTGCCCGTCTCCTCAAAGAACAAGATGAAATCTTGGTGATCTAAACACTTGATCACCTACAAAAACTCTCACTACAACACCTATAGGATGAATAGCTCAATGGATACTCAAGTGTTTGTGTGAGAAAGTAAGGAAAGAATCTTTGGTGAAAATCTCAAGAAATCACAATAAACACTCTTATAAAATCTTCCCTTTTGATTGGAAGTATTAGCTCACTATTTTTGTGGAGAAAAACCTCTGGAATGAATATGAGAAAACAGGCTCTAAGGTCTCCAAAAATCTTAGCTCAAAACAATGACAAAACCCCCTTTTATAGAGGCCAGAAAAATCTGACCGTTGGGCTCTGTCAGAGCTTCCGGTCGACCGGTCCGGTCGACCGGCAATGGTCAAAATCCGACCGTTGCAGTCTCCGGTCGACCGACCCGGTCGACCGAGCAACTGGAGAAGAGAGTAAACTCTCTGTCGGTCGACCGGCCCGGTCGACCGAGATTTCCTGAGAGCAAAGCTCTCTGAAGCGGTCGACCGGCACGGTCGACCGTTCTCCAGTGCACACAGGCGTGCACGTCTGTGCACGTCCGGTCGACCGACCCGGTCGACCGGCCACTGTCAGTTCTGAAAAATCAGAACTGCCAGAACCTGAAAATTTGGGATTTAAAGATAGGTCTTTTTGGCTTAATAAAAAATCCCATAAATACTTAGAAATTCTACAAAAATAGTTTTATGATATAGAAACATGCTTGCACAAAATCAAGGCATGTTATTAAAGATTTGACTATTTTTGTAACTTGGAAATATTGGCTTATAATAAAAACTGTTTTTCTAAATCAACATGTTTTTCCAAATTTTCATCAAATACAAAAACAAGATATACTTTAAGGCATAGTGCGTATGGATATGATCCACTACACAATCAAGATGAAATATCTAGTTTTTGACATAAAGCACTAAACTTGGTTTTGAAATATCAACATGTTTTTCCAAACTTTCATCAAATACAAAAACAAGATATACTTTAAAGCATAGTGTGTATGGATATGATCCACTACACAATCAAGATGTGATATCTAGTTTTTGACAATAGGCTCTAAACATGGTTTTGGATATAAGATATGTAAACTTGAAATACCAAGAACCAAATAGAATTTTGTCACAATGAAAATCTTTTCTTAACTAGAAAATCTTTTATGAAATGAAATTTTTATCATGAAAACAATTCTATCAAGAGTGTGTGTGTGATATGACTTGAGCAATCCACCAATCTATTCTATCCTTTACATTTTTATCTAAAACAAATAAAAATCTTATACCTAGACACAAGTCTTTATCCTCTTGAAGTCTTCCCTTGAAGTCTTCTCATCTTCTTGACTGGTCCAAATCCAATCCACCGAGCTCATCTCTAGATGTGTTCTTGATGCATAGGCTCGTGAATTAACCGGTGCTAGCTTCCAATTTGTCTTTAAATCCTTTGTTGAAGCTCCACACCTACCAAGATCTTGATGAAGAATCTGTCACTAATTAAACACAAGATCATTAGTAATCATAACTTCATGAGTTGATCATCATCAAAACTAGGGTGATAGGCCTTTGGGCCAACAATCTCCCCCTTTTTGATGATGACAAAACTCATGAAGTTATATATGCATAAAAGAATTTTTAGTTAGAAAAGACTCTTTCATTTTGGTAAAAAGATTTTAAGTTCTTATATGCATGGATTAAAGTAAAGCTTCAAAGAAGCTCCCCTTAACTCATGCATATCAAATAAATGATAAAGATATGACAATGAAGCACGTGAATATGTATGCAAGTATGGAGATAAAACATGCAACAAGCATAAATCAAAATCTTTTTCTCCTATTTGCAATACAAATATATATATGCATAAATACAAATCTTATACAACCTTAAGTAAGGAAGACAAATACTTCTCCCCCTTTAAGTAAGGAAATCATGCATATATCACAAATACATCACAAATACTTCTCCCCCTTTTTGTCAATCATCAACAAAGGGTTCAAAGTAAAAGCAAATCAAAACAAATTTTTCTCCCCCTTTTTGTCAAAAACAAAAGAATCAAGAAGGGTAATACAAAGTAATCGATAAAGATTTATATGCTATATAAATTCATAAAGAGGAAGACGTTAAGTTAGCTTCCCTACAATGTGCATTGCATGAAAGAGGGATGTGAAGCCCTAATTCACACAACACAACTATGTAATGCATAGAAAGAGATGTGAAGCTCCCCCTACACACGTATATCATATAAAGAAGAGATGTTAAGCTCCTCAATTTATAATATACTCAACATGAATCTATATGTAAGAGAGATGTTAAGCTCTCCTTGCATATAGGAAATACAAAACAAAACATTTTTAATTTTTCTTTATCAAAACAAAATTTTGAACTTTTCCAATAAAACAAATTTTGAACCAATCATAATTTGTAATTTTGATACCACTAGAAAATAGCAATTGAAGATGTGTGATATCAAGTTATCATTGCAAAATCTTTTAATGTTTCAAACATATTGATATCAATTGTAATCATATAACAAATTTGAAGTGAAGCATATTGATACCAAATGAAAGATCTAAAATAAAATCTTTTTATTTTCCATAAGCTTATGCATAGTTAATATAAGGTGTTAACTTAACTTAGCATAAACTTTTTGTGCTTTTAAGAATGTAAATCAATTGTAAAGCAAGCACATGAAAATCATATATATGTATGTGAATAGATAAGACCAATTTGAAAATTAGGGCATACATATATAGGAACCAAAATGTGAGGAATATGCCAATTGTAAAATTAACATTGTAAGTCATGTATATACTCATAACCAAAAATGGTAGGTTTTAAAAGATAGTTATGTCTAAGCACTACCAAATTTGAAGAATAAATAACTAGTTATAAATAATTTTTGAAAAACTAGTTAAAGATCCTTCAAAAACATGAAATCATATGTTATTCATGAATTATACTAAATACATACAAGTTAAGCACTCATAGTCCATAAAGCTCAAAAATTATCTTTTATCATAAAAGATGAGTGTTCAAAGGTTATGTAAATGGTATTTTCATGAAAATAGAAAGTGAAGCATGAATCTCGTGAAAATCTTATTTTTCATCTTAAAACAAATCATATATTTTCATAAAGTATTTTGTATTTAGCAATGCTTTATGAAAATAGTCATTCAAGCTCAAAAAGATCATAAATCACATTTTGTTGTACAAATCAAAAACATGAAAAATCAATTTTTTTATTATTTATTTAAAATACTAATCTTCATGGTATATGTATGATTTATCCAATTCTAACAATATGCATACATATCCTAAATATGAAAAGATTCCAATATATATTGCATGAAGGCAAATGACTCAAGGGGTATACATGTATATTTATTAGATTTGAATTAAACACACATATACATGAAGTAAGATCAAAGATAGGCATAACAAGTATAAATGACCGAATCATCAAAACTAACCTATACACATGCATATAGTGGATACAAATGAGCATGAAGTTCAAATATATATGAGTCAATTGTAGTTCACTATTCATATATGTATAAATGCAAGTTTTGACACATTCTACATTTAAGCATGTAAATGCCACATGAAGCACATAAAATCTTAAAACATGAACATGCTATGAATGATATTATGAAAATAAAAGCATGTACATAAATAAAATAGGAGTTTAGAAATTGTTACCAACTCCAAAACTCCAAGCATGGTGGTTGACCCACCAAAATTTCTTGATAGCAATGCATCCAAAAGTTTGTCCATCATGTCCATTGCATCCGCTATCAAGGCACCAATCCTCTCACGTTTTGTGAGAGCCCTCACCTACATCAAAATCAAAGGGTGGGGTTTTGGTACCCATATTTTCTTGGGTCCTATGGGGTTAGTCTTGTAAGGAACCCAAGCATTTTTATTTTTATCAAAAATAAGAACATTTAACCTTTCATAACAAAATTTTCTTAGATGGCCTTTGCGGCCACAATGTGTACATGTGTACACCTTAGCATACTTATGAGTGGGAGTGTGAGCATGATGTGCATCATAAGCATGGTCATGATGATGATGTGCATGAGTATGAGGAACTTGTTTCTTTTGAAACAAGGATTCCAATCTAGTATGATTGAATGCACATGAGCTCAAATTAGAGCTCAAATTATCAATTTTATTTTTCAAAATTTTAATCTCATTTTGATCAATGTGAACATGAGAAGCATGATGAGATATAGAATCACTTTTCTTTTTCTTTTGTGAAACAAAATCTTTTTCTTTTCACAAATTTTTCTTTTCAAAGATTTATTTTCTTGAAAAACATCTTCCTTTTGTTTTTCCACCAAATCAATCTTATTTTTCAAAATCATATTTCCTTCACATAAAACATTCAATTTAGACATTAAGGAAATATTCTCATTTTTCAAATCTTCATTTTCTTTTTCTAAGCATGCCATTTTATTTTCTAAAGAATCTTTATCATTAAGCATGGCATCAAAATTCTTTTTCAAAATTTTATTATCTTTTTCTAAACATGCAATGTTACCTCTAAAAGAGTCATGTTCTACATGCATGCAATCAAGTTCCTTTTTCAAATTTTTATTTTTCTTTTTAATCATGTCATATTTTTCAAGCACAAGATGACAAAAGGTAGCAAGCTCATCATATGACATGTCTACATCCTCATCATCGGATTCGGTGTTTACCTTAAGGGGGTTATCCCCTTGGACCATATAGCATACGTTGGAGATGTCGCTTCCAACGTCCGAATCGCTCCCCGCATAGTATAGGTCCTTTTCGCCAAGGGAGGTGATGATGTTCCAAGCTACAAAAGCCGATTCAACATTAGAAACCCTAGATAAATAATCATCATTTAGGGTTGACTTAATAGCATGAAGGGCTTTGCATTAGCCTCAATGTTCTTATCATTTAAGCAATATTCTTTATTAGTTGTGGCAAGATATACACTAAGGCCAAGTCCTTTGAGGAACAAAGACATCTTAACCTTCCAAATTTGGATGTTAAGAATGTCAAAGGTGGGTGGTGACATGAAGTCCATAGTGTGTGTACAAAATATTGTGATTAGCCTAAAAGTAGGATCTTTAACTCTAGGTTGTTAGACCCAATATCAAGAGCACTTGGCTCTGATACCAATTGTAGAATCACCTAGAGGGGGGGTGAATAGGTGATGGCTAATCTAATGGTCACTTATGAACAAATAATGCGGAATTAAAACTAAGTTGACCAAATTAAACTTCTTTTAATTAAACACTTATGTATAACACAAGAGTGTTGCCGAATTCCCCTTGCGAGGCTCTGGACAAACTCCTCTAGATTCCCCTTGAATGGGTTGAGGTGCCGCGTTGGCTCTCTTGGTTGAATACAAGTGTTAGACAATCAATCCCAAGCAATTATATAACAATTAAGCACAAGGATATATCAAGCATATAAAGATAGACAATAATTGAATGCAAGATATAAAAGAGACAAAGAGAGAGAGAGAGAGAGATAGAGTGAGCAATCGCAAACACAAAGGGTTTGTTTCGAGGTTCGAGCACACTTGCTCTACATCCCCGCCTTCGACACACGAAGGATTTCCACTATGCACGATCCAACCGGATCTCTCCTTGGTGCCGCAACACCTACAAGCCCTCGGACTCCCAAGTCCCTTACACACGCAAGTCCACCGACTCGCCGAGGCCGCACCTCGCACTACAAGAGTTCACACCCGAACTCCACACCACAACGAGCACACTTGCCCGTCTCCTCAAAGAACAAGATGAAATCTTGGTGATCTAAACACTTGATCACCTACAAAAACTCTCACTACAACACCTATAGGATGAATAGCTCAATAGATGCTCAAGTGTGTGTGAGAAAGCAAGGAAAGAATCTTTGGTGAAAATCTCAAGAAATCACAATAAACACTCTTATAAAATCTTCCCTTTTGATTGGAAGTATTAGCTCACTATTTTTGTGGAGAAAAACCTCTGGAATGAATATGAGAAAAACAGGCTCTAAGGTCTCCAAAAATCTTAGCTCAAAACAATGACAAACCCCCTTTTATAGAGGCCAGAAAAATCTGACCGTTGGGCTCTGTCAGAGCTTCCGGTCGACCGGTCCGGTCGACCGGCAACGGTCAAAATCCGACCGTTGCAGTCTCCGGTCGACCGACCCGGTCGACCGAGCAACTGGAGAAGAGAGTAAACTCTCTGTCGGTCGACCGGCCCGGTCGACCGAGATTTCCTGAGAGCAAAGCTCTCTGAAGCGGTCGACCGGCACGGTCGACCGTTCTCCA
Organism: Agave tequilana; assembly: GCA_038442645.1. Classification (NCBI taxonomy): domain Eukaryota; kingdom Viridiplantae; phylum Streptophyta; class Magnoliopsida; order Asparagales; family Asparagaceae; genus Agave; species Agave tequilana. The sequence goes on along the minus strand of JAVJIF010004945.1, from coordinate 108,301 downwards.
GTGCACACAGGCGTGCACGTCTGTGCACGTCCGGTCGACCGACCCGGTCGACCGGCCACTGTCAATTCTGAAAAATCAGAACTGCCAGAACCTGAAAATTTGGGATTTAAAGATAGGTCTTTTTGGCTTAATAAAAAATCCCATAAATACTTAGAAATTCTACAAAAATAGTTTTATGATATAGAAACATGCTTGCACAAAATCAAGGCATGTTATTAAAGATTTGACTATTTTTGTAACTTGGAAATATTGGCTTATAATAAAAACTGTTTTTCTAATCAACATGTTTTTCCAAATTTTCATCAAATACAAAAACAAGATATACTTTAAGGCATAGTGCGTATGGATATGATCCACTACACAATCAAGATGAAATATCTAGTTTTTGACATAAAGCACTAACTTGGTTTTGAAATATCAACATGTTTTTCCAAACTTTCATCAATACAAAAACAAGATATACTTTAAAGCATAGTGTGTATGGATATGATCCACTACACAATCAAGATGTGATATCTAGTTTTTGACAATAGGCTCTAAACATAGTTTTAGATATAAGATATGTAAACTTGAAATACCAAGAACCAAATAGAATTTTGTCACAATGAAAATCTTTTCTTAACTAGAAAATCTTTTATGAAATGAAATTTTTATCATGAAAACAATTCTATCAAGAGTGTGTGTGTGATATGACTTGAGCAATCCACCAATCTATTCTATCCTTTACATTTTTATCTAAAACAAATAAAAATCTTATACCTAGACACAAGTCTTCATCCCCTTGAAGTCTTCTCATCTTCTTGACTTGGTCCAAATGCAATCCACCGAGCTCATCTCTAGATGTGTTCTTGATGCATAGGCTCGTGAATCAACCGGTGCTAGCTTCCAACTTGTCTTTAAATCCTTTGTTGAAGCTCCACACCTACCAAGATCTTGATGAAGAATCTGTCACTAATTAAACACAAGATCATTAGTAATCATAACTTCATGAGTTGATCATCATCAAAACTAGGGTGGTAGGCCTTTGGGCCAACAGATATGGCAATGAGGCACATGAATATGTATGCAAGTGTGGAGATAAAACATGCAACAAGCATAAATCAAAATCTTTTCCTCCTATTTGCAATACAAAAACATATATGCATAAATAACAAGGAAGACAAATACTACTCCCCTTAAGCAATGAAAACATGCATATATACTCAAATACTTCTCCCCTTTTTGTCAATCATCAACAAAGGGTTCAAAGTAAAATCAAATCAAACAAAATTTTCTCCCCCTTTTGTCAAAAACAAAAAGATCAAGAAGGGGTAATACAAAACAATCAATAAAGATTTATATGCGATATACATTCATGAAGAGGAACACGCTAAGTTAGCTTCCCTACACATATGCATTACATGAAGAAGGGATGACAAGCCCTAACTCACATAACACATATTATGTAATGCATAAGAGGAGATGTGAAGCTCCCCCTACACACGTATATCATATAAAGAAGAGTTGTCAAGCTCCTCAATTTATAATATACTCAACATGAATCCATATGTAAGAGAGATGTTAAGCTCTCCTTACATATAGGAAATACAAATCAAACATTTTGAATTTTTCTTTAAAATTTTTGAACTTACTTAATAAAACACATTTTGAGATATCAACATATATATATATTTTTTTGATATCAATAGTAAAAAAAAAATTTTTTTTATTTTTCATCATAAACTTTGTGCTTTTAAAAATGTGAGCCAATTGTGAGTTAAGCACATGGAAATCATATATATGTATGAGAAATGAGTATACCAAGTGAAATTGAAACATACATATATATAAGAAAACAAAATATGAGTATATACAAATAAATTCATATTGATACCAATTGAAACGATTCAATGATACCAATTGACATAACAATAAAATCAAGTGTATATCTCATAACCTACCACCCTTCATATGCACAAGGTAAAAGATTTTCAATGAAGCATACAAGGCATAATCGCCCATCCATCCTCCCATAGATGGTAGGGGTTTTCAAAAATAGATTTGAAAATAAGCTTAGTTTGAAAAACTCTACCAAATGAAGAATTTGCACTAGAAAAATGTTTTTCAAAACTAGTGAGGAATCCTTCAAGTAAGGAATAAAGCAAAAATGTTTTTCATGAAACACAAGTAAATCACATGGCACTAAAAACACTCTATTATCCATGAAGTCCATAAAATTTTCAAAAGAGTGAGTGTACTAGTGTTATGTGGAACATGGTATCATGAAAATGTCAATAAAGCTCAATATTCCGTTAAATAAGAAAAACATGAAAATCATTAAAAATTTTTGTTAAAAAAATATTTCAAGATATATGTATGTTTTGACAACACAATAAGTATACATACATATCTCTTAAACACAATTGAGTCCATATAAATAGATTTGCATTAAAGGCAAATGACTCAAGAGGTATACATGTATATCTTAAAGTTTGGCAAAATAAACATATACATGAAATGAAAAACACATGATCATGAATCAAATCCAAAAAGAGGATACAAGTTAAAAATGTATGTATCATTAAAACCAAGCAATACAAGCACATTTCATGGGTTCAAATAAGCGTTCAAGCACAAATATAAATAGATTTATTGTGGCCCACGACATGTACAAGTATAAATCCTAGTGTTGATAAAAACTAACATATAAACTAATATTCAAATCATGAAACATCAAATTTTGAGGAAAAATAGAATCATGTGTCAATAAAAAATTATTTGAAGAATAAATAACTAGTATAAATTGTTTTTGGAAAACTAGTTAAAGATCCTTCAAATATATCAAATCTTATGTTTTTCATAAACATAACTAGATACATAAAAATTTAAGCACTCATGGTCTATAAGGCTCAAAATGTTTTTAATAAAAGAGTGTGAGTGTTAAATGATCATGTAAATAGCATTTTTATGAAAATAATCAATGAAGCTCAAAAAGATCAAAAGTCACATTTTTAACAAAAATACGAAAAATCATTTTTAATCAAAACACTAATCTTCATGGTATATGTATGATTAATCCAATCCTAACAATACACATACATATCCCAAATATTAAAAGAGTCTATTAAATATGTTTGCATGAGGGCAAGAGACTCACGGGTATACATGTATATTTATTAGATTAGAATTAAAAATACATATACATGAAGTAAAGTATAAAAATAAGCATAACAAGTATAAATGAAAGAATCATCAAAACTAGACTATGCATATGCAAATAGTGGGTACAAATGAGTATGAAGTTCAATCATATATGAATCAATTGTAATTCACTATTTGTATATGTATATATGCACGTTTTGATAAAATCTTCATTTAAACATGTAAATACCACATGAAGCACACAAAAATATGAACATGATATATGAAATTAAAAACATGTGCATAGAAGTAGGAGTTTAGAAATTGTTACCAACTCCAAAGCTCCAAATATGGTGGTTGTCCCACCAAAGCTCCTTGATAGCGATGCATCCAAAAGTATGTTCATCAAGTCTATTGCATCCACTACCAAGGCACCAATCCTCTTACGTCTTGTGAGAGCCCTCACCTACATCACAAGCAAATGGTGGGGGTTTTGGTACACATATTTTCTTGGGTCCTTTGGGGTTAGACTTGTAAGGAACCCAAAATCTTTTATAATTAGCAAAATTTAGAGAATTAATATTATCATAACAAAACTTTGCTAAATGGCCTTTGCGGCCACAATGTGTACATACGTACACCTTAGTATGCTTATGTGTAGGAGTGTGATCATGTTGTGCAACATAAGCAAATGCGTGGTTATGATGTGCATGAACATGTGGAGTTAGTTTCTTTGAAAACATTGACTCCAACCTAGAATGATTAAAAGCACAAGAGTTCAAAGTTGAACTCAAACCATCCATTTTATTTTTCAAATTCTTAATCTCATTAGTTGTGGCATGTAAAGCATGGTGAGATATAGAATCATTTTTCTTTTTCTTTTTAGAAACAAATTCTTTTTCTTTTTCAACAAATTTTCTTTTAAAGTAATATTTTCTTGAAAAATAACTTCTTTTTGTTTTTCCACCAAGTCAATTTTATTTTTCAAAGTATTGTTTCCTTCACACAAATCATTCAATTTTGAAAATAAGGAAACATTCTCATTTTTCAAATATTTATTTTTCTTTTCTAAGCATGCAATCTTAGATTTAAAAGAATCATTTTCTTTAAGCATGCAATCAAAATCCTTTTCAAATTTTTGTTATCTTTTTCTAAACATGCAATGTTAGATTTAAAAGAGTCTTGTTCTACATGCATGCAAGCAATATTCTTTTTCAAATTTTTATTATCTTTCTTAATCATGTCATATTTTTCAAGCAATAGATGACAAAAAGTAGATAGCTCATCATATGACATGTCCTCATCATCAGATTCGGAGTTTACCTCAAGGGGATTATCCCCTTGGACCATGTAGCACTTGTTGGAGGTGTCGCTTCTAACATCCGAGTCACTCCCCGCATAGTATAGATCTTTTTCGCCGAGGGAGGTGATGATGTTCCATACTACAAAAGCCGATTCAACATTAGAAACCCTAGATAAATAATCATCATTTAGGGTTGACTTGATAGCATGAAGGGCTTTTGCATTTGCCTCAAAATTCTTACCATATAAAGAATATGCATTATTAGTAGTGGCAAGATAAACATGATAACCTAAGGCTTTGAGGTACAAGGACATCTTCACCTTCCATATATGGATGTTAGCAATGTCAAACATAGGTGGTGACATGAAGTCCATGGAGTGTGTACAAATATTGTAATTAGTCTAAAAATAAGGATCTTTTACTCTAGGTTGTTAGACCAAAATCAGAGTACCAAGCTCTGATACCAATTGTAAATCACCTAGAGGGGGGGTGAATAGGTGATGGCTAATCTAATGGTCACTTAATGATGAATTATGCAAATAATGCGGAAGCTAAAAGCAATTATGACCTAATTAAATCTTTTACACTAAACACTACGTATAACCAAAGAGTGTTGCCGAATTCCCCGTGAAGAGCTCTGGACAAACTCCTCTAGATTCCCCTTGAATGGGTTGAGGTGCCGCGTTGGCTCTCTTGGTTGAATACAAGTGTTAGCAACAATCCCAAGCAATATATCAATATGAGCACATAAGTATATCAAGCATGTAAAGATTGACAATAAAGGAATGCAAGATATAACAATAGAGATAGAGAGAGAGAGAGAGGAATGGCAATCGCAAACACAAGGGTATGTTTCGAGGTTCGAGCACACTTGCTCTACATCCCCGCCTTCGACACACGAAGGATTTCCACTATGCAAGATCCCAATGGATCTCTCCTCGGTGCCGCAACACCTACAAGCCCTCGGACTCCCTAGTCCCGTACACACCGCAAGCCCACCGGCTCGCCGAGGCCGCACCTCAAACAACCGAGTCCGCACCCGAACTCAAAACGACAACGAGCACACTTGCCCGTCTCCTCAAAGAACAAAGAAAAGATCTTTGGTGATCACAACACTTTGATCACCTAAAGCACTCTCGCTACAACACACCTATAGGATGTATAATCAATGGATGCTCAAGTATGGTGTGAGAAAAAGCAAGGATTGAAACTTTGGTGAAAAACTCAAGAAATCTCTTTTAACACTCTTTACAAAATCTTCCCTTTAGATAGGAAATATTTGCTCACTATTTTGTGGAGAAAACCCTTTAAAAAGTCTGGGAAAAACTGGCTCAAAGCTCTCCTAAAATCTTATTCTAAAACAATGACAAGACCCCCAATTTATAGGCCAGAAAAATATAGCCGTTGGGATCTGTCAGTACTGCCGGTCGACCGCCCGGTCGACCGCCAACGGTCGAAAATCCGACCGTTGGAGCCTCCGGTCGACCGCCCGGTCGACCCAGAAATCCAGAGAGCAGAACTCTCTACAGCGGTCGACCGTCCGGTCGACCGGACCACTGTGCTGCCAGACACGCACAAGTCTGTGCACGTCGGTCGACCGTGGGTCGACCGGACCATGGTGCGGTCGACCGCTTGGTCGACCGGACCAGCCTGTCAGCCAGTTCCAGGTCTGAAAAACTGGTTTAAAAATTAATTTTAAAATCTTTTAACACTTTTAAAAATTCCATAAACTTGTTTTAACATTATATTGAAAACCAAACATGTGATAAAAATTTTCAAGACATATATCAACATATTCATATTATTTCAGCGTCTTGCAAATTTTATCAAAAAATCAAAACATGTATTTTTCAAACTTGGTTTTCATAACTTCACAAAATATAAAAACAAGATATTTGATTTCATTTTAAAGCATAGTGTGTATGGATATGATCCACTACACAATCATAATGTAATATCTATGTTTTTGACATAAAGCTCTAAACTTGGTTTTGGTTAAAAATACATGTATATTTGAAACACCAAAAATCAAAACGGTATTTTTCTAGAACTAAAAAAATCTTTTATGAAAACACATATAAATCAAGAGTGTGTGTGTGATAAGAACTTGAGCAATCCACCACTATTCTATCCTTTACATTTTTAACTAAAACAAAAACAAAATCTTATACCTAGACACAAGTCTTCATCTTCTTGAAGTCTTCACTTGAAGGCTTCTCATCTTCTTGACTTGGTCCAAGTTTGATCCAAAAGCTCCTTGGATCACACTGTGCTAGCTCCAAATCTTGATATTTTATCCTTTGTTGAGCTATGCACCTACTAAGATCTTGATAATGAATCTGTCACTAATTAAACACAAGATCATTAGTAAATATAACTTCATGAGTTGATCAACATCAAAACTAGGGTGATAGGCCTTTGGGCCAACATGGTATGCTCAATTTCACAACACACACACTTGTTTAAGTTTTCATGTTTATTGGTTTTCGGTTTTTGGTTTAACCGATCTTGGTTTTCATGAATAGATAGAATCAACAAGTTTACATGGTTTAATGTATATTAGATTTGTTCTATATACATGTATGCTTCAACTATTTAAACAAACTTAGTTTGATAGTCTATTTCATAAGTTTGAAGTTTTGGTATTTTAACAAAACATCTTTTGGATTTAAAGTCAAAAACATTGATATATATCTATTTCATGTATATTGGATTATGTCCATATACAACATGCTTCAAGTTGTTTCAATATCATGTTTTTGTATTTGGATGAGTTTTGGACAAACCGATTTTCCATTTCAAAAATCTTAGTTTTGAAAAATATGAGTTTGGTTTTCGACAAAATTTCCAAGTCACAAAAATGGTTCAAATAAGTTGAATTATGTGTTGAATTTTTCCACACATGTTTGTATTTCAAATATACAAGAACTTATTTTTGTGAATTTTTAGAGATTTTATGGGATTTAATTGATAAATAAAAACCCAAGTTTCAAGTTCTAAAACAGCCCTGCCAGGCTCTAGCGGTCGACCGGGCCTGTCGACCGGACCCAGAGTCGGTCGACCGGATTGGTCGACCGACGTGCACAAGAATTGTGCACGCTGACCAGCCACTTGAGCCGGTCGATCGAGCGATCGACCGACTGCAAGTACCCCACTCTCGGGTGGGGGCGGTCGACCTGACGGTCAACCGTAAAGCTTGGCACGGTCGACCGAGCGGTCGACCGGCCAGAGAGCAACTGCTCTCTGGATTGGCACGGTCGATCGGGCGATCGACCGGCAGGCTCAACGGTCACTTTTTGACCGTTGGCCGATCGACCGGAAGGCCAAACTGGGCCTAGTCAGCTGCCAATGGCTAGTTTTTGTTGGGGCCTTTATATACCCCAATCCTTGGCTGTTTTGGGTAAGATTTTTAGAGAGAAAAATTTTATACTCCTTAAGTGTTTTTAAGCAAAAAGTTTGGGTTCAAATTCTTATTCTCTATTTGTTTTTAAAGTGTTTTGATATTTCAAAGAAAATAGTCTTTTGGGAATTTGTTTTTGATCTAAAATTTCTATATCTATTTGGAGATTTTCCCAAGTGATTTTTTTTGTTAAAAATACTTTGTTTTCTCACACTTGAGCTTACATACTATCCTATCTATTAGGATCTTTGTTTTTGTGAGAAAGAGATAGTTTGTGGTTGTGAAAACCACCAAGTTATAATCCCTCCTACCTTGTGATATCCCTCTTATGTAGAGGTTGATTTTGGAGTAGTAGTTGGCTCCCTCTAGTGAGAGGTGGAGATTGTGTTTAGTTCCCTCTAGTGAGAGGTGGAGTTTGTGTTGGAATCCTTCATGTGTGAGGTGATTGTTTTGTATTGGCTAAGTGTCTACCCCTCTTGTGTGAGGTGGTGTTTGTGTTGGTTGTGCATTGCCTCTAGTGAGAGGTTGTATTCGGTTGAGAGAAGAGTTGTGTACTCCCGATTATATTGCCCAAAATCCTCAGTGGAGGTTCCCTGTGTGGGAGTCCTCTGTGGACAAGTTAGTGGATTGAAAATCCTTCTGTGTGAAGGCGGGGACGTAGAGCTGTGTGCTCGAACCTCGAAACATATCGCGGTGTTTGTGTTTGATCCATTGACTCTAACTCTCTCTTTTATATTGAGCCTTGCATCATTTCATATTGCTCATTCATTATATGCTTGGCTTGTTTGTGTGTGCCTCACTTGTGCTTAACCACGAGAGCTTCATATAGCGCCTCAACTCTTATTCAGAGGAATCAAGAGGAGTTAGTCCAGAGCCCTTCACTGGGAATTCGGCTACACTCGTTGGTTGCATTAAGTGTTGTTGCAATAAAGTTTTTAATTTCCGCATTTAGTTCATTAGATTAGCCGTACACCTATTCATCCCCCCTCTAGGTGTACTTTTAAAACTGTCCCCTAAAAATCCTCCATGATGGGGGTTAACTCCTCTCATTACATGGGCAGTAATTGACCCTATAATGAGGGCAGTTATAATTGAGACGCGGAGCTCACTTGCAGTTGAAACACGGGCTTAGAGCTCTGCATCTTGGCATTGCAGTGAAACTAGGACGCGGGCTTCGAGCCTCGCGTTTTGACACTGCGATGATGTTGAGACGCAAGCTTCGAACTCTACGTCTTGGCATTGCAGTGATACTGGGATGCAGGTTTCGAGCCTCGCATTTTGACACTGTTGTGATGTTGAGATGCAGGTCGAGCCTCGTGTTTTGGCATTATAGTGATGCAGAGACGCGGGCTTCGAGCTCTATGTTTAGCCGTTGAAAATGCTGGCGTCGAGCTTTGCAAGACACGGACTTCGAACTCTGCGTCTTAGCTTTACAGTGAAGCTGAGACGCGGGCTTCGAGCCTCGCGTTTTGACATTACACGAGTGGCTCTGATTAGTCTCGCGTCTAAAATATAAAATCTGCTATATGATGACTTATCCTCAGTGATTTTTAGACAGTCTACAGAACCCCCTCCAAAGTTTTCAAAACTCCGCGATTGACTGAGACGGGTTTTGAAATACTTTAAATCTTTTATCTGGCAACAAGTCAAGATTAGACTAGCAATCTACTGAGATACTTTGAGCTCGATTTCGTCTGGATTTTGGTCTTCATGAGTATACTGTTAAACTCTTTGAAGCTACCAGAAATGATCGTCGTGAGTGTTTGGATACGCAGTTCAGACCTCCTCGGTGCTCTGAGCTGGTTGTAAGTGTACTGTTGAACTGGAGAAGGGGAATAGTCATCTGCTTTCGCCATTGTACTATTGAAATGATTGCAGAAGAAAAAACTGAACGCAGGTTGTAGACGTAGAGGTCATGTTGCCTTGGAGACCCGGACTTCGTCTGAAGTAGAAACACGACTTTTATTCGTCGGAGTGGAGACGTTGCTCTCACTTTGTAGAAGTGGCACAGACTTCAAGGTGGAAACGCGGATTTCTCTTCGTCCATAAAACTCGGCTTTGCTATTTTTGCCAAGACACGAGTTTTCTTTCAGAGTGAAAAACACGTTTTATTTGATGTAAAAAATTAGCTTTGAGTGTTATCAAACGCAGGCTTGCTTCAAAGTAGAGACACAACTCTCTTTGGGAATAGAGGTACAACTCTCTTGTTTTGTCAAGACGCGAGCCAGAGAGTACTGACAAGATGCGATCTTTAAAGTGAGAACATAACTCTCATCTTGTTGAAGTAACGCAAACTTCAAGGTGGAGACGCGTACCTCCTTTTGCTGGAGAGACGCGGCTCCGTTAAATGCCAGACTCGCATTCTGGGTGCATTGCCATGTGTCTGGCGGAGCTTGAAAGACGCCTTTCTCTTAACATGTGAGGTTGGCGTTCAAAGCACGATGCCACGCGTTGGGTGGAGCTTGAAGAGACGTCGTTCCCGTTCCCTTAACACGCGAGGTTCACATTTGAGGCGTGTTGTCACGTGTCGGGCAATGATTGGTCTCGAGATACGCGCCGCGTATCTCGGTGGATTTACTGTGTCTATAAAAAGACAGCAGTTTTTTAAGAGTCATCATTAGACTCTTTTCTTCTCCGCTAAGCCCTGCGTGGAGAATTTTCAGAACTTAAGAAAAGGTCTAAGCTTTTTCTTCTTTCTTTCGTCTTCTACACAGAATTCACGGTCGAAGTGGCCCCAAAGATCAAACCTGTGGCTTCGTCCTCGAGCGCTATCGCTCCATAGGCTCAAATGGGCAGTTCTTCCACGCAAGAGGCCTCCATTTAAGGTAAAAAATCGTTTAAATTGGTTTCTATCATTAAGGGAGTTGAAGAGTTATCTTAACTCTTAAGTCTCTTCTAAATTGAACCGCCAATGCGAGCACGCCTGTATTTGATATTCAGATGCGGCTCTTGCACTGGTAGGCAAGACACGGGTTTGACCACCTCTGCGTCTTTGCTTCATCAGCTTGAGTCTGTGTCTGTTTATTGAACGCGGGCTTCGTTGAGCCTTGCGTTTGATTCCGACGCTTAGAAAATTTTTCTAAGTGGGAGAATTCAGACGTGGATTTCATGTCTGAAATGCTCGATGGAGCAATCCACCCGATCAATCCTAACCCAATCACGTTAAGATCCTTAGGAGCCAGTCCCTATCAAAGCTATTTCAGGGGTAAAAAACAGATAACAAAATCAGTTTGGATACAGTTGTAAGCTAAATCTATAACCTTCAAATTTTGATTTAGGAAACTCATGTATTTTCCATGATGTACATTAAGGAAGAAAGTGAAATGTCAAGCAAAGAATTTGTTCTATGCTATGTTACCCATTAACGAAAGGTCCTTATGGGTGCAAATTCGAAGAATAAATATATGTGAGGAGGCAAAACAAATAACTGCTCATATATCTGCTGAAATTTTTTCAGGACACGAACATATAAGAAATCCTTACCAGGTGATTCTTCCACCTGAAGCTAGCTTCTGCTGCAGTGGGTTCCTTGCAGACACCTGAGCCCTCAGTAAACCTACAGAGTTCGAACCACAAGTCATGAAACTGCCAAGTATGTACACCAAACAATAGAAAGATCAATTGTTTTGTCAATGCAAGTCGACGTGCTAGAGTTGAGAGATGGCTTTGAAGAAGCACGCGAGACGCAATTAATTTTGATTTTGGAGGTGATGGGTGATTGTGAAGGACGCAAGATTCCCACGCTCAGGGTTTGTGACGTGAATTAGTCCTCATAGATTGCATGGATGAACTTTTTGGTGACATGGGCTAATAGAATGTTGGCAGCTTGATATATGATCATGTGTCCTTCTCTTAGAATGATCAGGAAAAATGAATGGAGAGTTCATCCTTCTCTCAGTAATTTCATCAAACAGGTGGCGGGTTTGAACGATATAGTGCATACCTTAAAGCTAACACTATAGAAACAAAATCTAGATAAAAGTTAACCAAATCTAGCCCATTAAGAACAATAGGCTGGGTTCAGGAAAAGGTTCCAACATTTTTGTGACCTGGGCCTCAATTGTCTAAGGCCCAAGGTAAGCAAAAAGATGAGACCAATGAATCTCAGGCGAAGAAGGCAAGACAGTACTGCTGTCGGCCCTAACAGGCTTGTCCTCTGCTTGTCAAGGCCGACCGGAGACAGGCCTTGAGAAATGCCAGGCTGGGGATCAAAGCCCAGACTACGCGTCTGCCAACAAAGTCACATGTTTTTGTCTCCGTGGGCCCTTTGTCCCTTAAATTGATCCTCACCACCTTTTCGGCCTGTGTACGGATTTTGGCCCAGCCTGGTTTGTTTCATGCAACTTTTATATTGAATTTTAATTTTGCATACCATTTTAATCTTCTTTGCACGCCTCGAATGCTTGGTTAACAACACGATGAACTAATAATAATGTGCAAGAAAGTACCAATTAGGCCTTCTTCATACAACTCCTCCTCCATTTTCTCATCGTTGAAAATGTATATATTGGAGCTCATTAGACATAAAAACTATGAAATACTATGCAGTCACCCGCTCTTGAACCAGTATGCGCCATGAAATCAACAACCATAAAATCTCTAAAATAATTTGTTTTTATAGTTTCTGCTGTAAAATAATGTACGAAGCCTATTCAAATCACACCCGAGAGGCTCTGAAACACAGATTTGCACCCTCATGTGCGTGCGATGCGGGCGCACATGCGCTTTAAGGTTTTCCGGATCCGGTAACCCAATTTCCTTCACTGAGCCTCAATGGGCTTGTATGCGCGCGAGCAACTCCTAATTTCTAGCCATAAAACCCATCATGAGAGGGACTCCATATATAAACACTAAAGAGTTCTTTTCCTATCCAACGTGGGACTAAAAGAACTTTCCTTAATTTTGAAATACCTTCAAAATACTAATAGTTTCTACTATCAAAAATAATTTTGAAATACCAAACCGACCAGACCCTGACCTAACCCTAGGTTTTTCTGCAGCAAGCCATGTATCATCTGAGAGAGCCACATGAACTCAAGCTCAATGCAATCACATCAAAATGTGATCAAGTTAGGAGGAGGAGCAGGGGCCTAAACTAAAAGCTAGGTGTGACCCAAGTTGAGTGAGAGAGAGAGAGAGAGAATATGTATTGCTCCCTTTGCCTAATTTGCAACACCTGCAGCTCTGCATGTCACAAGAACTGCCCCCCAGCTTGTGACCTAATTTTGTACGCTTTATGAGAGAGACAACAAGCGTCAAGTTGCTATCAACGAGCATGGCATGCAATTTGCATGCGGAACCGACTAAATAATTATCAATTATATATACATCATGCATGCAGCTGTCACACATATCTTTCAAACTTTGATGTCGATCATAATATTAAATCTTTAAATAGCCATGTGTGGCGTGCACATTGTCATGTACTGGTGAGAGTCACAGATATTTAGTCTGCAATATTTGACTTAAATCACTTTCATGAAGATTAAATAGCAAAGTTTTTTGTGTCGACATCTAGAGTATGCGCATGTGGTGCACCTAACCCACCACTTGAGCCTGCAGAGACCGACCATTTTGAACTGCTGGTGAGAATATTGCCAGGTGTTTCATGTTGGAAAAAGGTTCAGATATGAGGCTGGAGAATGTTGGGAGTTTCTTTTGGTTTGGATCATCATTTTTCCTTCTCCTTTTCCTCAAACCAGTCTAATTCATTGCTTTTGGCTGGTCTCTTTCAGAGCTCAAGCATGAAGAATGTTTCTTTTTCTTTCTGTTTTGGTGAGAATATGTTAGTCTGTTTGCAAATTCTAGACAAACTATACTTCAATATCATAACTAGGATTCAAAGTCTATATTTTGCACTTCTACATTATTTTCTCTTCAATGAAACCAGATTAATCAAGTCAAAAAGAAAACAAACTACAAGTAAATTTGAGACGGACAGAAAGAGATCAAGCCATCTTTAGAGGTGAGTTGAACTTTAGAGCCAATAGAGATTTCTTTCGCTTTCGCTTTCGCTTGACCAAAGATATCTATGTTCTTCCTCTTCCTCCTCCCACCAAACGCAGCAAGCAGCAGTCAACAGGGTTCAAATTAAGGTTATTAACTAGCTAATCAACTTTACAAAATAGTGTTCTAAGATGAACCCAAAAAAAAATACTAAAAAAAATGAAAAATTCAAATACTCTCTGTGTCTCAGTCTACTTTTAAATGTGACGTGTGAAAAGGAGGAGAAAGGAGAGCACAAACTTGTTGCTTGAGGAATAGAAAGTTCAAAGATAAGACTCAGGTGTGTGTGTGTGAGAGAGAGAGAGAGAGAGAGAGAGAGAGAGAGAAGAAACGTCTATATTTTTGCTGCCTATCATGGGAGTGGGCCCTCCCTGCAGTGGCACTCTCAAAAGGGGGATAAGATTTTGGGCCAGGGGGGGGGACCAAGCCCAGTAGGGGACCATTTAGCCCATAATCCCCAGCCCGGTACTGTGCCGCCAGGCCACACACGTAAGTGGACTCTGGTGTGACACGTGGCACGGTTGAGTCCAGTGAGAGCCGGGCCCACAAGATTGTGGGCCCAGAATGAGGAGCACGCTCTGGTTTGGGCTCGGACCCAGGTCCAAACAGTAGTAAACCCACGCCACATGACGCCATCCCAGATCGCGGATCCCCCGCCCTTTCCAGCCGACGCTGTGGGCCCCACCAGACCGACAGTCTTGACTCAAGGGCAAACTTAAAAAAATGTGGGCCCACATGGAAAAATAATAACTGCATGTATAATGATATAATAAGCACTAAGATTAAAGATAAAAGAAAAATTCAATTCCCAATGTATAATGAAATAATATAAATGTGCTAAAAAAGAGACTATAGAAGGAAAAAAATTTGAAAAAGCAAAGGAAAAATACAAGGAGTGCATAATGATAGGAAACGCCATGAGGTTTCAGTATTTCACTGTTGAGAGGGGCGGCTAGAAACTTCAATGAGACTCCATCAGCCGCGTGCGTTTGTAGAGCAAGGCCCACATAATCATTTCGCCTCTTACGTGTCCATGAATTTGAGTTTAAAATTTTTTTTATTTCTTTCGAAACAACCAATACAACAATAATTTTTTTTTTTAGAAAAAAATCATGAGATAAGAACCGAGTTAACGAAATATTTTTTGCATAAAAATATTCATACATAATTAACTCTTTTTCAAAAAAAAAAAGAATAAGAAAAAAACAGAACTCAGTCATGGCTTCTCCCCTCCACTGTAGATGTGTTGCTTACTACTCGGACCTGTCATACCCTTGGCCGGATCTCCTGCCAGCACCCTCACGACATCTGCAGCTCAAATCTGATCATCTCGTAACTGAAACCCTCACCATTGCAGATGTAAGATCCCCTTTCACCGCAATAATTAAAATCCATTGTTTCCTAAAGAATTGAACAATCAAGATTGGTTGCCCATTACAAGTGGTTGTGTGTGGTCTATAAGTTCTTTACTTTCCCCACTGCTGGAGTGATAGCTCTCTGTTCTAATCTGTCCCATGTTAGCTGCAACTAGTCAAAAATTACTGCAATGTCAGGGCATCTTCCTTGCTACTGGTTCAAACAGTATGCAAAATTTTCCTACTCAAAGGAAGTTAGGTGCCATGAGATCTTGATATGATGTGTGAGCAACAAATTGATGGCCATTTGCAAACCTGGATGGCTTGACACAATTTTCTTCTTGTCACAAAGTAAAAAATGTAGAAATTTACCAAGCTAATGCAACAACAAAATAAACAAACCCTCTGTGATAAATCTTTTGACTCTGCTATAAATATATATAGCCCTTTTATCTTAATTTATTTTAGTAACACTCAGTTTTGAGATTGGCCAATCCAACGGTACCACCATAAAGGTGCCATGCATCCTACCAAACTTTGAGGTCCACCCTGCTTGGCTCTACAGCTCAGATGGTGGTTGCAAGTCCTCAGTTTAGTAGCACCTCTTGTTCTTACAGTGCCATGCTCTCCTGAAAATTTCTCATGTAAGCCTGACTCATCTCTTGCTCTCTACAGAAATAAATGGGTTAGGTTTGATCAGAACAGCTGCATGTTGCTGCTTATCAATACTTTGAACAGGGCCACACCCTGAAACTTTGATGATGCACTATAAATGCATGGAACTTGCTTTTTTATTATTCTAAAAGTGAAAAAAAAAATAAAATGCAGGAGTTGGTTGTCATCTATCAATTTGTGAACATGTATAAAGTAGAAACAAGTGTTGCCGTTCAGAAGAATTCACCGACAAACAGCAATGACACCGATCACCTAAGATCAGCACTCCAATGCGGAGTTAATCACAAACCAATATGGCAAGAATCAAAATACAAAGAGAAAGCAAGAAATAATGGTTTAATAAGATTCGGCAATGTGCCTACGTCCTCGGGGCAGAAGGGAGAAGATTCTTATTTAAATAAATAGAGTTACAAGGGTTACAAATTGGTCCAAAGATCAAAATTGAGAATCTATGAAAATTAGCCGTAGAATTCTCACAAACAAACTAACCCTAGAACTCCCAACAATCGATTCAACCTACTGATTCAAAATCGATACTAATGAGAGCACAAAAACCCTCCTTATATATTAAGAGGAAAGTGTCAATTGAAAGAAACAAAATCAGATACGAAATTCGCATCAAAATAAAACTCTGAAACTAACTCGGAGTTGTCAAAATTGTCTTTAGTGTTAAAAATAAAGTATTTATAATCAAAAATTTTAAAGTAAGAAACATTAGGTTTTCTCAAATAGTAAATTTCAAATGAAGTTTTAGAAGTATTTTTACAAAAATAAATTCTATTTGAGTTGTAACATGATGTGTTTACGACCTCGGCCCATAAGTATTGAGAGAGTCTGTATTCATTTATCATTATCTTACCCATTTCTTGAAGAGTTTGATTCTTCATTTCAACTACTCTATTTTGTTGTGAAGTTTTAGGACCTGATAGTTCATATTTGATTCCATATTCTTCACAATAGGTGATAAATGAGTGGTTAATGAATTCACCACCTCTATACTTCTTATACATAAAATTGGAAAATCTTTTTCTTTTTTAACTTTTTTTCTAAACACTTGAAAATGTGAAAAAGCTTGATTTTTGTGTTCTAAAAAGAAAACTTATGTAAAACGAGAAAAATCATCAACCAAAACAAAAACAAAACGATTTTCACTTAAACTTTTGGTTTTAGTAGAACCAAACAAATTCATATGAATTAACTCCAAGGGTTTTGATGTCATGATGTCCTTGATTGTTTTGAAAGAGTATTTGGTTTATTTTTCAAGTTGGCACGCATTGTAAATACGGTCCTTCTCAAATTTCAAATAAGGAATACCTTTCACCACTTCCTTATTGTTAAATATAGATAGATGGTCAAATGAAATATGACCTAGTCTCCTATGTCATAACCAAGAGTCTTCATTAAAGGCATTTAAACATGTCGCATTGCATTGTAAATTTGACTTATCAATCATGTACACATTATTTTCACGGAAACCAGAAAGTACACATGCATTAGTTTATCTATCTAAAACATTGCAAGCGAAATCATCAAAAACCACTTTGAAACCTCTATCACAAAGTTGGCTACTACTCAAGAGGTTATGCTTGAGAGCATTAACTAAAACAACATTTTCAATTGAGAGAGATGAGCTAATTTTAATATTATCTATACCGATAATTTTTCCTTTGGAATCATCTCCGAAGGTGATGGTGTCACCTCCATGATACCTTGATAGAGTTGTAAAATTGTTGGTATCCCATGTTATAAGAGCAATCACTATCAAGATACTACAGCTCCCTACGTCTTGGAGCTTGGTGTGTACCTACATCAAGTAACAAATAGGTTGATTTTGGTACTCAAATTTTCTTGGATCCTTTAATGTTAGCATTTTGAACCCAAATGTGATCATTAAAAGCATTTATTCTATTAAAGCAAAATTTGACTAAGTGACATTTTCAGCCACAATAAGTGAATGAATAAACTCTACCATGAATAAAAGCATGATTGGAGGTGGGGTGTGAACATGCTTGGTGTGTGTAGCGTGTCTAGCATGATATGTATGTATATGTTGTGATTTCGGAGTGTCGGTAAGTGTAGTATAATGAGCATGTGTAGTATGAATATGTTTTTTTGGAGTATATTTCTTAGGAAACATTACCTCCAATCTAGCTTTATCAAACTCACATTTCTTTAACACATCTCCTAAAGAGTTAATTTTATCCTTTAAAATAAAAATCTCATTTTTATCGATTAATGAAAATTTTACTTTACATGAAATTTTATATGTATCAAAATCTTTTTGTGCCAATAAGAGTGTGGAAGATAAATCATCTTTTTCTTTAAAAAGAATAACAATTTTTTTTTGAAGGGTTTCATTTTTTTATTTTTAAATACTTTTTTTTTTTTAAGGAAATCATAGTTTTAGACAATTCTTAAAAAGTCTCACTCAATTCATTCATTGTTAATTCACAATCATCAAGTGAGGGTTCGGATGTTATCTTAGGTGTGTTATCATTAGCCATGAAACACACATGTGCCGTATCCACTTCTTCATCAGTTTCACTCTTCGAGTCCCATGTAGCCTTGAGAGCCTTCTTTTTGTAGGGCTTCTTGGAGGTTGAAAGTCTACTTTTGGTCTCCGGACGATCCGCAACCATGTGGCCCAACTTTTGGCAATTGAAGCATATGACCTTCTTCTATTGTTAAACTTGACCTTGTTGTATATCCTCCTTACATTTTTCACTAGAAGGGAGAATTTTTCATCATCCTCTTCCTCATCATCATCATCGAAGATGGTGGGAGTGAATTTGAAAGCGATCACTTTTTCTTTTGTGGTGCCATCTCTTCCCTTGCCTTCCTCTACATTTCATGGGTCTTAAGATTTCCTATAAGACCGATGAGCTCCATCTCTTCTTTGTCGTTTAGCTCTTTTAATGTAGTAGCATTGACTTTCTACGAGGGTGAAAGTACCCGAATGACCTTCCTTACTTTTTGATCATTGTCAGACATCACCTAAAAAGGCAAGACCATTAGTTATTTTAGTAAATCTTATTACCATGTCATCAATGGTGACATTTTCATGCATGGTGAAATTTTCATATTGGAAATGTAAGAGATCAAATTTTGCTCTCTTAACTTGTGACGTTCCTTCGTGTATGACTACTAGGTGTGTCCAAATCTCATAGGCGGATTTGCAATGGATGACCCTAACAATATTGTAACACCCCGTTCCTAGAATATGTACTTAGATACGTATTCAAATTTTTCTATCATATTTATTTGATTTAATTTTATAATTGTTTTTATTTTATGACTATTGGTGTGATTGTTTTGTATTAGATCTGAATTCGTGAACTCGGAGTCAGCCCTAGTATGAACCAGGGACCCGACCCTAGTGCATTGCCCAATTTAGCCTTTCTGGTAGTCTGATTTGACCGATTTTAGTTTCAAACATCATTTTTTAATATTTTAATTTTTTCATGATTTTCTGAAATTTTTCAGAATTATTTGCAAAATCTCTAAAACTGGTATCGACCGGAATCGCTGACCATTTTTCAGATTTTTAGTTTTCAAATGGAGTTGAATTTTTAGAAATGACTTTCACATTACTTCTTAAAATCTTATTTTCTAACTAAAGGTATTTTTTTTGAGATTTTTCAGAATTTATCGAAATCCACCAGTTTTGGTGTCGACCGGTACCGTCAGAAGATTTTAGGATTTTTAATTTGAAAATCAATTGAATTTCTCGAATCCGATTTCATCGAACATCTTAAAATAATATTTTCTATTTTGATAATTTTTCGGAGTGATTCTGAAATAGTCAATTTTTACCCTATTTAAATAATATTATTTTTTTCCTTCTCTCTTCATTTTCTTTCTTCATTTCTTTTTCCTTTCCCTTCCCAAAGTCAACCCCTAACAGCCCACTCCCCCATCCCATCACATGTCAATCCCATCCCGAATCCCATCACTTTTTTCTTTTAAGTAAACAATTCCTCCCTCTTTTCAATCATTCCTTTTTCTTTTTCTTTTTTTCTTTTTCTTTTTCCTTCTCCCTTTTCTTCTGTTGGCGCCTGACGACCACCTCCTCTCTTCTCCTAGATCTAGCACCCCGGTGGGGTTGAGCGTCGCCGGCGGCTGAGCGCGGCCAGGGGGCCTCCTGGCCCCCTGTGCGTGGGCGGAGGAGGGGGCGGCAGCCCCCTCTCTTCTCTCCTTTCCTCCTCTCTCTCTCTTTCTCCCTCTCACTGTTGGCCACGTCGGCGGCCAGGGCCGCCGCCGGTCACCACTGGCCAGAGAGGGGCTGGCCAGTCCCCCCTCTCCCTTCTCTCTCAGATCTCTCTCTCTCTCCCCCTCTCTTTCTTCTCTCTCCCCTCTCCTTTCCCTCTCTTTTGGGGTGGCCGGTGGCCACCCCTGCCTGCGTCGGCCAGCGCAGCACCCTTTGCCTCCCTGGCCGCAGCCTAGGAGCGGCAGAGCCAGCCCAGGCTACTGACCTGGGTTGTGCGTGGGCAAGGGGGCAGCAGCCCTCTACTCTCTCTATCTCTCTCCTCTCCCCTTGTCTCTCTCCCCCCTCCCCTTCTCTGTTGGACGCCACGGCCAAGACCGCTGCCGGCCAACTCCCTAGCTGACAGAGGGCCGGCCAGGCCCCCTTGGGCCCACAGGGAGCCATTGGCCCTCCTTGATCAGGGGCTGCGTGAGCAGCCCCGGCTCTCTCTCTTCTCTCTCTTCTCTCTCTCATCTCTCTCCCAGATTCTCTCTTTCTCTCTTTACCAGCACTCTCACTCTGTCGTATCTCCTCTCTCTCCCTACAACCCTCTCTCTCTCCTATTCTCATTCTCTCTCTAAACTCCCTCTTTCTCTCTCTAAACCTATCTTTCTCTCTATTCTCTATCTCCTCTTCTCTTTCTTTCTCTAAAAATAATAGTATATATATATAAATATTTTAATATCTGGATTGGTGGTGTGCGTGCATTTCTGGTGTTCCGGATTTCACGCCGTTTTTCGGTGATTTAGGGGAGTACATTTCTTTAACATTTCTTACTTTATTACTAGCATTTCATGTCTAATAATTATTAACTGGCTTTTAATATATGATGTCTCTTTATGCAAATTAGTATAAATAGCTTCCGGCCATTATTACACTTTGTCGAATCGGTATTATACCGGTATGTCTAGATCTGCTCCCGCTTTACTCGGCTTCGCGGAGCTAATTAAAAGATAAATTTATTATTATTATTATAAAAATGATTATGAAGAGTTTGAAATGTTTATACTGTTCTCCTGTACCATGTTATGTGACGGTGTAAAATCACCTAGAGGGGGGGTGGATAGGTGATGGCTAATCTAATGGACACTAAATGCGGAATTAAAAATTATTATGACCTAAACTAAAAATCTTAAACTAAACACCACGTATAACACAAAAGTGTAGCCGAATTCCCCGTGAAGGGCTCTGAACTAACTCCTCTAGATTCCCCTAGATAAGGGTTGAGGTGCCGCGTTGGCTCTCTTGGTTAAATACAAGTGTTAGCAAACAAACCCAAGCATATACAATATGAGCACACAATATATCAAGCATATAAGTGTATGACAATAATAGCATGCAAGATATAAACAAGAGACAAAGAGAGAGAGAGAGAGAGAGTGAGCAATCGCAAACACAAGGGATTTGTTTCGAGGTTCGAGCACCCTTGCTCTACATCCCGCCTTCGACACACGAAGGATTTCCACTATAATCGATCCCCCGGATCACTCGGTGCCGCAACACCTACAAGCCCTTGGACTCCCTAGTCCGTACACACCGCAAGCCCACTAGCTCGCCGAGGCCGCACCTCAAACAAAGAGTTCACACACGAACTCGAAACACCGCGAACGCACTCGTCCGCCTCCTCAAAGAACAAAGTAGAACTTTGGTGATGACAACTCTTGATCACCTAAAATCCTCTCACAACAAATCCTCCTATAGGTAGATATAGCAATGAATAGCTCAAGTGTTGTGTGAGAAAACAAGGATTGAGATGGTGGAGGAAAACTCAAAGAAAATTACTCTTAAAAACACTCTTGGTAAACTCCCCTTTTTGATTGGAAATATTTGACTCTAAAACTTGTGGATATAACCACTGAAATGAGTGGGAAAAAACTATTCTTGAAATCTTAGAGAAAACAGCCCCCAAATGCCCCTTTTTATAGAGCTAGAAAAACTAGCTGTTGGGGTCTGACAGAGCTGTCGGTCGACCGGTCAGCCGACCGCCAACGGTCAGAAATCCGACCGTTGGGGCTTCGGTTGACCGGCCCGGTCGACTGAGCCTCTGGAACAGAGAACAGATTCTCTGTCGGTCGACCACTCGGTCGACCGGGGTTTTCCAGAGAGCAGAAGCTCTCTGGCGGTCGACCGTCTCGGTCGACCGGCCCTCCAGCCAGACTCGTGCACGTCTGTGCACGTCGCGCGGTCGACCGGCCCGGTCGACCGGCTGAAGCCAGGTCAGGGATTTTAGGGAAAGAAAAACTTGGTCATTTTGGCTCAAATAAAATCCCATAAAATCATGAAAAATCTACAAATATAGTTTTACCAATATTTTTTGATAAACAAACATGCTTGCACAAAATCAAAGCATGTTACAAATAATTTGGACTATTCTTGTAACTTGGAAATATTGATTTAAAACTAAAATAGTATTTTTCAAAACTTGTTTTCCAAACTTCACTAGAAACAAAAACAAGATATTTAAACTCTTTTTAAAGCATAGTGTGTATGGATATGATCCACTACACAAACATGGTAAAATTGTAAATCACCTAGAGGGGGGTGAATAGGTGATAATGCTAATCAAGAAACTAAATGCGGAAGCTAAAACAAATTTGCAACACACTTAGTACAACAGACAAGTGTAGCCGAATTCCCCGTGCAGGGCTTTGGACTAACTCCTCTTGATTCCCCTAGATAAGGGTTGAGGTTCTATATGAAACTCTTGTGGTTAAGTATAAGTAAGGCACACACACAAGCAAGCCAAGCATATAAGGATGAAATAGCAATGTGAATTAATGCAAGGCACAAATGCAAGCAAGTATGAATGATATGGCAATATGAATAATGCTATGCACAACACAAATAGAGAGAGAGGGTTAGAGAGATAATGGATCAAACGCAAACACAAAGATATGTTCCGAGGTTCGAGCCCCTAGCTCTACGTCCCCGCCTTCACCGAGAAGGATTTCTAATCCACTATCTTGTCCACCGAGGACTCCCACCGAGGGAACCTCCACCGAGGAGGATTTTTACAACAAGGGAGTACCGAACTCCTCTCTCAAACACCGCCTCACAACCAGGGGTAGGCCCGTAGCCAAACAATCACAAATCACCTCTACTGAAGAGGGATACAAACCAAACTCCACCTCACAATAGAGGGAGAAAACCACAATCTCAACCTCTACCAAAGAGGGAGCAAACCAATCACCCGATCAACCTCTACCAAAGAGGGATACAACAAAGGCAAGGGTGTTTACAACTTGGAGGATTAATCAACCTCAAACACTTCTTTTTTCCACAAAACAAAGATCCTAATAGATTAGGATAGAGGATATAACTCAAGTGTGAAAATCAAGGTGTTTTTGAAAAGCAAATAACAAAGAAAAACTACTTGGGAAATTTCTTGTAGATGATAGAAGTGAAAATCCAAACAACATCCCAAAAACCTAGTTTTCTTTGATTTTCCAAAACCCTTGAAAAACAATAAAGATGAAATCTTTTAAGCTCTAAAACACTTTTTAAAACTTGTAAAAACACTTCAGAAAAGTAGAAATTTTTGCTCTTGAAAATATTAGCCAAAACCCCCAAGAAATGAGGTATTTATAGCCCAAACAGAAAACTAGCCGTTAGACTGATCTGTCAGCCTGACAGGCTGGCGGTCGATCGGCCGGTCGACCGCCAACGGTCAAAAATATGACCGTTGGAGCAATCCGGTCGACCGCCCGGTCGACCGCCCAGATACAGAGAGCAGAGCTCTCTGGTACGGTCGACCGCCTGGTCGACCGACCCACTGTGCTGCCAGACGTGCACAGCTCTGTGCACGTCGGTCGACCGTACAGTCGACCGGCCCTTGGTGCGGTCGACCGCACGGTCGACTGACCCACTGTGCTGCCAGACGTGCACAGCTCTGTGCACGTCGGTCGACCGGCCCTTGGTGCGGTCGACCGCACGGTCGACCGACCTGGCCTGTCAGCCAGTTCTGGGTTAGAAAAACATGTTAAAAATATTTTTTAAAAATCTTTTATCTCTTCTAAAAATCCCCAAAAATAGTTTTCTCATTTTGCATTGATATATAAACATGTGATAAAATTTTCAACTCAAATATCAAGCAATTTGAACTATTTTTGTGTTTTATCATTTTTATCTAAAACCAAAACTTGTATTTTATCAAACTTTGATTTTTCAATACATGAATAGGATAGTCAAAATAAGTTTGTCTAAGAAGTTTAAGCATGCATGTATAGAATGAAACTACTATACATAAACCAATTAAACTTGTTTTGATCTACTATTCATGAAAACAATTTGGTTAAACCAAAACTGAAAAACCAATATCCAAATATAAAACGTGTGTGTTGTGCACTTGAGCATATCAACTATTCTTATCTTTATACATGGATCTAAAACACACTAAACTATGGATACCTAAGTCTTCTTGACGATCTTCATCTTCAAGTCGACCCGATCCAAAAACGTCGCGATCCAACGAGCAAGGCTATGTATGATCTTGATGCTCGGGCCCTGGAATCACCAAGTGAAAGCTTCCAAACTCCTCTTTTTGAAGCAATCACCAACTAATATCTTGTTACATGATCTGAAACTAAAATCACAAGATTATTAGTAAACATAACTACATGAGTTAATCATCATCAAAACTAGAGAGGAAAGCCTCCGGGCCAACAATCTCCCCCTTTTTGATGATGACAAAACTCATGGAGTTATATATGCATGGATTAAAGTTAAGCTTCAAAGAAGCTCCCTCTTAACTCATGCATAAAACAAATAAACATAAATATGCAATGAATGACAATGTATAATCATGCATAAATAATAAAAGGCTCTAGATACCAATGAAAAGTTCAAAAACAAAACATGCTCTAGATACTAATTAAAATTAAACTAAATTAAATTTAATATATGCAAAACATAAATATGCATATATAAAACTTAATCAAACTCAAATAATTCTCCCCCTTTTTGTCAATCATCAACAAAGGGGTAAAAACCAAAACAAAACAAAATCTTCTCCCCCTTTTTAATACAAAGAAACAATCATCACTAAGGGGTAAATGCTTTTCCAAATCAATAAATTTTTCTCCCCCTTTTGTTCGAAACAATGAATCAACAAAAGGGTTAATAAAGACAATGTTCTCCCCCTTTTTGTCTAAAACAAAAACAAAACCAAATAGGGGTGACAATCAATTAAGATATCAAGTGAAAATATGTCAAAGTAGCATCTTGATACCAATTGAAAGTAAACATAGATCAATCAACAAATGGTATATGCGATATACATTCATGAAGAGGAAGATGTGAAGCTTCCCTACATAGATACATTACATGAAGGAGGGATGACAAGCCCTAATTCACATAACGTACACTATGCAATGCATAAGAGGAGATGTGAAGCTTCCCCTACACACGTGTACCACATAAAGAAGAGATTGTCAAGCTCTTCAATACAAGATACACTCATCATGAATCTATATGTAGAAGAGATGTTAAGCTCTCCTTGCATATAGGCAATACAAATCAAAACTTTTGTATTTTTATTTTTTTATTAAAAAAAATTTTGAGATACCAATTTTAAAACATTCAAATAAACATCTTGATATCAAAAAGAGTATTTTTTCTTTTTAAGTATATGATATCAATTTAAAATTTTTATTTTCTATCATAAAGCTAGGGAGTGGAGATACAAATACCAATTGAAATATGAAAATCGAATTTTCTCCCCCTTTATGAAATACCAATAAAAACAATCCGTAGGCTTGAAATAAGATACCAATTGAAAATTGAATCAATTGAAACAAAGTTGAAACTCAAGGTGTTGGGTTATGCTAAAGCTTGAGTAAACAAAAACTAACATTTGTGATATTTTTGAACACAAATAAAACATATATATGTATGAAAGATTAGATATCAATCGAAATTGATACTATTTGAAGTGAAAGCATACATACATACAAACATATATGAGTATACAAGAAAGGTCAAAATTGATACCAATTGAAAGAATCCAATGATACCAATTGAAATAACAATAATATCAAGTGTATACCTCATATAACCTATCCTCCCAATCATGTTCAAGTTTAAAATGATTTTCAATGTAAAGCATACACAAGGCATGGTCTCCCAACCAACCGCCCTTGGATGGTAGGGGTTTTCAAAAAATAGATTTGAAAAATAAAGAACGTTTGAAAACTCTACCAAAATGAAGAATATCGCAACTAGTTAAATGAAAAATTTGTAAACTAGTACGAAATCCTTCAAGTAAGGAATAAAACAAAATTATTTTTCATGAAACATGAAATTCACATGATAATCAACACTCTAAGCCAATTAAGCATAAATATAACTCATGAAAACACAATCATGAGAAACATTGTAAAAGAGGTGAGTGTGCAAGTGTTATGTGAAACATATAATCATGAAAATTGGCAATTAAGCTCAATATTCCTTAAAACATGAAAACATGAAATTCATCAAACTATTTAATCTTCAAGGTATATGTATGTCCTATACAAACTAAAGTATACATACATATCCAAACACAACGAGTCCACAAAGATATATGCATGAAGGCACGTGGCTCAAAAGGATGTATATGTATAAACAATAATTTAGATAAAATGGACATATACATGAAGTTTATGTTGGCCCAAAGGCCATTAGCCCAATATCCCGTTGAATATTTTGATGATAACAAACCATATTTAGTTATGTATTTAACAATTTTGTTTAAAAGTATTTCAGGATAAACAGGTTGATTTGACGGCTCCACTATCAAGACTCACAAGTTTGGACGCCGCTAAAGATGTGCATTCCCAAGCTAAGCACATTAGGAAGCTTCGGGATCAAGACATGAAGAAAAGACCAAGTCAAGATCAAGACAATGAAAAAGTCCAAGATTTGTAATTTTGCTTTTCTTTTAGAATCTTTGTCAAAACCTAGATGTTAGAAGTAGAATTATGGGATTGTCACTCACACACACACTTTAGTTTGATTCATGGCTTCAAAAACAATTTCGATTTCCTACTTAGTTTTATAGGTAACATGTTTGGAAATTTGTTTTTAGAAACTTTACGTTTTTGGAAAAACTAACTTTTAGAAAAACAAGTTTTTATCAAGAGAAACTTTATCAAAATGTTTTAACATGTTAGGGTAGTGACATATGGTCATACTCCTATTTTTACAATGTCCAAAACCCCAAACCACAAGACCAAAACCAAAACCCAAGTTCTGGTTCTGATTTTTCAGAACTGACAGGAGCCGGTCGACCGTCCGGGTCGACCGACGTGCACGTTGTGCATGTGTGTACGTCGGCCGACCGCTCGGGTCGACCGGGGCACTTACAGTGCTCTCTGTTTGTTCGGGTCGACCGGGGCGGTCGACCGTTGTCCCCCAACGGTCAGAAATATGACGTTGGCGGTCGACCATCCCGTCGACCGGCAGCTGTCAGAAATTCTGACAGACTCCAACAGCTCTATTTTTTTCTGACAGATTTTGTTGGGATCTCACCCCAACGAATCTCTCCAGCCTTTTTACCCTGTTTCTCAACCCCTATAAATAGGTGGTCACTTCAATATGAATATACAACAATTTTACAATATATTTTTGAAAATCACCTAGAGGGGGGTGAATAGGTGATAATGCTAATCAATGGACAAATTAAAAATTAAGATGTAACAATCACCCAACAAGATTCACAAGATGAATGAAAGCAAGTAAATATAGCAATGATGATGATAAGCAAGTAATAAGTGCAAGTAAAGTAAAGTAAGGAGTGCAAGAATGTAAACCAAACGCAAACACAAGGATATGTTATCGAGGTTCGAGCACCCAGCTCTACTCCCCGCCTTCCCCAGAAGGATTCTAGCTACTTCACTATCACAAAGACAGTTACACAATAACCGCAGTACCCAACTCCACAGGAGTACCCGGTAACACAATCTCAAGTACTAGTAATCTCTGGGTAGTCAAAAGACCACAAACTCTCTCTTGCAAAAATTCTCTTCCCTTACAAAAGGTCCTTAGAGAACAATGAGTAGGAATGAAGCTCTTGTTGTAAGTGAAGAAAGAAAATTAAATCAGAGAGTATTTCAAAAACACTTCAGAAAATGAGAGAGAATTTCAGCACAAAAACCAAGAAACAAAGCTCTTTTGAATGCCTTAAACTTTTGAATTTTTCTTGTAATAATTGTTGTAAACAATCTCTCCCCAAACACCTCTATTTACAGGAGAGGGCTAGGGTTAAGGGATAAAACATAATTAGGATTAATCAGAGAGTATTAGGTTTGAAATATATCCTTAAACCAATTTTAAACAAAAAGACAAAATATAAAACAGCCCAGAAAATAGCCGTTTACTGTTCAACGGCTAGTCCGGTCGACCGATCCGGTCGACCGCCTATACAAAAAATAGAGCCGTTGCAGGCATACGGTCGACCGCCCGGTCGACCCAACAAACCCGAGAGCAAAGCCACAACAGTCAGGTCGACCGCCCGGTCGACCGGCAAACATGCACACTGATACGTGCATCTGCCAGAACCTCGGTCAACTTATCCGGTCGACCGGACAAGACTGACACAGGCACGGTCGACTGGTGCGGTCGACCGGCTCAGGCCAAAAATCATTTTTCAGACAAATTTTGAGGAGATAAAAATTTTATCAGAAGATGTTTTAAATAGTAATTAGTTTAAAACATAAGTATGGATATATAGGCAGAGGATTTGTATCAAACAATTTTTTGTAAAATTTATATGAAATAAACTTAGAAATAGGATGTGCGCAAAAACGTGTGTGTTAGAGCTTCAAACCTATTCATCATTCTTTAACAAAACTCTAACCTATAAAACTAAAAACAAATCTTGTTGAGCAATCTTCAAGTCTTGAGCCATGCTATGCCTTGCTAGAGCCCCTTCTTCTATATTCCTTCCTAGATATGCAATATGCCTTCTTTTCTTTATGAAACCTAGAAGTTGTTGCAATAGCTAAGCAATGGCCTCCAAAAGTGGTACTAACCTGAAACTTATCTTAAACAAACTCATTAGTACCAAATAGCACTAATTTGGTTTGTCATCATCAAAACTCAATAAATGGAGAGTGTAACCTTTTGGGCCAACAATTTTCATAAGATTTTCAAGCCTTCTATTTGAGAAAAGATTTTCAAAGCCAAAATTTTCATACACCCATTTGAAGCCTTTACCTCTACTTCACTCTAGATATTTGCACTACACAATCCCAAAATTCTACATCTACATATTGGTTATAGGATTGTGCTAAGTGAGCAATTTTCGATCAAGTGTGATCATTTTCTTCTTGTGTGAAGTTGTAGAGGCATCGGCCTCAAGGCGAGCTAGTGTGCTCCGGGTGGTGTTGCGGCATCACAAGAGATAGGACAAGTGTGTCCTTGTATTGGCGATTCGGTGGGATCAACAATAGTGGAAATCCTTCAAGTGTGAAGGCGGGGACGTAGAGCGTGGCTCGAACCTCGGAAACATATACTTGTGTTTGCGTTTGCTCGAATTTTCTCTAAACTCAACTCCTTTATTTCTTGCACTACTATTGTGTTTATTGCTAGTCTTTTAATTTGAGCAAATTGTTAGTAAAATTTTTAATTCCGCATTATTGCCATATTTCATATAGCCATCACCTATTCACCCCCCCTCTAGGTGATTTCAATTGGTATCAGAGCCTAACCCTACAATTTGGTTTAACCACCTTAGGGAGATCCTTGTCATTGGCTATATTATTTGTTGCATTTTTCATATATTGTCCATTTTACTCATTTCCCATGGCATCACTTGACTTTTCTAGCATCAAGTCCCCACCAAAGTTTGATGGCTTGAACTTTCCCATATGAAAGGTCAAGATGAACCTCTTCCTTAAATCCCTAGGAGTTAGGGTTGCTAGGTCCATTACAAAAGAATTTATTGAACCCCTCACTGATGAGAGCTCATGGTCCGAGGACACCTCCAAGGATTATGAAGCTAATGCTAGAGCCCAATATGCCTTGACCCAAGCTCTAAATGAGGATGACCTAGCACGCATCATTAATTGCAAATCCGCATTTGAAGTTTGGAATATTTTAATTGTGACTCATGAAGGAACGTCACAAGTCAAAAGATCTAAGATTGACTTGTTACGTTCTCAATATGAGAACTTTTATATGTTTGATAATGAAAGCATTGATGACATGCTCACGCGATTCACCAAGATTACTAATGCCTTATCTTCTCTAGGTGACGCAATCGATAATGACCAAAAGATTCGGAAGGTCATTCGGGCTCTTCCCAAATCATGGGAAGTGAAGGCTACTACCCTCAAGGAACTCAACGATCGGGAGGAGATAGACTTCTCCAGCTTCATTGGAAATCTCAAAACACATGAGATGGAAATGAAGGTTCGAGAAGAAAGAGAGGCACCCAAGAAGAAAGCACTTGCCTTCAAAGCCACTCCAACCATTGTTGAAGAGGATGACTCATCGGAGGATTACGATGAGGACTTCGCCATGCTCATCCGGAAGGTGGGCAAGATGTTCTACAAGAAGGGGAGGCAAAGCAACTTCCGAAGAGGGAGACCTCAAGGAAGGTATGAAAAGAAAAGAGAAGAACCCGGTCCTTGCTTCCATTGCAAGAAGATCGGACATCTCATAGCCGATTGCCCCGCTCTCCAAGCCACAACCTCCAAGAATGGGCCAAAGAAGAAAAAGGCTATGGTAGCAACATGGGATGACACGGAATCGGAATCCGAGGAGGAAAACGACGCCGCACACATGTGCTTCATGGCACATGGGGAGGATGCATCAAAGGTAACAAACAAAAACTCAATAGATGATGATGAGCTAACTATGGATGAATTAGCCCAATTTTTTGAAGAACTTTAACATAGGTATGAGATTTCTCAATCTCATAATAAAAAGTTAAAAAGGGAAATGAGTCTTTAAAAGATAAAATTAATATTATTGAAAAAGAGAAAAATGATTTATCTTGTGCTTTTAAGAAAATAAAAATTGATTTTGAAAATTATAAGATAGCTTGTAAAGGAAAAACTTCTATTCCCTCATGTAATAAAAATGATTTTGTTGAAATGCAAAAACGAGTTGAAGTTTTAGATTCAACACTTAAAAAGTGTGCCTTTGATTTAAATAAGTTTGCATCTAGATTTCCCAAGGGAGTAACCCAAGGGAAACACACTCATCATACACATGCACGGAAACATGCACACTCATACAAGCATGCATTTATGTATGGTAGTGGTAGAATTTACATATGCACGCATTGTAGCCGCAAAGGCCATTTAGAAAAATTTTGTTTTGCTAAACATAATGTGAACAATAAATATGTTTGGGTTCGTCCCGGTACTAATCCAAAAGGACCCAAAAAGATTTGGGTACCAAAAGACCCACCAAATTTAAATGATACAGGTGGATCTTCTTCCTCCAAGACTTAGGGGGAGACGGTGCCCGGGTGGTGGATGCAACAAAGCTCAAAGAACACATCGCATTTGCATCGCTATCTTGGAGGCACCTATTTTGGAGATTGCCCATGCTTGGTGACTTCTCCATTTAAAAGTTTTTGTTTGGTTATTTATATACACATGTATATGATTGTTAGTTTACTTTTATGATACATTGATATATGCTAGTGTAAACTTACATCCCTATCATGATTGTGTATATGCCATGTTTTAATATCTTGTCTTTTATACCATGTCCATTGTATGTCTACATGCCATGCCTAGACTAGCTTATTTATATATACACGTTGTATTTTCAAAACTAGAAATAAAATTTTGTAAAAATTTCATATTCAAGCAAATACGTTAGAGATGGCAATTGCGCACCTCAACTCATTCAAGAGGAATCAAGAGGATGAAGTTCAGAACCCTTCACCGGTATTCGGCTTCAACATCTCTAAAAACTTTGTTTTTGTATGAAAATTAAATAAAATGTTTTGTGTGAATATTTTTGGTTGATGTGATAACCTAATGAAGATTTAAAAACATTGTTGTATTCCTGCATGTTACATATATCCTACTTTAATTGTTAAATATTTCTATTTAATTTTTTTTTGGGAGCTCTTTCTGTTCACAGTTTTTGGGCAAAGCCGGCCGACCGGCCCTAACCCCGGTCGACCGCCATTGCCTGAAAGAGAACAAATTTTTGCTCTCTGTTGCCGGTCGACCGGTACGGTCGACCGCTCTGAGTTACAGAGCTCTCGGGTTTTTCGGGTCGACCGGCCCGGTCTACCGTGTGTCGATTTCAGCCCCAAATCTGCTATTTATTTCACTCTTTCTCTCACTTCTCTCATAACCTAACCGGCGTTCCCCTTTCTCCCTTTTCTCCAAAAATTTTCTACACTCAAAATCTCTCAAATTTCTTCTAAAATCAAGTTGGATTCACTCTTTGTGGGTTTGATCTTCAGTCTCAGGGCTTCCTCACCAACAAATTTCAGAGATTTTAAGATCTAGGGTTAGGGTTTCTCTCATTCAGGTAAAAATCTCTTCTTTTGTTCAAATCTTGATTTCTAACCTTTAGAATCTCAAATTCTTGTCAAAAATTTTTAGGTTTCTTTTTGTTTAGATCAAGCCATAACCATCTACCCTAAAAATCAACTAAAAATCACTTTTTTCTCCAAAAATGTCAAA
This sequence comes from Agave tequilana, assembly GCA_038442645.1. Taxonomy (NCBI): domain Eukaryota; kingdom Viridiplantae; phylum Streptophyta; class Magnoliopsida; order Asparagales; family Asparagaceae; genus Agave; species Agave tequilana. The sequence goes on along the minus strand of JAVJIF010004945.1, from coordinate 75,564 downwards.
GAGATCCAGGTCTGAGAAGGGAAAAAGTATAGTTCCCTCATCTTCCACCACTCCTAAACCTAAAGACCTTTTGTTAATGATCTAGCTGAAAATCGATATATTATACTTTCTAAGAAAGCTGTTATTTCGGGAGATGTGTGATTCTAAAAGACTTTGAACATCTCCACATCCCTCGTATCCTAAAAGAAATTCTTTGGATAAATTCATGGCCATTAGGGAACATGTGTACCCCTCCTTAGTGCATTACTTCTATGCAAATTTTGCTTTTAAGGGAAATAGAGTGAGATCTCGTGTTCTTGGGAAGGATATTGACATTCCCCTATCCCAATTTGCTGATATTCTGCATCTCTCCTCTGGAGGAGTTGATGTTTACACCTTTAATCTTCAAGATTTTGAGTATCCGGATGGTGAGTCTGCGCTCACCGCTTCCTCCTTGATTCACGGGAATGACAATCCCGATTTGGTTAGGAATGAGGAAGTGAACAAGTTCACGTTCACCGCCCAAGTCCTAGCCAATTTGTTTTCTATAACATTTTACCTAAGTTCGGTGAGTATAGCAATGCTAGAGGTCCAGTTCCTCTTATCATCTACTGCCTTCTCAAGGGAATTAAGATAAATTTCCCACATCTCATTGCTTCTCACATGGCCTCTGATCAGATTCGCATGTCCGGTAGGCATTTGCCTTATGGCATGCTCATATCCTATCTTCTCAAACATTTAGGATTTGATTTTTCTTCGGAGACTCCCTCCGAACCCTCTGTGAACTTGGACTGCACCCTTTTGAAGAGGATGCAGGCTCAGATTCGTCGAGCCCCTCCTGAGCAGCCCCCTCCAGTTCCAGTACCAGGATCTTCATCTGCCCCAGGGTCTTCTTCAGCCCCAGGGATTTCCTCTGCTCCCGGTCCATCTTTATCTCCTGAGTTCCAGTCCTTTATTTCTTCTGAGATTCGCTCTCAGATCCAGGAGCATCAGTCTTGGATCGAGCAGCGAGAAGCAGCTTTTCGTGCGGATATGGAGCAGCGAGATGCAGCCCTTCGTGCGGAGATGGACTCGCGCTTCCAGGGTATTCGCAATGACATGTCTTACTTTGCGAACGCCATGAGATTCGTGGACTCCCAATTTGAGACACTTTTTGCAAAATTCGATATGCTTGGTCCAGATCCCACGTCCATTGCTCGTCCTCTTCCATCCTCCGGCCCTCCATTTCCTGCCGGAGACCCTACTACTGTTCCACCTCCACAGCTAGGCGTTGCTGGCATAGATCCAGAGGAGGCAGGTCTTGATGATGATGATGATGAGACGATGGCAGAGGTGACGCTGAGGAGAGTTCGTCTGAGGAAGGCGACGCTGAGGAGAGTTCTTCTGAGGACGACGCTGCTGGTGGTGCTGAGTGACCTGCCCCTTTTGATAATGTCAAAAAGGGGGAGAGTTATTTGTTGAGAGAGACTCCATATTTTGTGTACTTATATTTTGTAGTATTTTCTGTTGTTGGACATCTTTATCTTGTATTTATGTTTGTGTGGACATGTACTTGTTTATGTTGGTTATGCTTTATGGACATGTGTTTCATTTCTATTTCATGACATGAGTATTTTTCATCTAGCATAACATGAGTATTTTTATCTAGCATGGATATATGTGTTGTGGATTATGTTGTGGATTATCACCCACCATTTTTTGAGATTTGTCTATGCTTGAGCATATTTTTGTATATGCATGTGTTGAGGAGGAGCTTCATTTGAAGTCTCTACCCAAAATATTTGTGATAACTATATATGTTTTGTCATCATCAAAAGGGGGAGATTGTTGGCCCAAAGGCCATTAGCCCAATATCCCGTTGAATATTTTGATGATAACAAACCATATTAAGTTATGTATTTAACAATTTTGTTTAAAAGTATTTCAGGATAAACAGGTTGATTTGACGGCTCCACTATCAAGACTCACAAGTTTGGACGCCGCTAAAGATGTGCATTCCCAAGCTAAGCACATTAGGAAGCTTTGGGATCAAGACATGAAGAAAAGACCAAGTCAAGATCAAGACAATGAAAAAGTTCAAGATTTGTAATTTTGCTTTTCTTTTAGAATCTTTGTCAAAACCTAGATGTTAGAAGTAGAATTATGGGATTGTCACTCACACACACACTTTAGTTTGATTCATGGCTTCAAAAACAATTTCGATTTCCTACTTAGTTTTATAGGTAACATGTTTGGAAATTTGTTTTTAGAAACTTTACGTTTTTGGAAAAACCAACTTTTAGAAAAACAAGTTTTTATCAAGAGAAACTTTATCAAAATATTTTAACATGTTAGGGTAGTGACATATGGTCATACTCCTATTTTTACAATGTCCAAAACCCCAAACCACAAGACCAAAACCAAAACCCAAGTTCATGTTCTGATTTTTCAGAACTGACAGGAGCCGGTCGACCGTCCGGGTCGACCGACGTGCACGCTGTGCATGTGTGTACGTCGGCCGACCGCTCGGGTCGATCGGGGCACTTACAGTGCTCTCTGTTTGTTCGGGTCGACCGGGGCGGTCGACCGTTGTCCCCCAACGGTCAGAAATATGACCGTTGGCGGTCGACCATCCCGGTTGACCGGCAGCTGTCAGAAATTCTGACAGACTCCAACAGCTCTATTTTTTTCTGACAGATTTTGTTGGGATCTCACCCCAACGAATCTCTCCAGCCTTTTTACCCTGTTTCTCAACCCCTATAGATAGGTGGTCACTTCAATATGAATATACAACAATTTTACAACATATTTTCATAAGATTTTCAAGCCTTCTATTTGAGAAAAGATTTTCAAAGCCAAAATTTCCATACACCCATTTGAAGCCTTTACCTCTACTTCACTCTAGATATTTGCACTACACAATCCCAAAATTCTACATCTACATATTGGTTATAGGATTGTGTTAAGTGAGCAATTTTCAATCAAGTGTGATCATTTTCTTCTTGTGTGAAGTTGTAGAGGCATCGGCCTTAAGGCGAGTGATTAGGAAAAGGGGATTAGTGTGGTAGATTGCACAGATATTCAACACAAGAGAGAAGGTTTAGAGTCAACCTTAGGTGCTTGATCACTCCACAATGTATTTAAAATGATTGATGTATCCTTTCCAAATCTCCGTGTAGCATAGGGCTATACGGGTCGAATCCTCAGGGAGAGCTCACGATGGAAGCTTTACGGTTCGAAGTGAAGATAGAAAACGAAGGTTTTTCTTTGCTTTAAAAGAATGCAAAAGACATGGAAAAGAAATAAAAGACTTGGTGGGTTTGTTCATGGTGGAAAATGAAAAGAAATCGAAGAAGAAATTTGCTTTGGAATTAAACTAAAGGAAAGAAAACTTTATAAAAGATTTAAGAATGGAGAAAACCATGACTAGCTAACCTTACTAATTTGCTAAACTTACTAAACTCCGTGATGGTGATGCGTGCCTCATATTGATTCATCGGCATATGTTTGTCTTGCGTGTTGGTCTAGTTGCTTTCCCACTTGGATGACGGGTGATCATTCTTGGACTTGTCTTGTAGCCTCATAGATGTCATCGGCCTACAAGATAGACTTTCAATGGTGGAATCAAAAGAGCGACACTCAAGGGATGCTAAGGAAGAAGATACAACATTCATTAATGGAAGTAAAGAAGTTGTACAACAAATAGCATATGTTTGGTGATCTATCTCCATGTTCCATCAAGGCACTTGTTCTAAAGACAAGGCTCTAAATGAGGCACACATGAATCATATGGAATTACAACAAGAACTTGCCAAGCATGAAAGTAACCCATCGGGGATGAAAAAGACTCAACAACTTGCAAGATGAAAGATTAGCAATCACCCAAGAGTTAGTAGTTAGCAAGATTAGTGGTTAGCTAGTCATGTTAGAAGAAATTAGCTACTAGCCATTACAAGAAAAGAAAAGCAATGCATGAAATAAAAGTGCAATGAAAGTAAAGCTTGAATTAAAGAAAGTAAGTGAATACTAGAAAATGCAATAGAAGAGAAAAGAGAATGGATTAATCCTTGCTTCACAAGTTGTCACTCCTTGGTTTACACAAGCTTTCTCTCTCTTACAATCTCTCTCTTGCAGAATTTCTAGGGAGGAAGGAGAAGACCTAAAGCACTAAATCCTAGAAAAAACGTACAAAATACAAGCTCTATCCTCTAATCTCTCCTCTCTCCTCCTCTTGCGAAGGCCCTGGTGGTGTATTTATAGCCTCAGAGAGAAGTCTCTAGAACCTGGGTTGTTGGAGAAAATCCCGGGCTCAACAGCCTTGTAACTGCCGCAGATCTGCGGCAGTTGCCGTGGATATGCGGCAGTTACAAGGCCGTTGGGGCCGAGATTTCTATTGCGCATATCTCGTAGGTTGTTAGCCACGTGGTCCTTCTGAAAGTTTGAATTGGCGCGTGGATTTCTCCAGATCCTGGCCTCAACTTTTGGGCTCTCTTTTGGGCTTTGATTTATTTTCCTTTAATTTTTGATAATAAAAGGGATTTTGGGCCTTTTCTCAATTAGAATATGAACCTGCAAAAATAGAGAGAAAAGGATTAAAATTACATTTTTATTTGCAATATGCATGGTATGGATGTGGTAAAATATGCAAAAATGAATAACAATCACACCCCCATACCTAGCTTCTGCTCGTCCTCGAGCAAAAAAAAAAAAGAAAGAAAAAGAAAATCCTAACTAGATTATTACACCACTTTCGTAGGTGACACGATTGCACTGAGCACGTGCAATAAGCCGTTAAACCTCTAGGTTACCCTAGAGGAGGAGTGTCGTCTCCTGAGGGTTTTCAGCGGATTGCACCCACAAAATCCATAAAGAAAGAAGACAAATGTTAGTGTTTTGAAAATTCATTTTGAAAGAGAGACATGTTTTCGAACTATTTTTGCAAAAATATAAGTGATCTAAGGTCATAAGTCCACCTATAATCATTCTTCCTTAAACTTAGTCTCCATGCAGGATCTTGTCTTCAATTAAGGTAAGAATTCAAAATTGGATTGAATATTTTATCTTTCATAAAACCTAGATAGTATGCACATTGTGATAGTGAAAATTTCTGGGATTTCAACTCTAACCATCAAGCCATTTATTTATATATACTTTTTTTTTCTTCCCTTAGTTTAGGCTTTCTAGTTTACCCATGTAACGAGCCTATAACCGATGACTCCCAAACCAGATGGTCTTAGGGCACCAGATGAGAAAACATCCCTCGGGTTTAAGGTCTCAAGTAAACAAGGCCACAAAACTAAAGGGGATTATTTATTTCCTTTACCATCGTTAGGCGTGAATAATCATGCTTCTTGAGGCACAATTATCCAGCTTAATAAGTGATGTATTATTATATATATTTTTTCTCTTTTTTTTTCTTTTTTTTATATTTTTATGGCCTTTTTGGTCTTTATTTCCATCCCAAAAATGTGTAAGTGTGAAGTGCATACTATCTAAGGCAAAAAATTCAAGATAAAAATATCTCCCCAATTTTTCTTACTTAGCCTATAATTTTAAACAATATCCATTATTTCAACTAGGTTTAAGATGTCATAATTAAGGCTTTCTTAATTTCTAAGATCATCTTAATTTTCTTAAAAATAGATCAAAACATTTGCCTCTTATTTCAAAAAGTTTTTTTTATTTTTAAAAGAAGTGTAAAAGAAAGAATTTAAAAGAAGTGTAAAAGAAAGAAAATCTAAAAACTTTATGTTAGTAAACCCTCCCCCACACTTATCTCATGCATTGTCCTCAATGCATCGTGATATATGTATGCATGAAACAAATAGAGAGGGACGGAAAAAATTATCTCAAGGTGGTGGTTCCGGTGCCGGCCTGATTGGTGCACGAAATGTGGCCCAATCAACTTTGCTTTGGGTTCGGAGGAACCCACCAGAAATATCATGAATATAACCCACTAAAAATATAAATCCATGAAGGATCTTTATTAAGTATTTAACCCCGTCTAATTCCATTTTCCATAACTAATTTCGGAGTCAAATTTGTCAACCACCTTGTCCCAGAATGGAGTATGAAATGATAGAACGGTTGACTTGGACTCAGGAAGGTGACTTAAGTCAAGTAAAGGTTCAGGAGTCGAAATGAGTTCAGGAATTGGGTCCAAGTCAAGAAGTTGAAACTCTATTCCACATGTATTTTCCAACAATGGAATGTGACCTAATATGGGTGATTCCAGTTCAAGAATGATAGGTGGAGGAATCAGAACTGACTCTAAAATATTACTCAAGTTTGGTGACAAAACAGGAGTCAATATTGATTCAGAAAGTTGAACTGGATCACAGATGTGAGAATCTAGGTCACATATCTCTTTACTTCCAATATTAAGGAATTCCAGCTCCTCTCCATACAACTCTTCAAAACTCAGGTCAAAATTTAAACTTGCCAATTTGTCAATAGTATCTTCAGAAGTGTATAATTGGTCAAGTTCAATATGATCCTCAAAGATGGGTGATTCAACTTTATTATGAATTGGGGCAGGATCCAATGTCGACTCCGGAAAAGATTGAAGTCAGGTAAAGACACCAGAGTCATTATTGAATCAGGAAGAAGAATTGAATCACTAAGTTGGGGTTCAAGATCATATTCATTTTCAAGTTCTATTTCAGGAAAAGGAAAACTTACTAAAATGTCAATGGAATTTGAAGTTTGGACAAGTTCAAATGAGCGTGCTGAAATAGAATCTTGATTTCCAAAACAACATGACTCTTTGGCTCTGACAGAATGGTTAGTGACATTAGAAATAGTCGAACGATAAGAACGGAGACTTTCGACCATTATGTCTATGTCACGATTATGAGCATTTTGAGCCTGAGTCATGTCTTCAAGCATCTTTACATAATTGATAGGTTCATCATTTTGTTGCAAAGATGAGGTATTATTTTGGAACTGGTGGTAAAATTGTGAGTCCATTGGATTTGGTGATTTTTGTTTGGACTCATGCATACTCATTTCCAAATTGATGGTGTTCTGTTTTGGACTGGTGGAATTGAGTCTGTGTCTTGAAAATATTGTGGACTGGGTGGAGAAGGAGGACAAGGTGGTTGGAAATTATGCTCGGGGTAGGTGAATCCCCACTGACTCGGTGAAGAGTTGAAATAATTATGGAAATTATAGTTATTAGATGGGGGGTATGGGTTATATTGATTCGGATAAGACCAATCCGGCACACTAGGTTGGTCAAAGTTATGATATGCCGGGTTGGTAATATCCGAAAATGAAGTCGGTGTGTAATATAGATTATTATTGAAGTTGAAAAATTGTTATTATAAGCCATATCACACAATGAAATACAAACAAAAAGAAACAAACAAATAAACAAACAAAAAAGAAAAAAAATTCTAACCTAAGTTAGGGTAGACCTATGACCTAGACAACTCCTAACTGATTAGACCGTCCACGGGAGGTTTAGTGTAGACTTTGACCACAAGCTAATCAGCCAGGTAAGGGCAAGATTGTTGGGAGGTTTTTCGTCAGAGACGTTCCTTAATTAAATAACCACCAACCTTCGGGCTTTCGGCCCTCAATCCCTTTCCTAGACACTGATTTTGTAAGAGTCAAATTCTAACACTTTTCCCCCTTAGGATAATCTCCTAAGTGAGTCCGAGATGTCTCTAGGGCCAACGTCTATTTTTTTTTAAATTAGGCTTAGGTTAGTGAGTGCTGGGATGGTGGTTTTTGGGCTAAGGAAAGGGTAATGAAATCCCCCACCTTATCTTATTTATGGGTTAGTGCCCTTAAAATTGGATTGTGCAAGTGTACAAGATATATAACTAGGATTCACTCAAAGTATGAAAATTTAGCAAGAGATGATTCCTAGTCTATATGCAATGCAAGACGTACCTTGCTCCAGCACTCTTCAAGTAAAAGTAAATGAATTGAAAAGACACGTGCCTAGAAATGCAAATGTCTAATCAATTTTTAACGTTTTCAACCAATTTTTTTTACTGTTGATTATTAGCAGGAGTATGGTGAAGCATACAAGAAATAATTATTGCAGCAGCTGTATTTTGCAGAGCTAGAAACCCTGCAGAAAAACTGTTAGGAGTTCACTCCTCCTTGCCGCGGATCCGCGACTTTGGCTGTGGAATCGCGGCAATTCAGAGAGCTACTGGTCTCTGCTTTCAAGAGCAGAGGCCCAGAGCCACTTATATGTCACTGCAATGCAAATTTTCCTGTTCTCTTCACCTGTAACCTGCAACAGAGAAGAAGATTCGTTTAGTTCTTCACTTGAAATCAAAAACCGTTGCTCTCACCGACAATGGCGCCAAAAATTTGATTAGGAAAAGGGGATTAGTGTGGTAGATTGCACAGATATTCAACACAAGAGAGAAGGTTTAGAGTCAACCTTAGGTGCTTGATCACTCCACAATGTATTTAAAATGATTGATGTATCCTTTCCAAATCTCCGTGTAGCATAGGGCTATACGGGTCGAATCCTCAGGGAGAGCTCACGATGGAAGCTTTACGGTTCGAAGTGAAGATAGAAAACGAAGGTTCTTCTTTGCTTTAAAAGAATGCAAAAGACATGGAAAAAGAAATAAAAGACTTGGTGGGTTTGTTCATGGTGGAAAATGAAAAGAAATCGAAGAAGAAATTTGCTTTGGAATTAAACTAAAGGAAAGAAAACTTTATAAAAGATTTAAGAATGGAGAAAATCATGACTAGCTAACCTTACTAATTTGCTAAACTTACTAAACTCCGTGATGGTGATGCGTGCCTCATGTTGATTCATCGGCATATGTTTGTCTTGCGTGTTGGTCTAATTGCTTTCCCACTTAGATGACGGGTGATCATTATTGGACTTGTCTTGTAGCCTCATAGATGTCATCGGCCTACAAGATAGACTTTCAATGGTGGAATCAAAAGAGCGACACTCAAGGGATGCTAAGGAAGAAGATACAACATTCATTAATGGAAGTAAAGAAGTTGTACAACAAATAGCATATGTTTGGTGATCCATCTCCATGTTCCATCAAGGCACTTGTTCTAAAGACAAGGCTCTAAATGAGGCACACATGAATCATATGGAATTACAACAAGAACTTGCCAAGCATGAAAGTAACCCATCGGGGATGAAAAAGACTCAACAACTTGCAAGATGAAAGATTAGCAATCACCCAAGAGTTAGTAGTTAGCAAGATTAGTGGTTAGCTAGTCATGTTAGAAGAAATTAGCTACTAGCCATTACAAGAAAAGAAAAGCAATGCATGAAATAAAAGTGCAATGAAAGTAAAGCTTGAATTAAAGAAAGCAAGTGAATACTAGAAAATGCAATAGAAGAGAAAAGAGAATGGATTAATCCTTGCTTCACAAGTTGTCACTCCTTGGTTTACACAAGCTTTCTCTCTCTTACAATCTCTCTTGCAGAATTTCTAGGGAGGAAGGAGAAGACCTAAAGCACTAAATCCTAGAAAAAAACCTACAAAATACAAGCTCTATCCTCTAATCTCTCCTCTCTCCTCCTCTTGCGAAGGCCCTGGTGGTGTATTTATAGCCTCAGAGAGAAGTCTCTAGAACCTGGGTTGTTGGAGAAAATCCCGGGCTCAACAGCCTTGTAACTGCCGCAGATCTGCGGCAGTTGCCGTGGATATGCGGCAGTTACAAGGCCGTTGGGGCCGAGATTTCTGTTGCGCATATCTCGTAGGTTGTTAGCCACGTGGTCCTTCTGGAAGTTTGAATTGGCGCGTGGATTTCTCCAGATCCTGGCCTCAACTTTTAGGCTCTCTTTTGGGCTTTGATTTATTTTCCTTTAATTTTTGATAATTAAAGGGATTTTGGGCCTTTTCTCAATTAGAATATGGACCTGCAAAAATAGAGAGAAAAGGATTAAAAATCACATTTTAATTTGCAATATGCATGGTATGGATGTGGTAAAATATGCAAAAATGAATAACAATCAGCGAGCTAGTGTGCTCCGGGTGGTGTTGCGGCATCACAAGAGATAGGACAAGTGTGTCCTTGTATTGGCGATCCGGTGGGATCAACAATAGTGGAAATCCTTCAAGTGTGAAGGCGGGGACGTAGAGCGTGGCTCGAACCTCGGAAACATATACTTGTGTTTGCGTTTGCTCGAATTTTCTCTAAACTCAACTCCTTTATTTCTTGCACTACTATTGTGTTTATTGCTAGTCTTTTAATTTGAGCAAATTGTTAGTAAAATTTTTAATTCCGCATTGTTGCCATATTTCATATAGCCATCACCTATTCACCCCCCCTCTAGGTGATTTCAGTTTAAACATAAACACATGGAAATATGAAAATATGAAAAACTAAATTTTCATTAAAACAAATTTCATTTCAAGGTATATGTATGATTTGTCAACACAAAAAGTATACATACATATCCCTAAACACAATTGAGTCCATATGTATAGATTTGCATGACAAGCAAATGACTCAAGGGGTATACATGTATAACTTAAAGTTTGGCAAAATAGACATATACATGAAATGAAAACACATGATTATAAAACAAATCCAAAAATAGGAATACAAGTTTAAAATGTATGGATCATCAAAACTAGACTATACTAGCACATCTAATGGGTACAAATAATCGTTCAAGCACAAACATGTATAAATTTACTTGTGGCCCACTATATATACAAGTATAAATCCTAGTCTTAATGAAAACTAACATTTAAACACATATTCAACATTGAAAGCATAAAAACATGACAAAAATCATCATGATAAACAAAAACTAAACATGATTATTAAGAAAATCCACATGTTATTAAACCTATGATTAACATGATAGCTAAACAAATGGTGAGAACACAAAAATAATGGTCCATATTAAACATGGGTGTCTTAAAAGGGCTATACATGCATGTCAAGGATTTAATAATCATGGCATTTTCATAATGATCATATAAACATCAAAACATGCTATATATAATAAACATGAAAATCATGCAAATATAAATAAGAAGTAAGAGACCGTTACCAAAACTTATGAGGCAACTCTCCATGTCTCCAAAACATGGTGGTCCTCTCCACCAAACATCCCTTGAAAGTGATGCATCCAAATGATTTTCATGAAGCTCGGAACGCTTCCACTCCAAGGTACCGCTATTCTCACGTCATGTGAGAGCCCACACCTACATCATAAACACGAGGGGTGGTCTTTGGTACCCATATCTTATTGGGTCCACGGGGGTTAGTTCCTTCTCTAACCCAAATAAAATTCTTTGCTAAATTTGAAACATGTATTCTATCATAGCAAAATTTAGCAAGGTGGCCCTTACGTCCACAATGTGTACAAGTGTACACATGAGCATACATAGTGTGATGGTGTCCGTGAGGAGCATGTGTATGCCGTGGGGGGTGTGCATAAAAAGATGGAACTTGTTTCTTTCGAAACAAAGATTCCAAACGTGTATGACCCACAACACATTGGCTCAAAGTGGAGCCCAAACAATCAACACTCTTCTTCAAAACATTTATATCATTTTTAACACTTGAAGATAAAGTGGAGCATGCAAGGGGTGAACTAGGTGAAACTACCCTAGCATGACAAACATGGGAATCAATCTTATTTTTTAAAAACTCATTTTTCTTTAAACACACATCTAAATCATTTGAAATAGAAATTATTTTATTTTCAAAGCAACATTCTCTTTTAAACAAAATCAATTTTTGAAGACAAATTTTCATTTTTCTTCAAAAGTGTTTCACAATCATTTTTATTTTTCAAAAAATTATTTTCTTTTAGTGCAAGGTCTAGTTGAGATCTCAATGAATCCCTTTCATTATAGACTTCAACCTTCTCTTGCAAAACCTTGTCAAGTCTAGAATGCAAACTTTTATTTTCTTTTTCAATTCATAGACTTCTCTTTTTCAAAACTTTATATTTTTCAATTAATTTTTCACACACAATAGATAGTTCTTCATTCAAAGCATGGGCATCAATATAATCATTTGAAGAACTAGCATCATCATTATCATCTAAGTGGGTTTCCGAGTGTACCTCAAGGGAGTCATTCTCTTGGACCGTATAGCATTGTTGTGGCTCGGATTCATCTCCACTAGATTCCTCTTCTTGTTGGATTGGCATTTGAAGATCGAAGGTGGTGGTTGTTGTCAACTTGTTCCACACTGCAAAGGCGGAATAAAGATTAGAAACATGCATAAGATAATCTTTTGATAGCGTGCTTCTAATGGCCTTAAGGGCTTGTGCATTGGCCCCTATATGCTTGCTATCACTAAGGTAGGATTCCTTGGTAATGGCAAGGTGAACCTTATATCCTAGGGTTTGTAAATGAATGGACATCTTAGTCTTCCAAACAATGATGTTGGAAGGGTCAAACATAGGTGGGGTCATGAAGTCCATGGGTCCAAACTATATGTGTGCAAACAAGCAAATGCAAATGATAGATTAGCAAACAAGGATCTCACTCCTAGGATGTTAGCCTAAGTATCAGGAGCGTATGCTCTGATACCAATTGTAAATCACCTAGAGGGGGGTGAATAGGTGATAATGCTAATCTAGAAACTAAATGCGGAAGCTAAAACAAATTTGCAACACACTTAGTACAACACACAAGTGTAGCCGAATTCCCCGTGAAGGGCTCTGGACTAACTCCTCTTGATTCCCCTAGATAAGGGTTAAGGTGCTATATGAAGCTCTTGTGGTTAAGTATAAGTGAGGCACACACACAAGCAAGCCAAGCATATAAGGATGAAATAGCAATGTGAATTAATGCAAGGCACAAATGCAAGCAAGTATGAATGATATGGCAATATGAATAATGCTATGCACAACACAAATAGAGAGAGAGGGTTAGAGAGACAATGGATCAAACGCAAACACAAAGATATGTTCCGAGGTTCGAGCTCCTAGCTCTACGTCCCCGCCTTCACCGAGAAGGATTTCTAATCCACTATCTTGTCCACCGAGGACTCCCACCGAGGGAACCTCCACCGAGGAGGATTTTTACAACAAGAGAGTACTGAACTCCTCTCTCAAACACCGCCTCACAACCGAGGGGTAGGCCCGTAGCCAAACAACCACAAATCACCTCTACCGAAGAGGGATACAAACCAAACTCCACCTCACAATAGAGGGAGCAAACCACAATCTCAACCTCTACCAAAGAGGGAGCAAACCAATCACCCGATCAACCTCTACCAAAGAGGGATACAACAAAAGCAAGGGTGTTTACAACTTGGAGGATTAATCAACCTCAAACACTTCTCTTTTCCACCAAACAAAGATCCTAATAGATTAGGATAGAGGATATAGCTCAAGTGTGGAAATCAAGGTGTTTTTGGAAAGCAAATAACAAAGAAAAACTACTTGGGAAATCTCTTGTAGATGATAGAAGTGAAAATCCAAACAATATCCCAAAAACCTAGTTTTCTTTGATTTTCCAAAACCCTTGAAAACAATAAAGATGAAATCTTTTAAGCTCTAAAACACTTTTTAAAACTTGTAAAAACACTTCAGAAAAGTAGGAAGTTTTGCTCATGAAAATCTTAACCAAAACCCCCAAGAAATGGGGTATTTATAGCCCAAACAGAAAACTAGCCGTTAGGCTGATCCGTCAGCCTGACAGGTTGGCGGTCGACCGGCCGGTCGACCGCCAACGGTCAAAAATATGACCGTTGGAGCAATCCGATTGACCGCCCGGTCGACCGCCCAGATACAGAGAGCAGAGCTCTCTGGTACGGTCGACCGCCCGGTCGACCGTCCCACTGTGCTGCCAGACGTGCACAGCTCTGTGCACGACGGTCGGCCGTACGGTCGACCGGCCCTTGGTGCGGTCGACCGTACGGTCGACCGATCTGGCCTGTCAGCCAGTCTGGGTCAGAAAAACATATTAAAAATATTTTTTAAAAATCTTTTATCTCTTCTAAAAATTTTCAAAAATAGTTTTCTCATTTTGCATTGATATATAACATGTGATAAAATTTTCAACTCAAATATCAAGCAATTTGAACTATTTTTGTGTTTTATCATTTTTATCTAAAACCAAAACTTGTATTTTATCAAACTTTGATTTTTCAATACATGAATAGGATAGTCAAAATAAGTTTGTCTAAGAAGTTTAAGCATGCATGTATAGAATGAAACTACTATACATAAACCAATTAAACTTGTTTTGATCTACTATTCATGAAAACAAATATTGGTTAAACCAAAACCGAAAAACCAATATCCAAACATAAAACGTGTGTATTGTGCACTTGAGCATATCAACTATTCTTATCTTTACACATGGATCTAAAACACACTAAACTATGGATACCTAAGTCTTCTTGACGATCTTCATCTTCAAGTCGACCCGATCCAAAAACGCCGTGATCTAACGAGCAAGGCTATGTATGATCTTGATGCTCGAGCCCTGGAATCACCAAGTGAAAGCTTCCAAACTCCTCTTTTTGAAGCAATCACCAACTAATATCTTGTTACATGATCTGAAACTAAAATCACAAGATTATTAGTAAACATAACTACATGAGTTAATCATCATCAAAACTAGAGAGGAAAGCCTCCGGGCCAACAGAAATATCTATGTTTTTGACATTAAGCTCTAAAAACGATTTATATAGTTTTGAACCAAAACCGTATTTTTTCAAAAAGAAAAGTCTTTTCTAAAACAAACTAAATCAAGAGTGTGTGTGTATATTATACTTGAGCAATCCACCAACTATTCTATCCTTTATATTTTACCTAAAAACAAAATCTTATAAAAACAAACCTAGACACAAGTCTTGATCTTGAAGTCTTCACTTGAAGTCTTCACATCTTCTTGACTTGGTCCAAACACGATCCATAGAGCTAGACTCCTCTTGAGTACTTGATGTGGTCTTGATGTACAGGCTCTTGAATCAAACCGTGTTAGCTCCAAAACTTGACTTTAAATCCTTTGTTGAAGCTACACACCTACTAAGATCTTGATCACAAATCTGAAACTAATTAAACACAAGATCATTAATACCATAACTACATGAGTTGATCATCATCAAAACTAGAGTGATGGGCCCTTGGGCCAACAATCTCCCCCTTTTTGATGATGACAAAACTCATGAAGTTATATATGCTTGGATTAAAGTAAAGCTTCAAGGAAGCTCCCCCTTAACTCATGCATAACAAATAAACAAATAAATATGCAATGTATGCTCATAAACATGTATGCAAATCTAAGAGATAAACATGCCAATCAAGCATAAAACAAATCAAATTCTTTTTCTTCTATTTGCAATACAAAACATATATGCATAAACATAAATACTACTCCCCCTTTATGAATAAAGCAAGAAAAACATGCATATATACTAAAATACTTCTCCCCCTTTTTGTCAATCATCAACAAAGGGGTTAAAGTAAAAACAAAATCATCAAATTTTTCTCCCCCTTTTTGTCAGAAACATAGAATCAATAAAGGGGTAATCTTAAACAAATCAATAAAAGGTTATATGCGATATACATTCATGAAGAGGAAGACGCTAAGTTAGCTTCCCTACATATATGCATTACAGGAAGAAGGGATGACAAGCCCTAATTCACATAACACATAATCTGTAATGCATAAGAGGAGATGTGAAGCTCCCCCTACACACGTGTATCACATAAAGAAGAGTTGTCAAGCTCCTCAATACAAGATACACTCAACATGAATATATATGTAGAAGAGATGTTAAGCTCTCCTTGCATATAAGCAATACAAATCAAAATATTTTGATTTTTAATTGTTCAAAAAAAATGTTGAATTTTTCTCAATAAAACAAATTTTGAGATATCTTGTAAACAAAATTTTTAAGATACCAATTGTAAAAAAAATCATGTTGATACCAGTTATAAATAAACATTACAAATTTTGAATTTTTCAAATAGGCAATACATATTGATACCTATTGTAAATTTATAACAAATTTGAAATAGTAATATATATTGATATCAATTGAAAAGCCATGCATAAGCTTTATTAAAATGTCAATTGAGATACCAATTGAAAATAAAGTTTTAACTTAAGCTTAGCATAAACTTTGTGCTTTAAAAAATGTAAACCAATTGTAAAGCAAGCACATGAAAATCATATATATGTATGAGAAATAGAATACCAATAAAAATTGATATTATGGAAATAATGAAGCATACATATATAGAAAACAAAATATGAGTATATACAAAATTATCAATTTAGATACCAATTGAAAAGATCCAATGATACCAATGTAAATCAAGTAATACCACCCTTTATATGCACAAGGTAAAAGATTTTCCAATAAAGCTTACAAGGCATACTCGCCCAGCCGTCCGCCCATAAATGGTGTAGGAAGGGGTTTTCAAAAATAGGGTTTGAAAATATTTTATAGTGAAAACCACTACCCAATTGAAGAATAATAACTAGTTAAAAATAATTTTTGAAACACTAGTTAAAGATCCTTCAAAAACAAGAAATCAAAATATATGTTTTTCATGAGTCATACCAAATACACAAGAGATGACACTCAAAGACTATAAAGCTCAAAAATATGTTCATGAACCAAGGTCATGACAAAACAAATAAAGTGTGAGTGTTCAAGAATCATGTAATTAGCATTGTCATGAAAATAGTCAATAAAGCTCAAATTAAACATGAATATTATTTTCTCAACAAAACATAAAAATTCATTTTTCATATAAATAATAAACTTCATGGTATATGTATGATTTATCCAATCTTAACAATATGCATACATATCCCAAACATAAAAGAGTCTATTAAAGGTATTTGCATGAAGGCAAGAGACTCATGGGTATACATGTATATTTATTAGATTTGAATACAAAATGCATATACATGAAGTAAAACACGAAAATTAGCAAAACAAGTGTAAATGAGAGAATCATCAAAACTAGGCTATACATGTGCATATAGTGAGGACAAATGAACAATGAAGTGCAAACATATATGAATCAATTTGTTGCTCACTACTTGTACAAGTATACATCCAAGTTTTGATAAAAACTACATTTAAACTAGTATTTACCACATGAAGCACAAAACAACTAAAACATTAACATGCTAAAAATATCATAAATGAACAAAGCATGTACACTAAATTAGGAGTTTAGAGATAGTTACCAAACCAAAGAACTATGCTCTAAGTCTCCAAAACATGGTGGTTGTCCCACCAAAACTCCTTGATAGCGGTGCATCAAATATGTATCCATCATGTCCATGTGCATCCACCACCAAGGCACCAAATCTCTCACGTCTTGTAAGAGCCCTCACCTACATTAAAAACAAAAGGTCAGGATTTTGGTACCCATTTTCTTTTGGGTCCTTGGGGGTTAGTCTTGTAAGGAACATTTTTATTAGCAAAATGTTTGGGTTCCTTGTCAAAATAAAATTTTGCTAAATGGCCTTTGCGGCCACAATGTGTACATTTGTACACCTTAGGATGCTTATGTGTGAGAGTGTGATCATGGCGTGCAACATAAGCATATGCTTGATGATGATGTGCATGAATGTGTGGAGTTTGTTTCTTTGAAAACAAGGACTCCAATCTAGAATGGTTAAATGCACATGAGCTCAAGTGGAGCTCAAACAATCCATTTTATTTTTCAAAACATTTATCTCACTATTATCAATGGTGGCATGAAAAGCATGGTGAGATTGAGAATCATTTTTCTTATTCTTTTTAGAAACATTTTCTTTTTCTTTTTCAAACATTTTTCTTTTGAAAGAAGTGTTTTCATTAAAAGCGACTTCTTTTTATTTTTTCACCAAAATAATTTTATTTTTCAAAATAGTGTTTCCTTCACACAAATCATTCAATTTAGAAAGCAAGGAAAGATTCTCATTTTTCAAAACATCATTCTCTTTTTCAAAACATGCAATCTTAGTTTTAAAAGACTCATTTTCATTTTGCATGCAATCAAAATTCTTTTTCAAATTTTTATTTTCCTTTTTAATCATGTCATATTTTTCAAGGATATTTTTGACAAAAATATGTAAGCTTATCATATGACATGTCATTGTCTTCTACCTCGGATTCTGTAGTTACCTCAAGGGGTTATCCCTTTAGATCATGTAGCACGCGTTGGAAGTGTCGCTTCCAACATCCGAGTCGCTCCCCGCATAATATAGATCCTTTACGCCAAGGGAGGTGATGATGTTCCAAACTATAAAAGCCGAATCAACATTAGCAATCCTAGATAAATAATCATCATTTAGGGTAGACTTTAAAGCATTTAGGGCTTTTGCATTAGCCTCACTATTCTTGCTATTATTAACATATGAATCATTAGTGGTAGCAAGATAAACATGAATGCCTAGGGCCTTGAGGTATAAAGACATCTTAACCTTCCAAGTTTGGATGTTAAGAATGTCAAAAGTGGGTGGTAACATGAAGTCCATGGTGTGTGTACAAAAAAAAAATGATTAGCCTAAAAATGAGGATCTTTAACTCTAGGTTGTTAGACCCAAATCAAGAGCAATTGGCTCTGATACTAATTATAAAATCACCTAGAGGGGGGTGAATAGGTGATGGCTAATCTAATGGACACTAAATGCAAAATTAAAAACTATTATGACCTAAACTAAAAATCTTAAACTAAATACCACGTATAACACAAAAGTGTAGCCGAATTCCCCGTGAAGGGCTCTGAACTAACTCCTCTAGATTCCCCTAGATAAGGGTTGAGGTGCTGCGTTGGCTCTCTTGGTTAAATACAAGTGTTAGCAAACAAACCCAAGCATATACAATATGAGCACACAATATATCAAGCATATAAGTGTAATGACAATAATAGCATGCAAGATATAAACAAGAGACAAAGAGAGAGAGAGAGAGTGAGCAATCACAAACACAAGGGATTTGTTTCGAGGTTCGAGCACCCTTGCTCTACATCCCCGCCTTCGACACACGAAGGATTTCCACTATAACCGATCCCCCGGATCACTCGGTGCCGCAACACCTACAAGCCCTCGGACTCCCTAGTCCATACACACCGCAAGCCCACTAGCTCGCCGAGGCCGCACCTCAAACAAAGAGTTCACACATGAACTCGAAACACCACGAACGCACTCGTCCGCCTCCTCAAAGAACAAAGTAGAACTTTGGTGATCACAACTCTTGATCACCTAAAATCCTCTCACAACAAATCCTCCTATAGGTAGATATAGCAATGGATAGCTCAAGTGTTGTGTGAGAAAACAAGGATTGATGGTGGAGGAAAACTCAAAGAAAATTACTTTTAAAAACACTCTTGGTAAACTCCCCTTTTTGATTGGAAATATTTGGCTCTAAAACTTGTGGATATAACCACTGAAATGAGTGGGAAAAAACTATTCTTGAAATCTTAGAGAAAACAGCCCCAATGCCCCTTTTTATAGAGCTAGAAAAACTAACCGTTGGGGTTTGACAGAGCTGTCGGTCGACCGGCCGGCCGACCGCCAACGGTCAGAAATCTGACCGTTGGGGCTTCGGTCGACCGGCCCGGTCGACCGAGCCTCTGGAACAGAGAACAGATTCTCTGTCGGTCGACCGGGGTTTTCTAGGGAGCAGAAGCTTTCTGGCGGTCGCCCTCCAGCCAGACTCGTGCACGTCTGTGCACGTCGCGCGGTCGACCGGCTGAAGCCAGGTCAGGGATTTTAGGGAAAGAAAAACTTGGTCATTTTGGCTCAAATAAAATCCCATAAAATCATGAAAAATCTACAAAAATAGTTTTACCAATATTCTTTGATAAACAAACATGCTTGCACAAAATCAAAGCATGTTACAAATAATTTGGACTATTCTTGTAACTTGGAAATATTGATTCAAAACTAAAATAGTATTTTCCAAAACTTGTTTTTCAAACTTCATTAGAAACAAAAACAAGATATTTAAACTCTTTTTAAAGCATAGTGTGTATGGATATGATCCACTAAACAAACATGGTGAAATATCTATGTTTTTGACATTAAGCTCTAAAAACGATTTATATAGTCTTTAACCAAAACCGTATTTTTCCAAAAAGAAAAGTCTTTTCTAAAACAAACTAAATCAAGAGTGTGTGTGTATATTATACTTGAGCAATCCACCAACTATTCTATCCTTTACATTTTACCTAAAAACAAATCTTATAAAAATAAACCTAGACACAAGTCTTGATCTTGAAGTCTTCACTTGAAGTCTTCACATCTTCTTGACTTGGTCCAAACACGATCCATAGAGCTAGTCTCCTCTTGAGTACTTGATGTGGTCTTGATGCACAGGCTCTTGAATCAAACCGTGTTAGCTCCAAAACTTGACTTTAAATCCTTTGTTGAAGCTACACACCTACTAAGATCTTGATCACAAATCTGAAACTAATTAAACATAAGATCATTAGTACCATAACTACATGAGTTGATCATCATCAAAACTAGAGTGATGGGCCTTTGGGCCAACAACCGGTTGATACCTGATATTTATTGTTGTGACTCTCACCGACATAACAGTTACCTGACCCTAATATGTATACACCTGATACTTGCCTTGCCATGCTTCTCACTTGATATCTGACACCGGTACTTGCCATGCTTATCACTTGATATCGACACCGGTACTTGCCATGCTATACTTATTACTTGATATCTGACACCGGTGTTGGCCCAAAGGCCTATTACTCTAGTTTGATGATGATTAACTCATGTAGTTATAGTACTAATGATCTTGTGTTTATTTAGTCTCAGATTTGTGATCAAGATCTTTGTAGGTGTGTAGCTTCAACAAAGGATTTCAAGTCAAGTTTTGGAGCTAGCACGGTTTGATTCAAGAGCTTGCGCATCAAAACCACGTCAAGTACTCAAGAGGAGTCTAGCTCAATGGATCATGGTTTGGACCAAGTCAAGAAGGAGAAGAAGACTTTCAAGTGAAGACCTTCAAGAGAAGACTTGTGTCTAGGTTTGTTTTTTAGTAAGATTTTATTTTTAGATAAAATGTAAAGGATAGATAAGTTGGTGGATTGCTCAAGTATATATACACTCATACACAAGATTTATATGTGTTTTCATAAAAGAGATTTCGTTTAGAAAATACCGTTTTAGTTTTTAGAGTTTCATATAGACATATGTTTTAACCAAAACCATTTTAGTGCTTACTGTCGAAAACATAGATATTTCATCATATATGTGTAGTGGATCATATCCATACCACTAAGCTTCAAAAGTGTTTAAAATATCTTATTTTTGTATTTGGAGAAGTTCTGAAAAAGTCAATTTAGAAAAATACGGATTTTGTTTTAAGCCAAAATTTCAATAACACAAAAATAGTTCAAATTGTTTGTAACATGTTTTGATTTTTGACTCAGACATGTTTGTATATCAAAGTATATTACTGAACTTATTTTTGTAGATTTTTAGAGAATTTATGGGATTTTATTAAAGTCAAAAAGCCATGTTTTAAATCCCCTAAATTGCCTGGACTGACCTTCTGTCGGTCGACCGGACGATCGACTGGACAAGAAGTCAGTCGACCGCTTCGGTCGACCGATGTGCACAAACGTGCACAGGTTGGGCCGATCGACCACACGGTTGACCGCTAGAGAGTTTCTGCTCTCTGAAAATGGCCCGGTTGACCGGGCGGTCGACCGCTAGGCCATTGCCCTGAAGGCGGTCGACCGGCCGGTCGACTGACCTTCCCAACGGTCGAAAAATTGACCGTTGGCGGTCGATCGGGCGGTCGACCGATAGCAGCGTCAGCTGCTAATTTGGACCCCAACGGCTAGTTTTTGGATGCCTATATCTTAGGGTTACGATGGACTATTTTATACAAGATTTCAAGAGAATTTTTGGGCTAGTATTTCCTACTCATATCAGTGGTTTTATCCATATGTTTTAGAGCCTCCAAATCAAAAGGAGATTATTAAGAGTTTTTAAAAGTGATTTCTTGAGTTGTTTCACCACCAATTCAATCCTTATTTTTCTCACACATACTTGAGCTTTTCATTGATAAATTCATCCTATAGGAGAGTTGTTATGAGAGTTATTTTAGGAGATCAAAGTGTTGTGATCACCAAGTTTTCATACTTTGTATTTGAGGAGGCGGATTTGCGGGTTCGCAGTGTTTCGGGTTCTAGTGAGAACTTGGTGTAGAGGTGCGGCCTCGGCAAGCTTGCGTGTGTTTGTTCTTACGGGAACAAGAGAGGGACTAGAGAGTCCAAAGGAGTTCTAGTGTGAACTCGCTTGTAGGTGTTGCGACACCGAGTGATCAGGTGGGTCGTTTTATAGTAAAAATCCTTCATAGTGTTGAAGGCGGGGACGTAGAGCAAGTGTGCTCAAACCTCAAAACAATTCTCCCGTGTTTGCGATTGCTCTCTCTATATCTCACTTGTCTTTATATCTTGCATGCTTATATTGCCTTTATCTTTATATGCTTGATATATCTTATGCCTAATTTTTATATGCTTGGGGATTGTTTGCTCACATTTGTATTCAACCAAGCGAGCCAAAGCGGCACCTCAACTCTTATCTAGAGGAATCTTGAGGAGTTAGTCCAAAGCCCTTCACGGGGAACCTGGCTACACTCTTGTGTTATACTTAGTGTGTTGTGCATAAGAATTTTTAGTTTGCATAAATAGTTTTAATTCCGCATTAATTCACCATTTGATTAGCTAGTCACATATTCCACCCCCCTCTTGGTGATTTCAATCGGTAGTTGCCATGCTATACTTATTGCCTGATATAATAACACGTGACACTTGGCATGCTATCACCCGGTACTGGTACACTTGACCTGATATTGTGGCACCTGTATTATATTGTATATTCATTACTATTACTTTTACGAGCACTTGGCATGATTATTATATTGTTACCAGATATTTAGTACTCCTGAACTCCTGTACACCTGAACTCCTGTATTTCTGAACCCCTGAAAAAGGGTGACTCCTGATATTATACTCCTGATATTATACTCCTATTAATTCCGTAGTTGGATAATCATGGTTATACTGTATACACATGTGGATATTATCTTTGGACAATTCATATATGTATAATAAAAATACTCAACTTACATTGGGGGTAAGAGAAACTGATGGAAACCGATATGATGTCATATTTATAATGGTGATATTTCTAAAGTGTCGTGTGGGGCGCGTAATGATAAGTCCCCAGAAGCAGTAGCCTGAATCTGAAGTGTCGTGTGGGGCGCGTAATGATAAGTCCCCGGAAGCAGTAGCCTGTACTCCTGAGCTTGTCCCGGGCAGAGACGGGACCCACTATAAATATGAGCCATCAGATTTATCAATTTCTAAATAATAACTTTTCTTATTCATAAGTGGATGTATGTGTGCCGGTAGCACATACAAAAGCATATGGATCGGATGAATAACATAAAACAACCAACCAGTAATAATGTTAGGAACGTGTGATATTTGGTCTCTCCTTTGTTCGGGTCCTGGTACTCACATATCAGACCCGAGTAAGTTCTACAGAGTTCGAACTCTAGTATGGACTATCGGTGATGTGAGGCGCTGGTAGGGAGGCGATTGGAATATCAAACGGTACTGATTGTTAGTATTGAATAACTTAAAATGCAACATTTTTATATTCCAGTTATAGTGGTATGCCCTGAGTTAACACCTTGCTTTATGACATATAATGATTACTCTAGACACACTATAGTTCTGTTACTCTTAGGGCAGCTCAAGTTGTTAAACTCAGACGATGGCGACATGAGATATGTGGTATATAGATGTGGGTTTCCTTGTTTGGATTATACCCTTGACGTATTTATCCCGTGAATCCATAATCTAAGCTTGTACAACTAGTTTTATTCATACTTGTATTTATCATGTTAAACTTATTTACTGCATGTTTATATGTACCTATGCTCTTCATACTGTCTTCTATGCATGTTTTCAGTTTTAGATTCATCGATACACATGACTTACTGTCGTTTCTTTAATTTCCCTTATATTACTTGTCATTTCCTGTACCTGCATGCCTGGACCACTTCACTTGATCAGTACACGTGTGACTATTATGCACGCCATTTGGCTTTATTATATGTACTCGCTGGGGTTGCTAATAACCCTGGATCCTCATGTCCAGATCCTAGAGCCTGAACCATGGTGGCCTTGCTATACCTGATCAGAATGGCATAGCAGTAGCGTGGATTAGCAGTTGCCTATCCGGATCCTCCTTCTTCCAGCCTCTCCTTGATCGGCTCGCGAGATTTTCATCTTACTACTCGTGAGTACTTTCCCGAATTTCATATTGTACATCCTACTTTTGCGCTTCATAGTGACCTTATATTCTTGAGATATTATATCATGCCTTGTGATAACTGTGTACTTGTGTATTATTGTTAGAACGTATATTACCACTATGCTTCTGTACTTTGATTCTTGCCTGTACTGATGCTTTGCGTATATATGTGAGGGTATTTCCGACCTGCGTATATACGTCGCAGTAACGTCTCCGTACCCACTGGATCGGGCGTTACAGGTTGGTATCAGAGTCTAAGCTCTCACATCTTCAGTATAACCAGTTGGCAAATTAATGGTAAAGGAATTTGCAATTGGAATGCATGAGTCATGATTATACAATCTAACTACAAGTACAAAGTTATCTATTCCCTCTTGATCGTCCTTTCCTTGATTCTTGGAATCTCTTCCATCCTTTTTTCATTCCAGTTCCTGTCATCCTTATACCAACTCAAGATATGGATAGACTAGTAGGGTAGCGGTAAGACAGATATGGGTCGCTATCATTATGTTCTGGCATTCTTTGACTCTGGTGCATCTCCTTGTCTTATATTGGATAGTTTTTCAGCTTCGCATTCTATTCTTGTATTTATGGATACATCACGGGAAAATCAGTACAACAAGTGGGGTAGTCATCACTTATATAATTAGACAGACCATATCATTACCTGAGGAGTGTCGGTATGAAACAGTATTGCAGATTCAGGGCTTCTGCCAGACAGAGTTATGGAGACAGAACTCGGGATTCGTTTCGGTTATTATGATTTCTTGATCGTGTTCTCAGAGCCACTAACTCCTGGCGGTCTTTATATATTTGGTGGACCACGAGCCCGCTAGCCTCGCCGAGCAAGGATCGTGTTCTAGTCACCGTGGACCTAACCGGGTGTGGATTTGCTGCACCCTGGTGCTTAGCATTTAGCGTTGTGTTACGCACTGGCTTCACTGCGTGAGCTCCACCAAGTGCGAACCTCGTAGAGCTTTGGCTCCGCTGCACCCTAATGCTTAATGCCTGAGATGTGTTACGCGATGGCCTCACCTAGGCTTAGCTTCGTCCATGGCTAGTTCCTTCAGTGCTTAGCACTCCAGCCCGTTCCTCGGACTTCTTCTGCCTAGCGTGTTTTCATGGATCCGATGTACAGGATTTTCTCACTGTATCTGAGCTATCGCCATGATCCTTATGGACGATCCACTTGGCCAATCTTGTAGGGCTCAGATATCTTCTACATGTTTCATCTATAGTCGGGTTATCATTCAGAAGTCAGTCTTCAGACTCCTCCATGGTTATTCTATATTCTTGGCTGTCTTTCAGAGATTGCAATGCCCAGTATTCAGAAATTCTTGATTATCGGTCTTCTTTATTTATGCTCAGTATTATCGGGGTTTTCATTATCTTTGGTATTCTGGAGGAGTAGTATGTATGCAGCATCGGTAATTCTACTACAGACTCTTTGTTAAGAACATCTTCATGCCATGCGCGATTTTATATTATATTATGGATTTCAGCACTATGGATTTCTATGGGTTTCATCAGCTTTGCTTCGAAGTATTATTGATTAACTCACCAAGTCAGCTCACTTAATATTATTCAGAATGGGTCGGTCTTCTGAAGTTCTGGCAGTATTCTTTTATCAGCAGACATCAGGTCAGTATTATTATGGCACCGTCAGAGGTATATATGGCAGAAGTGCAGAAATGTCTCAGTCCTGGGTTTATCATTAAGTCGATTTATGAGAATTACCCTTAGTTACTCATATCTTGATTGGTATAATCCTCGTTCCTATTCCTTCTGTGTTCATCTTCCCCTTATCGAAATTTCGAGGACGAAATTTTTGTAAGGTGGATGGAATGTAACACCCAGTTCTTGAAATACGTACTTAGATACATATTCTAATTTTCTATCATATTTCTTTGATTTAGTTTTGTATTTATTTTTGTTTTTGTTTTATGATTATTGGTATGATTGTTTTGTATTAGATCTGCATTCGTGAACTCGGAGTCAGCCCTAGTATGAACCGGGGACCCGACCCTAGTGCATTACTCGATTAGGCCTTTCTGGTAGTCTGATTTGATCAATTTTAGTTTCAAATATAGTTTTCTAATATTTTAGATTTTTCATAATTTTCTGAGATTTTTTAGAATTATTTGTAAAATCTCCAAAACCGATGTCGACCGGCATCGCTAACAGTTTTTCAGATTTTTAGTTTTCAAATGGAGTTAAATTTTTAGAAACGACTTTCACATTGCTTCTTAAAATCTTATTTTCTAACTAAAGGCATTTTTTTTGATATTTTTCAGAATTTATCGAAAATCCACCGTTTTGGTGTCTACCGGTACCGCTGGAAGATTTCAGGATTTTTAACTTGAAAACCAGATTGAATTTCTCGAATACGATTTCATTAGATATCTTAAAATAATATTTTCTATTTTTGAAAATTTTTCGGACCGATTCTGATATAGTCAATTTTTACTCTATTTAAATAATATTATTTTTTCCCTTCTATCTTCATTTTCTTTCTTCATTTCTTTTTCCTTTTCCTTCCCAAAGTCAACCCCTGACAGCGCACTCCCCTATCCCGTCACCTATCAATTCCATCCCCAATCCCATAACTTTTCCCTTTTAAATAAACAATTCCCCCCTTTTCAATCATTCCTTTTTCTTTTCTTTTCTTTTCTTTTTCTTTTTCCTTCTCCCTTTTCTTCTGCTGGCGCCCGACGACCACCTCCTCTCTCCTCCTAGATCTGGCACTCAGGTGGGGACTGAGCGCGGCCAGTGGGCTTCCTGGCCCTCTGTGCGTGGGCCGAGGAGGGGGTGGAAGCCCCCTCTCTTCTCTCCTTTGCCTCTCTCTCTCTCTCTTTCTCCCTCTCACTGTTGGCCAGGGCCGCCGCCGGCCAGGGGGGCTGCCGCCGGCCACCACTGGCCAGAGAGGGGCCGGCCAGTCCCTTCTTTTTCTCTCTCTTAGATCTCTCTCTCTCCCCCCTCTCTTTCTTCTCTCTCCCCCTCTCCTTTCCTTCTGTTTTGGGGTGGCCAGCGGCACCCCTACCTGCGCCGCCCACGGTGGCCGGCGCAGCACCCTGCGTCTCCCTGGCCACAGCCAGGGAGTGGCAGAGCCAGCCCAGGCCACTGGCGTGGGCTGTGCGTGGGCAAGGGGGGCAGCAGCCGCCCTACTCTCTCTCCCCCTCCCCTTGTCTCTCTCCCCCCTCCCCTTCTCTGTTGGATGCCTGATTTGTCTCTAATTTTGCATAATTTGTATCACATCTTCACATTTATTTCATATTAAATTCGGCTAATAAAACTTTACTTGCTTGATTCTAGGTCCATGGTCTGCAATGAAGAAGAAGACCCTAAATCACCATTTAATTGGTGATTAAAGGCCTATTAAAGATAGCCATTGACCTAGAGAGCTGATTCTGTCAAAACCAGGGGCTGCAAAACAGAAACCGGGCACAGGGCCTGATAGGGGAAAAAAAGAACTGTGCGCGGCTTGAAGCGCCACGCGCGGCCGCTACATGGCCGCGGTGCGCGCCGCGTTTCGGGCCAGGGTTTGTCCCCTGGCCCCTTGTTCCCCTGGTGCCTATAAATACCTCCCTGGGGTTCCAGAGTTGGAGATATGCAGAGTTTTAGGAGTAATTTCATCTCCATGTTGTAGTTTAGGGTAGTTTAGTTTAGGTTAGTTCTTCTTCCTCCATTGTATTTTCTATTTTGTAGATCTTGTAATAGGGAGAGAGAGTGACACATGCTTGGAATGCAAGGGTGCTTGTAATAGAAGGTGATAATTTATGAAAGGTGCTCTCTTTACCTCTTATGTTTTCTTCTCTCCATCTCTTTTACATGTGTAGCTAACTTTTCTCTCATGATAACTAACTCCTAACCACTAACTTGCTAGCTTCTTTTATGATAATCCACATGAATCTAATAGCCTCGGTTTGGCCTTGCTCTTGCAAGAGCCATTGATGGCTCATGATGATGAATCTAACACTCTAACTTCCTAACCACTAACAAGCTAATATTACTTTACTCCATGCTTACTTTTCTATAGTATTGATGGTTTAAGTGTAGCTTGCACTTGTTTTATGAGTTGGGTTGTGATGAGTTACATATGGGTCATGCTTTGAATCGCTCTTGAAGTAAGGACTAGTTATGGCCAATGATACATGTGAGGTAACTATCACTAAGAGGTTAGCATGTTAGTGGAATCCAAAGTAGTTAGTGCCATGAGTTTTCTTTCTTTTTCACTTTGTTTAGAACATTCCAAAACTACAAACATATTTTTTCTATGTTTCCCACTTCTTTGTGTTCACCGTACTTCTCTTTTCATTCTTTTCTTTGTTTTCTTTTCATTCTTTAAAACTTTGAAGAATCTTTAACAAACATGAATCAACCGGTAAAGCTTCTATCGCCTTCCATCCTTGTGGATTCGACTCGTTTTAGCCTCTATGCTATAACGGAAGTATCGAGGAAGCCAAGCACACACAATTTAAATCTTCACTTCAAAACATACACTTTTTGTGCGCGATTTTACCCCGATCAAATTTTGGCGCTGTTACCGGGATGGGAACGGTTTGATTTCACAAGTTTGCTAAATTTTCTTGTTTGTTTTTTTGGTGTGCAGGTCAAAGTTTTAGCATTGCAGAAGCCCACACTTGCTCAAGTGTGATCGGGTAAATTCTTGTATATTTTTATATTCTGCTACTAATTTTTGTTTATATTACCTGTGCACTATAAATAATTTTAAGAACTAAAATACAGAAATTGGATGCTTTAAAACGGTTTAGACATTTGCATCTAGGCACGTGTCAATTTTAATTCCAATATACTGTATTTTATTCTTGTGTGTTATGATATTGACGGAGGTGTACATATTGCATTGCATATAGTTGGACAAACACTTCAGTGATTTATTCGATTTTTTGTGTTCATTCTTATCTATATTGAACAGTTGCACAAATTATATTTAAGGGCAAACCCAAGACAACACAAGGTGGGGAAGTTATTACCCTCCCTTAGGTCAAAAATCACCTCCCCACTCACACAACCCACGCCTTAATAAAAATTGCTAGATGTTGGCGCCTAGGGACATCTCGACTCATTTAGGAGATTGACCTAAGGGGGAAGTTGTTAGAATTTGACTCTTGCTAAATCGGTGTCTAAGGTTGGGGATTGAGAGGCAAAACCTCGAAGAACGGTGGTTTGGCATAATTAGGCCCGTTGCTCTGGCACGGATACATCCCACTGATCTTGCCCCTACTTGGCCGATTAACTCATGGTCAGCTTCCGACAATAAACCCTCCGTGGACAGTCTAACCAGTTAGGAGTCGTCTAGGTCTAAGTCAACCCTAGCATAGGCTTGTTTTCTTTTTTTTTTTTTGTTGTTTGTTGTTTGTTTGTTTTCTTTTTTTTTGGGTAAATTGTGATATGGATTTTAACCACAACAATTCTTTCAATCCTAATATGAATCCATATTTCACTCTGATCTCATTTAATTCGGATAACTCTGACCCAGCTATGTACAACATGAACCAACCATTTATGCCGAGTTGGGATTATCCAAATCAATATGACCCATATCCTCAATCATATGACTATAATTTTCAAATAATTTCAACTCTTCACAGAGTCAATGGGGATTCACCTCCCCGAGTCAGATTTTCAACCACATTGTCCACAATTTTCACAATATACATTCCCCAATTCTGCTTCATATCCTCCTTTTCCTGAGCCACCTATTGAAGAAAAATCATCATTACAAAGGACTTTAGAAGAAGCAATAGAGGCCCAAAAACAATTTGAAAACAATATGGCCTCATCATGTCCACAAAATTTTCAAAATTCATATAGTTCATTTCCAGAACCAATCAAAGAAAAAATCATTGTGAGAAAAAACTATGGAGTTCGTGTAAGAGACCGAGCGCATAATGCAAAATACGATTGACTTCCCATGTCCATCAAATGTTCAAGAATCTTGCCATTTTGAAAATCCAGCTTCAATTTCATCATACCAACCTGAACTTGACCAGTATCCAATTCCTGATACTTTGGCAAGTTATCCATTTCCTGAAATTGAACTTGAAATGAATGTGAACCTGAGCTTCAAGTTAGCAATTCGAGTCCGTTCATTGAATCACTATGAACTCCTGTAGTGTTACCTAAACTAAGTGACGTTCTTGAGCCAGTTTTGATTCCCATCATTCCTGAACTTGACTCGATCATTTCACTCATTCACATTCTTTCTATGGACAAAAATCAAGATTCAATTTCATTACATCCATTTGAACTTTCCCAAAATCTTGAAAACCACCTTGACATTTTGGCAAGTTATCCTTTTCCCGAAATTGAACTTGAGCTTGCAAGTGATCTTGAACCTCAAGTTGGTCATTCTATTTCACTTTTTGATTAAATAATGACCCCGATATCTTACCATATTTTTTCTCTATTCCGGAGTCAGCATTGAATCCTGTACCAGTACACCGTGAAATAGAATCACCAATCTCTCATGATCACACTTCATTTATGGGAAAAATGTGTGAATATCCATTCTTTGGTTTGGACCCTATTTTTGAACCAATTTCGACTCTCATTGTTGACTCTTGACTGGATCTGAGTCAACTTTCCGAGTCGGTGTCGGTTTTTGTTCCTGTTCCATTTGAGTCCAAATCAATCATCTCTCAAAATCACCCGTCATTGTTGGACAAGAATGTTAAAGAAAATGACTCAGTCATTATTTTTGAAAATTAAAAATTAGATGGGGATAAAATTTTCAAAAAGATCATTCAATCCATCATTCTTTTATTGGGTCATGTTAGAGAGGTCATTGGTGGGTTCCTGCAAGATCCCTGCTATTTTGATTGGGTCGCAACGCTTGGCCCAATCAGACCACCACCGGAGCCACCCCCTTGAGGTAATCTTCCTTCCCTCTCCATTTGTTTCATGTATTTACACATTCACGATGCATTGAGGACAATGCCTGAGATAAGTGTGGGGGAGGTTTACTAACATAGGTATTTTTAAATTTTCTTTCTTTTGTATTTCTTTTTTATTTAAATTTTTTTCTCTTTTTACAAAACTTTTTGAAACAAGATAAATAGTTTTGCTTTACTTTTAAGAAAATTAAGATTATCTTAAGAATTATGAAGACCTAAAATTATGAAATTTTAAACCAAGTCAAAATAATAGATCTTGTCTAAATTATAGGATAAGAAAGTAAGATTGAAAAGATAATTTGATCTTGAATTTTTTGCCTTAGATTTATGCACTCCACACTTATACAATTTTTGGGATTGAAACAAAGACTGAAAATGCCATAAAAAATATATATTAAAAAATTATGATAATAAAAATCACTTATTGAAGTTGGGTAATTATGCCTCAGAAAGCATGATTATTCATACCTAAAATGGTGAACAAAAATTAAAATAACCCCATTTAGTTTTGTGGCTTGTTTACTCGAGTCCTTAAGTCCGAGGGATGTTTTCTCATCTGGTGCCTTAAGACCATCTGATTTGGGAGTCACTGGCTAAAGGCTCACTACCCAGGTAAATAAGAAAGCTAAAGAAAACTAAGGAAAGAAAAAAGAAAAAATAAATAAATAAAAAAATAATATATATTAAATAAATGGCATGAAAGTTTGAGTCGATATCCCAAAAATCTTCACAGTTCACAAAGTGCATATTTTTCTAAGAGTTTTATGAAAGATCAAAGAGTCAATTCAAATTTAAATTCTTACATTTAATTTATAATAAGATTTTTTGCATTTTGACTTAGTTTAAGAAAGAACAATTTCTGGTTAACCTTTGACCTTAGATCACTTATATTTTCGTAAAAATATTTTAACACTTTTCTCTATTTCAAAATGTGTTTTCAAAATACTAACATTTGATTTCTTTCTTTATGGATTTTGTGGGTGTAATCCGCTGAAAACCCTCAGGAGACAAAACTCCTCCTCTAGGGGAAACTTAGATGTTTAACGGCTTATTGCACATGCTCAGTGCAATCGCGTCACCTGCGAAAGTGGTGTAATAATTCCTTAGTTTTTTGTTTTGCTCGGACGAGCAAAAGATAGTGTGGGGGTGTGATCAGTCTCTAATTTTGCATAATTTGTATCACATCTTCACATTAATTTCATATTAAATTCTGCTAATAAAGCTTTCCTTGCTTAATTCTAGGTCCATGGTGTGCAATGAAGAATAATACCCTAAATCACAATTTAATTAGTGATTAAAGGCCTATTAAAGATATCCATTGACCTAGAGAGCTGATTCTGTCAAAACCAGGGGCAGCAAAGCAGAAACCGGGCAAGGACCTGACAGGGGACAGAAAGGACTGCGCGCGGCTCAAAGCGCCGCGCGCGGCCGCTACATGGCCGCGGAAATGCGAGGGCCGTACGGCAGCGGCGTGCGCCGCGCTTCGGGCCAGGGTTTGTCCCCTGGCCCCTTGTTCCCCTGGTGCCTATAAATGCTCCCCTGGGTTCCAGAGTTGGAGATATGCAGAATTTTAGGAGTAGTTTCATGTTCATGTTGTAGTTTAGGTTAGTTCAGTTTAGGTTAGTTCTTCTTCCTCCATTGTATTTTTTATTTTATAGATCTTGTAATAGGGAGAGAGAGTGATACATGTTTGGAATGCAAGAGTGCTTGTAATAGAAGGTGACAATCTATGAAAGGTGCTCTCTTTACCTCTATATATTTTCTTCTCTCCAATCTCTTTTACATGTGTAGCTAACTTTTCTCTCATGGTAACTAACTACTAACCACTAACTTGCTAACTTCTTTTATGATAATTCACATGAATCTAATAGCCTCGGTTTGGCTTTGCTCTTGCAAGAGCCATTGATGGCTCATGATGATGGATCTAACACTCTAACTTCCAACCACTAACAAGCTAACATTACTTTACTCCATGCTTACTTTTCTATAGTATTGATGGTTTAAGTATAGCTTGCACTTGTTTGATGAGTTGGGTCGTGATGAGCTACATATGGGTCATGCTTTGAATCGCTCTTGAACCGCTCTTAAATCAAGGACTAGTGATGGCCAATGATACATGTGAGACAACTATCACTAAGAGGTTAGCATGTTAGTGGAGTCATTAGTAGTTAGTGCCATGAGTTTTCTTTCTTTTTCACTTTGTTTAGAAACATTCCAAAAATCACGAACATATTCTTTTCTATGTTTCCCACTTCTTTGTGTTTCACCATTCTTCTCTTTTCATTCTTTTCTTTCTTTTCTTTTCATTCTTTAAAATTTTGAAGAATCTTTAACAAATACGTGAATCAATCGGTAAAACTTCTATCGCTTCCCATCCTTGTGGATTCGACTCGTTTTAGCCTCTATGCTATAACGGAAGTATCGAGGAAGCCAAAGCACACACACTTTAAATCTTCACTTCAAAACATACACTTTTTGTGCGCGGTTTTACCCCGATCAATGCCGCCGGCGACTAAGGCTGCTGCTGGCCAACTCCCTGGCCGAAAGAGGGCTGGCCAGGCCCCCGGGCCTACAAGCAGCCATGGGCCCTCCTTGATCAGGGGCTGCGTGAGCAGCCCCAGCTCTCTCTCCCCCTACTCTCTCTCTATCATCTCTCTCCCAGATTCTCTCTTTCTTTCTTTACCAGCTCTCTCTCTGTCGTATCTCTCTCCCCCCTCACAACCCTCTCTCTCTCTCTCATATTCTCCTTCTCTCTCTAAACTCCTTCTTTCTCTCTCTAAACCTCTCTTTCTCTCTCTAACTCTTTCTCTTTATTCTCTCTCCCCTCTTCTCTTTCTCTCTCTAAAAATAATAGTATATATATATATGAATATTTTAATATATAAATTGGTGGTGTGCGCGTATTTCTGGTGTTCCGCTTTACTCAGCTTCACATAGCTAATTAAAAGATAAATTTATTATTATTATAAAAATGATTATGCAGAGTTTGAAATGTTTATACCGTTCTCATGTACCTTATTATGTAACCGTTCATACCTGATATTTGTTGTTGTGACTCTCACCGACATAATGGTTACCTGACCGTAACATGTATACACCTTATACTTGCCTTATCATGCTTATCACTTGATATCTGACACCGGTACTTGCCATGCTTATCACTTGATATTGACATCGGTACTTGCCATGCTATACTTATTACTTGATATCTGACACCGGTACTTGCCACACTATACTTATCGCCTGATATAATAACACTTGACACTTGACATGCTATCACCCGGTACTGGTACACTTGACCTGATATTATGGCACCTTATTATATTGCATATTCATTACTATTACTTTTACGGGGACTTGACATAATTATTACACTGTTATCAGATATTTGGTACTCCTGAACTCCTGTACTCCTGAACTCTTGTATTCCTAAACCCCTCAAAAGGGTGACTCCTAATATTATACTCATGATATTATACTCCTGTTAATTTTCGTAGTTGGATAATCATGGTTATACTGTATACACTTGTGGATATTATCTTTGGGCAATTCATATATGTATAATAAAATACTCAACGTACAATGTGGTGGGGAAACTAATGGAAACCGGTATGATGTCATATTTATAATGGTGATATTTCTGAAGTGCCGTGTGGGGCGTGTAATGATAAGTCCCCAAAAGCAGTAGCCTGAATTTGAAGTGTCGTGTGGGGCGCGTAATAATAAGTCCCCGGAAGCAGTAGCATGTACTCCTGAGCTTGTCCCGAGCAGAGACGGGACCCGCTATAAATATGAGCCATCAGGTTTATCAGTTTTCAAATAATAACTTGTCTTATTCATAAGTGGATGTATGTGTACTGGTAGCACATACAAAAGCATATGGATCGGATGAATAACATAAAACAACCAAATAGTAATAACGTTAGGAACGTTTGATATTTGGTCTCTCCTTTGTTCGGGTCCTGGTACTCACATACCAGACCTGGGTAAGTTCTATAGAGTGCGAACTCTAGTATAGACTATCGGTATGTAGGCGCTGGTAGGGAGGCGATTGGAATATTAAACGGTACTGATTGTTATTATTGAATAACTTAAAATGCAACACTTTTATATTTCAGTTATAGTGTTACGCCCTGAGTTAACACCTTACTTTATGACATATGATGATTAATCTAGACACACTATAATTCTATTACTTTTAGGGCAGCTCAAGTTGTATAAACTCAGACGATGACGACATGAGATATGTGGTATATAGATGAGGGTTTCCTTGTTTGAATTATCCCCTTGACGTATCTATTCCGTGAATCCATAATCTGAGCTTGTATAACTAGTTTTGTCCATACTTATATTTATCATGTTTAACTTATTTACTGCATGTTTTTATGTGCCTATACTCTTCATACTGTCTTCTATACATGTTTTCAATTTTAGATTCATCAATATACATGAGTTACTGTCGTTCCTTGAATTTTCGTTATATTACTTGTCATTTCCTGTACTTACATGCCTGGACCACTTCACTTGATCATGTGTACGTGTGCCTGTTATGCACGCCATTTGGCTTTATTATATGTACTCGCTGGGGTTGATAACAACCCTGAATCCTCTTGTCCAGATCCTAGAGCCTAGACTATAGTGGCCTTGCTATACCTGATCAGAATAGCGTAGCCGCAGCTGTTGGCCCAGAGGCCCTTCACTCTAGTTTTGATGATGATTAGCTCATGTAGTTATAGTTTACTAATAATCTTGTGATATTTAGTTTCAGATATTTGATCAAGATATTAGTAGGTGATTAGATTCAACAAAGGTGTTTTGAAGCTTACACATGGTGATTCAAGAGCTCGAGCGTCACATCTAGCACTCAGTTTGAGTCAAACTCGGTGGATCACGTTTGGATCGAGTCGACTTGGAGATGGTGTTCTACAAGAAGACATCAGTTTGTTTTGTTTAAGATTTTGTTTAGATCATGTGTAAAGAGATAGTGTTGATATGCTCAAGTTCACACATACACAAGTTTCATGTTTATTGGTTTTTAATTTTTTGGTTTAATCGATATTGGATTTCATGTCAAAAACATAGATATAAATCTTTATATGTATATTGGATTCTATTCATATACAACATGCTTAAAAGTTGTTTCAATATCATGTTGTATTTGCATGAGTTTTGGAGAAAACGATTTTCCATTTCAAAAATCCTAGTTTTAGAAAATACAGTTTTTTGTTTAAGGCAAAATTTCAATAACACAAAATGATTCAAATAGTTTGTAATCTGTGTTGAATTTTTGTCACACATATTAGTATTTCAAAGATTTAATAAGAACTGATTTTTGTGAAATTTATGTGATTTTATGAGATTTAATTAAAGATAAAAATCCTAGTTTTTAAATCCTATAATGGCTAGACTGGTTGTCTGCCGGTCGACCGGGCCGGTCAACCGAGGTAGAGGACAGTCGACCAAGGCAGAGGACGGTTGACCGGTCCAGTCGACCGACGTGCACAGAACGTGCACGCAACCAAGGCTGGTAGGCCGGTCGACCAGATGGTCGACCGTCCAGAGAGCTCTGCTCTCTGAAAATGGCCCCGGTCGACCGGGTTAGTCGACCGGCAGAGAGCTGCTGCTATCTGTATCCAGTCTCGGTCGACCGGGCGGTCGACCGGAGGCACAACGGTCATAAAAATGACCGTTGGGCTGGTCGACCGAGTAGTCGACCGGAAGGGTAAAATTGCCCTTTCCAGCTGCCAACAGGCAGATTTCTTTGGGGCTATAAATACCCCCCATTTGAGTTGGTTTTTAACAACAATTTCAAGAGTAAAAATCTTCATCCTCTTAAGTGTTTTAGTTACAAGTTTTAAAAGAGTTTTTGGGTTCAAAAGATCTATCTTCATTTGTTTTAAAGAGTTAGAAAAAATCAAAGAAAAAGAGAATTCTTTGGGATTTATTTTTGTTCTTCGTTTCCATTATATCCTAGAAGTTTTCTCAAGTATTTTCTGTTTGTTTTTGGTTTCCAAACTCTTTATTTTCTCACATTTGAGCTATCATATCTATCCTATCCATTAGGATCTTATTTTTGTGAGAAAAGAATTGGTTTGTGGTTGTTGATACCACCAAGTATTGTAACCCTCCTTTGTGACATCCCTCTAGTGAGAGGTGATTGTATTGAGATCCCTCTAGTGAGAGGTGATAGTGAAAGTTGTGTTCTCTCTTAGTGAAGAGGTGGCGTTGTGGCTTTATGCCTTATCCCTCAAGTGTGAGGTTGATATTTGTTTGGCTAAGTGACATTCCTCTAAGTGTAGAGGTGATTGAGTTTGTTGGTATCCCTTTAGTAAGAGGTGGATATTGTGTTGGTTTGTACCTTGCCTCTAGTGAGAGGTTGTATTGGTTGAGAGAGGAGTTGTGCTCTCAAATTGTATTTACCCAAATCCTCAGTGGAGGTTCCCTGTGTGGGAAGTCCTGTGTGGACGAGTTAGTGGAAATCCTTCTGTGTGAAGGTGGGGGACATAGAGCTGTATGCTCGAACCTCGAAACATATCCTTGTGTTTGCGTTTGATCCACTTTCTCTTACTCTCTCTTTTATATTGTGTATTGTTCATATTGTTCATATCATATACATGCTTCGTTTGATTGTGTGCCCATACTTG
Source organism: Agave tequilana (assembly GCA_038442645.1). NCBI lineage: Eukaryota > Viridiplantae > Streptophyta > Magnoliopsida > Asparagales > Asparagaceae > Agave > Agave tequilana. Next base: position 37,812 of record JAVJIF010004945.1, on the reverse strand, counting down.
TCTTTAACCAAGAGAGCATCATATAGCACCTCAACTCTTATTTAGAGGAATTCAGAGGAGATAGTCCAGAGCTCTTTACCGGGAATTCGGCTACACTTTTTGGTTATACTAAGTGTGTGCAATTAGTTTTTAATTCCGTATCATTTGTCATTAGATTAGCCTTACACCTATTCACCCCCTCTAGGTGTACTTTCAATTGGTATCAGAGCCTACGCTCCTAATATTAGGTTTAACCACCTATGAGTGAGATCTTGATTTTGCTAATCTTGATTTACATTTGCACACATATTGTTTACACTGATGGATTTCATGACCCCTCCTATGTTTGATGTTTCTAACATCAACGTATGGAAGATTAAGATGAGTATGTATCTCAAGACCATAGGTTTGCATGTTTTCCTTGTCGCTACCAAGAAATCCAATCTTGGTAATAGTAAGTATATAGAGGCCAATGCACAAGCCCTAACGGCATTTAGAAGTACATTAAACAAAGAATATTTGTGCATGGTTTCTCATTGTGATTCCGCCTTTGCAGTGTGGAACACGTTGACCTCTCCAGCGCTCCCAAAGACGAATCATGTGGAGATGAAATCTAGTGGAGGAGAATCCGAACAACGTTGCTACATGGTCCAAGGGAATGACTCCCTTGAGGTACATTCAAAAATTCATCTAGATGATTGTGCTAGTTCTTCAGGAGATGATATTATTGATGCTGATGCATTAAATAAAGAACTTTCTATTGTATGTGAAAAATTGCTTGAAAAATATAAAGTTTTGAAAAAGAAAAGTTTTGGACTTAATAAAGAAAATAAGGATTTAGTTTCAAAACTTGACATGGCTTTGTAAGAGAAGGTTGAGATTTCAAATGAATGTGACTCCCAACTTGAACTTGCTCTTAATGAAAACAAAATTTTAAAAAATAAAAATGATTGTGAAATTGTTTTGAAGAAAATGAGGCTTTATCTTCAAAACTTGAATTTATTGTAAAAGAAAATGAATTTTTAAAAAACAAAATTGCTTCTATTTCAAAAGAGCTAGATTTGGTTTCAAAGAAAAATATATCTTTGAAAAATGATATGGATTCTCATGTCTGCCATGCTAGTATAGCTTCACCTTCTAGCATATCTATTGCATGCACTGCTTCTTCTAACATTTAAAATGATAGAAACTTACTGAAGAAGAATGTTGAATGTTTGGGCTCCACTTTGAGTCAATGTGCCATGAACTACACACGTTTGGAATCTTTGTTTGAAAGAAACATGTTCCTCTTATGCATGCACACAAACCACGGCATACACATGCTCCTCACGTTCATACACACAACACTATGTATGCTCATGTGTATACTTGTACACATTGTGGACGTAAGGGCCCCCTCGCTAAGTTTTGTTATAATAGAGTACATAATGTAAGTTTAGCAAATAGATTTGTTTGGGTTAGGAAAGGGGCTAACCCCCATGGACCCAATAGAGTATGGGTACAAAAGACCACTCCAACTTTATTTGATGTAGGTGTGGGCTCTCACATTGACGTGAGAGTTATTGGTGCCTTGAGGTGGATGCGTTCCGAGCTTAATGGTGACTATTTTGGATGCATCACTTTCAAGGGGTGTTTGGTGGGAGGACCACCATGGTTTGGAGACATAGAGATGTGCTCTTATGGTTTTGGTAACGATCTCTTACTCCTTTTTTATGTTTACATGTTTTCATGATTGATTTTTAGCATGTTTTAGTTTTTCATGATTAGTATGTTAAATGCCATGATATTTATGTTGGCCCAAGGTTACAATCACCCTTGTTTAAGTGTATTTTGATGATTACAAAACATATTAGTTATTTGTACTAATATTATTTGTTGTTTAAGTGTGTTTCAGGTTTATATATTAAGAGATGAATTCTTCCCTAAAGGAAGGTGTATTGGACTCAAGACAAGTCAAATTGGGCTCAAAGTGCAATATTGAAGATCAAGTGAAGATTGCCCTTGTTGAAGTCTTGAAGACCTAGAAGTTTGTAAGTGTAGTTTTGTTAAAGATAGAATATGTGAAATGTGGCTCTAGGATTTGCACACACACTTGTTTTGTATGTTTCCTTTGTTTTTGAAAATGTTTATTTCTAAGTTTATGCCTTAGTTTATACATACATGGACCCAAAGCTTTACATCTTCAAAAACTTGTTTAAATACATGTATATAGACTATTTTCAGCATAAAACTTAGCTTCAGATTTTTAAAGATTTTATACAAAATTTTCTATCTTAAAATCTGCCCAGAAAAACAGTTTTCCAGGCAGACCGGTCGACCGGCCCAGTCGACCGGCTGCTGTGTCCAGACATGCACAGGCTGTGCATGTCTGTCGGTCGACCGACCTACATATCGGTCGACCGGTAAAAAGATGTTTGCTCTCTGTATCTTTCCGGTCGACTGGGTCGGTCGACCGGTAGAAGGAAACTGTGTTTCCTTTCTTGAGATCGGTCGACTGGCAGTCGACCGGAGCCATAACGGCTCTTTTGCCAGCAGGGTCCCGGTCGACCGGCAGTCGACCGGTAGGCCTGCAACACCTCCAACGGCTCTTTCCTCTTTGGGCTGTTCTGAAAAACTGTTTTATTTTCTGTTTTAACAGACTTTTTAGAGGGTTGTTGGGGTGCTTTTGCAGGTGATATTAGCTGGAAAAATCAGAGTTTTTAACCTATTCTCTCCCTATAAATAGTGGGAAATAGGCCTTAGTTATTTACCAAGAAAAATACAAGTTTTCATTGTTTTTCAAGAGAAAGAGAAAAATAGTTTAAAGCTTTCATTTCCATTCTTTCAAATGGTTTTTCAGTTGTTGTTTGATCTCTAATATCACTCTACAACTGAAGTTTTTCTCACCACACTTCATTGAGCCAAAAATTTCATATTCTTTCTATAAGGGAAGTTGTAAAAGAGTGTGAGTGTTTGTAAAAGTAAAAGAGTGTTGTGGTCTAGTTGAGATCACAAATTTGTTATCCTTGTTCTTGTGGAAACAAGCTCCTCGGTGGAGTTTCTTTGTAAGGTGAAGCTACGGGCTTGAGGTCTTTGGAGGCCTAACTTGTACGGGATCCTAAGGGGATAGTGGAAACCCTTCACGGAGGTGAAGGCGGGGACTAGAGCTACGGGCTCGAACCTCGAAACAAATCACTTTGTTTGCGATTGCTTTTGTGTCATCTTGCCTAATTCTCTCTTGCTTTACTTGCTTTCAATTTATTGCTTGAGAACTAACATTTTATTTGTGCAATCCTTACTTGTTTACTTTTCTTGCTATATTACTTGTGTGCATTTCATCATCGCATTTCATACTTGGAATTGTTCGATCACACCTCAATACAACACGGTTGCATTGCGCACCTCTAACCCATTTAAGGGGAATTGGGAGGAAGGAGTTCAGAACCTCGCAAGGGGTATTCGGCTCTTAGTCGTGTTTTGAGAGATCGTTGCATCACTCACTTAAGTAAAATTTAAAAAGAGCATTAGATTAGCAATTACACCTATTCACCCCCCCTCTAGGTGTATTTCAATTGGTATCAGAGCTTGGACTCTAGGATTTGGCTTAACAACCTTAGAGAGATCCTTATATTGCTAATCACTTCATTCATTTCCACATAGTAAACATGGCCGATGGAATTAAGACCCCACCTAAGTTTGATGGACTTAACTTTCCCATATGGAAGGTTAAGATGACCGTTTTCTTACAATCTCTAGGTAGCCGAGTTGCAAAGGCCGTGACTAAGTCCTTTAGTGTACCCCCCGGTGATGAATCTACTTGGTCCGAAATTGAGACCAAGGAGTTTGATGCCAATGCTAGGGCTCATTATGCACTCATACAAGCCCTCAATGATGATGACATAGCTAGAGTCATCCATTGCAAATCCGCCTATGAGATTTGGACCCATTTGCTAGTAACACATGAGGGGACATCACAAGTGAAGAGGGCCAAGATAGACCTTCTTCGGTCCCAATATGAAAATTTTTGCATGCAAGAGAATGAAACCATAGATGATATGGTTACTAAGTTTACAAAGATTACTAATGGTCTTGCTTCTCTAGGTGAAGAAATCAACAATGATCAAAGGGTGAGAAAGATCATCCGGGCTCTTCCACCATCATGGGAAGTGAAAGCTACAACATTGAAGGAACTCAATGATAAAGATGAGATTGAGCTCATCGGACTCATTGGGAATTTAAAAACCCATGAGATGGAGAGGAAGGCAAGGGAGGACATGGCACCCTCCAAAAAGAAGACCATTGCCTTCAAAAGTCATGCTACTTACTCCGACGAAGATGATGAAGAAGAAGATGACGAGGAGCTCTCACTTCTAGTCAAAAACGTCCGGAGGATGTACAACAAGGCAAAGTTCCAAGGACGGAGGAGATGGCAAGGAGGCAAGGAAGAAAGGAAGATCATTTGCTTTAATTGCCAAAAGCCGGGACACATAGTAGCGGAGTGTCCGGACCAAGTGAAGCCATCTTCATCCAAGAAGCCATACAAGAAGAAGGCTATGAAAGCAACATGGGATGACGAAAGTGAATCCGAGGAGGAGATCGACACCGCCAATATGTGCTTCATGGCAAATGAGAGCACAAGCAAGGTAACCCCCTCAACTCTTCTTGATGATGATTTATCCATGGATGAGCTAGGAGAAGCATTTATAGAACTTTCTCAAAATTATGACTTCATGAAGAAAAAGTACTTGAAAATGAAAAAGGATAATGAATCTTTGAATATTCAAGTGTTAAATCTTTCTAAAGAAAATAATGACTTGCATTCTTCTTTAGCTTCCACTAAAAATGATTTTGAAAAATATAAGATTGCTTGTAAAGGAAAGACCCCATTTGTAGACTCTAATGAGATCGCCATGCTTAAGGAAAGATTAGACTCATTAGATGTTGTTTTGAAAAAGTGTAGTGAGTTTGATAAGAAGAAGATGGAGAATATGTTTCCTAAGAAACAAGCTCCTAAGAAAAATATTCATCATGCTCATGCTCATGCTCATGTACATGCTACACAACCTATGCATCATGGTAAACCCCCAAAGCATGCTCACACTTCACATACACACCATGCATTCATGTATAGAAAAGTGTATTCATGTTCACATTGTGGACGGAAAGGACACTTAGCTAATTTTTGTTATGATAGACTAAGTGCATCACATCATAATGTTTGGGTTCGTAACACTAACTTTCAAGGACCAAGAAAGTTTGGGTACCAAAGTCAACTATTGTTTTAAATGATGTAGGTACTTTCCAAAGCTCAAAGACGTAGAGGTTTATGGTATCTTGATAGCGGTTGCTCAAGGCACATGACTTGGGACATCAACAACTTTGCAACCCTATCAAGATATCATGAAGGTGGCACCGTCACCTTCGGAGATGACGCCAAGGGTAAAATCATCGGTATTGGTAATGTAAAACTTGGCACCTCTCCTTTAATTGAAAATGTGGTTTTAGTTGATGGCCTCAAGCATAATCTCTTGAGTGTTAGTCAACTTTGTGATAAAGGTTTTGATGTTGTTTTTGATAATGTTTCATGCAAAGTGATTGATAGAACTTCTAATGTTTGTGTATTTTCGGTTTTCGTGAAAGCAATGTTTATATGATTGATATGTTAAATATGTCTTGTAATATTACTTGTTTAAAAGCCCTCGATGACGACTCTTGGTTGTGGCATAGGAGATTAGGCCACGTTTCATTTGACCATATTTCTAGGCTTAACTCTAAGGAAATGGTGAAGGGTATTCCTTCATTGAACTTTGAAAAGGACCGAGTTTGTGACGCATGTCAATTTGGGAAACAAACTAAGTCCTCATTCAAATCAATTAAGGATATCATGTCATCACGTCCATTGGAGCTAATCCACATGGATTTATTTGGCCCTACACAAACCAAAAGTTTAAGTGGGAGTAGATTTGCTTTTGTTTTAGTAGATGATTTTTCGCGTTTTACTTGGGTTTATTTTCTTGAACATAAAAGTCAAACCTTTTCACATTTTCAAGCCTTTAAGAAAAGAGTTGAAAAGGAAAATGGCTCCTCAATAATTAAAATAAGAAGTGATAGAGGAGGTGAGTTCATTAACCTTCCCTTTACCACTTTTTGTGAGGAACATGGAATAAAACATGAACTTTCTTGTCCTAGAACTCCACAACAAAATGGAGTAGTTGAGCGGAAAAATCGTACTTTACAAGAGATGGCTAGGACAATGTTAAATGAATATGGTCTACCACATTATTTGTGGGCCGAGGCCGTTCATACTTCATGTTACATTGCAAATCGTGTTTTCCCATGTAAAAATACTACTAAGACTTCTTATGAGATGTATTTTTCTAGAAAACCTAATGTTTCTTATTTCAAAGTGTTTGGTTGCAAATGTTTTGTTTTAAATACAAATATTAATTTGGGAAAATTTGATGCAAAAGCATATGAGGCTATTTTTGTAGGTTACTCAAATACTAGTAAGGCTTATAGAGTCTTCAATAGGTCAACTTTGACTATTGAGGAATCTATTCATGTTAAATTTGAGGAATCTAACAAGTTTGTTAAGAATTGTGTAGAAATTGATGCTTTAGATGAAGGCTTGGAGAAAGTGACCTTGGAGGATGCTTCTACCATGGGAGACAAACCAAAGGATGGTGTTGGAAGTGAAGCCAAAGTGGAAGAGGCTCAAGGAAATGAACATCAAGCAAATGAAGAGGAGCCCTCTCAACCACTACCAAAGGATTGGAGATTCAATCCTCATCATCCCAAGGACCTCGTCATAGGTGAAGTATCAAAAGGGGTAACCACTCGCTCTAAGATTCAAGATTTTTGTGGTAATTTTGCTTTTATTTCACACATAGAACCTAAAAATGTCCTCGAGGCCGAGGCCGATTCATATTGGTTGCTTGCAATGCAAGAGGAGCTCAATCAATTTGAGCGCAATCAAGTTTGGCACCTTGTTCCTAGGCCCCAAGATAGACCAACTATTGGCACTAAATGGATCTTTAAGAACAAGTTGGATGAATCGGGTAATGTAGTTAGAAACAAGGCTAGGTTAGTTGCCCATGGTTACACTCAAATCGAGGGAATCGATTTTGAAGAAACCTTTGCACCCGTAGCACGGCTCGAAGCCATACGGATGACCTTAGCATATGCCTCATTTAAAGATTTTAAATTATTTCAAATGGATGTAAAGAGTGCTTTTCTTAATGGTTATATTGATGAGGAGGTGTATGTTGAACAAACCCCCGGGTTTGTTGATCCTACACACCCTAATTATGTTTATAAATTAGATAAAGCACTATATGGTTTAAAACAAGCCCCTAGGGCTTGGTATGAAAGATTGTCTTCATTTTTGATTTCAAATGATTTTAAGAAAGGAAAAGTTGATAAAACATTATTTACCAAACATGTAGATCAAGATATCCTCATAGTTCAAATTTATGTTGATGATATTATTTTTGGATCTACTAATGTTTCACTTTGCAAGAAGTTTGAATCATGCATGAAAAGGGAATTCGAGATGTCTATGATGGGGGAGCTCAACTTCTTCCTTGGACTTCAAATCAAGCAACGTAGTGATGGGACATTCATCAACCAAGCCAAGTACACCAAAGAACTCATCAAGAGGTTCGGGCTTGAAGGATCCAAAGTAGCAAAGACTCCCATGGCAACCACTACGAAACTTGACAAGGACGAACAAGGTAAGGAAGTGGACATCAAATTATTTCGTAGCATGATTGGTAGTTTACTCTATCTTACGGCTAGTAGGCCGGATATAATGTTTTCCGTATGTTTATGTGCACGTTTTCAATCATGTCCTAAGGAATCACACTTAATAGCGGTAAAACGCATAATTAGGTATCTTAAGGGCACAATTGATTTAGGTTTGTGGTATCCGAAAACTAACCAATTTACCATGACTAGTTATTCGGATGCCGACTATGCCGGTTGTAGGGTAGATAGGAAGAGCACAAGTGGCACTTGCCAATTCTTGGGCAATTGTCTTGTGTCTTGGTCTTCCAAGAAGCAAAATAGTGTAGCCCTTTCAACCGCCGAGGCGGAGTATGTAGCAGCCGGAGCTTGTTGTGCACAAGTACTCTGGATGAAACATACTCTTCTCGATTTTGATTTACATTTTGATCATGTTAAGATTTATTGTGATAATACTAGTGCTATTCACATGACCAAAAATGCTAATCAACATAGTAAAACCAAACATATAGACATTAGATATCATTTTCTTAGAGATCACTTTGAAAAAGGTGACATAGATATTGATTTTGTTTCCACAGATTTTCAACTTGCAGATATTTTCACAAAACCTTTAGATTATGCAAGATTTTCATTTATTTGTGGTGAATTGAATGTATGTAAGATTGATACTTAAAATATCTTAGTTTGTTTTGTTTTGGTTTCTAATATGTTTGTTTTGTTTTGTCTTATTTTTTTTTAACCCTTTTTGATGTATGACAAAAAGGGGGAGAGATATAAATATATATTAGTTTTGGGAGAAAATATATGTTGTTTGTTTTAAATTTTAAATAGATGGTTTGTTTTAAATTTTGTTATTCCTTATGATAGTTTATTTTTTGGTGATGATATTTTTCAATGCTTTATGTATGTTTACATAGTGTTCATATTCATGTTAAATACATAGCATTGTTTAAGGGGGAGCTTTCCAAGCTCTTTCTTCTTTTATTTGTTTAATAACTCATATGTTTTGTCATCATCAAAAAGGGGGAGATTGTTGGCCCAAGGTTACAATCACCCTTGTTTAAGTGTATTTTGATGATTACGAAACATATTAGTTATTTGTACTAATATTATTTGTTGTTTAAGTGTGTTTCAGGTTTATATATTAAGAGATGAATTCTTCCCTAAAGGAAGGTGTATTGGACTCAAGACAAGTCAAATTGGGCTCAAAGTGCAATATTGAAGATCAAGTGAAGATTGCCCTTGTTGAAGTCTTGAAGACCTAGAAGTTTGTAAGTGTAGTTTTGTTAAAGATAGAATATGTGAAATGTGGCTCTAGGATTTGCACACACACTTTTTTGTATGTTTCCTTTGTTTTTGAAAATGTTTATTTCTAAGTTTATGCCTTAGTTTATACATACATGGACCCAAAGCTTTACATCTTCAAAAACTTGTTTAAATACATGTATATAGACTATTTTCAGCATAAAACTTAGCTTCAGATTTTTAAAGATTTTATACAAAATTTTCTATCTTAAAATCTGCCCAGAAAAACAGTTTTCCAGGCAGACCGGTCGACCGGCCCAGTCGACCGGCTGCTGTGTCCAGACATGCACAGGCTGTGCATGTCTGTCGGTCGACCGACCTACATATCGGTCGACCGGTAAAAAAGATGTTTGCTCTCTGTATCTTTCCGGTCGACTGGGTCGGTCGACCGGTAGAAGGAAACTGTGTTTCCTTTCTTGAGATCGGTCGACTGGCAGTCGACCGGAGCCATAACGGCTCTTTTGCCAGCAGGGTCCCGGTCGACCGGCAGTCGACCGGTAGGCCTGCAACACCTCCAACGGCTCTTTCCTCTTTGGGCTGTTCTGAAAAACTGTTTTATTTTCTGTTTTAACAGACTTTTTAGAGGGTTGTTGGGGTGCTTTTGCAGGTGATATTAGCTGGAAAAATCAGAGTTTTTAACCTATTCTCTCCCTATAAATAGTGGGAAATAGGCCTTAGTTATTTACCAAGAAAAATACAAGTTTTCATTGTTTTTCAAGAGAAAGAGAAAAATAGTTTAAAGCTTTCATTTCCATTCTTTCAAATTGGTTTTTCAGTTGTTGTTTGATCTCTAATATCACTCTACAACTGAAGTTTTTCTCACCACACTTCATTGAGCCAAAAATTTCATATTCTTTCTATAAGGGAAGTTGTAAAAGAGTGTGAGTGTTTGTAAAAGTAAAAGAGTGTTGTGGTCTAGTTGAGATCACAAATTTGTTATCCTTGTTCTTGTGGAAACAAGCTCCTCGGTGGAGTTTCTTTGTAAGGTGAAGCTACGGGCTTGAGGTCTTTGGAGGCCTAACTTGTACGGGATCCTAAGGGGATAGTGGAAACCCTTCACGGAGGTGAAGGCGGGGACTAGAGCTACGGGCTCGAACCTCGAAACAAATCACTTTGTTTGCGATTGCTTTTGTGTCATCTTGCCTAATTCTCTCTTGCTTTACTTGCTTTCAATTTATTGCTTGAGAACTAACATTTTATTTGTGCAATCCTTACTTGTTTACTTTTCTTGCTATATTACTTGTGTGCATTTCATCATCGCATTTCATACTTGGAATTGTTCGATCACACCTCAATACAATACGGTTGCATTGCGCACCTCTAACCCATTTAAGGGGAATTGGGAGGAAGGAGTTCAGAACCTCGCAAGGGGTATTCGGCTCTTAGTCGTGTTTTGAGAGATCGTTGCATCACTCACTTAAGTAAAATTTAAAAAGAGCATTAGATTAGCAATTACACCTATTCACCCCCCCTCTAGGTGTATTTCAATTTAGACCTATGACATACATGCATAGTATTTGAGATACACCCATGTTTATATGGATTTATATTTTTGTGTTCTTACTTTAGTTTAGCGATGTTGTATATCCTAGTCTAATACATGTGTATTTACAAATAATCATATTGGTTCATGTTTTGTTTTATGCTTCATGTTTTGATTATGGGCTTGTTTGGTTAACAGTGGAAGTGAGGAAGTAAGAAAGTGAGGAAGTGGTAATAGTTCCCTTTGGAACTTAGGAATTGGTTAGCAAGTTTTTCGGTGTTTGGATGTTGTTGGGAAGTGTGGTTTGGAAAATGTTATGTCTTTTCCGGTGTTTGGATGGTAATGGAAAGTGGAAGTGGAAAAGTTAACCGCAAAATAATATTAAAATAAAAATTAATTAAGAAAAATAAAAAATAGAATGTAATTAGAATGCAAGTGAGATTTACATAACCAAAAAATTAACTGTTTTATGCTACAACTTATTACAAATGAGATTTACATGACCACAAAATTAACTGTACCACTTTGGAAGTGAGGAAATGATTGTGTAAAAGAGAAGAAAAAAGAAAAATGAGTTTTCTTATTTTCCTTTTTCAGTGTTTGGATAGATAGGGAAGTGAGCAATTATACTTCCCTATTTTCTTACTTCCGCCCACTTCCTTGCAACCAAACACATGCTACATGTTTAGATGTAGCTTTCATTAAAACTTGTGTCAATACTTGTACAACTAGTGAGCCACAAATTGATTATTATATGTTTGTACTTGATTGCTTATTTGTACCCATCAGATGTACTAGTATAGCCTAGTTTTGATGATTCATGTATTTCAACTTGTATTCCCTTTTGTGCATGTTCTCGTATATGTTTAACTTCATGTATGTGTTATTTTGTCTAAACTAATAGTTATACATATACATCCTTGAGCCACTTGCTTTCATGCATATATTTTTTTGTGGACTCATTCATATTTGGATATGTATGTATACTCTAGTTTGTACAAAACATACATATGCCTTGAAGTTGTATTATTGAAAATTAAATTTTAATGATTTTGTGTTTTCGTTTATAAAGGAATTTCACATTGATTCTTATTGCCTATTCCTATGATTTTATGATTACATGATTCTTACACTCACATTATTTGATGTTTCCTCATGACTTTATTTTCATGAGTATGTTTTGTGCTATATAGACTTTGAGTGTTGATTATGTGATTTTCATGGAAAATATTCTTGTTTTATTCCTTTCTTAAAAGGATTTCGTATTAGTTTTCAAGTTTTTTTCATAAAACTAGTTGCGTTATTCTTCATGTGGTAGAGTTTTCAAACGTGTTATAATTATTTTCAAACTTATTTTTGAAAACCCCTATCCATTAAGGGCGGTTGGTTGGGCGACCATACCTTGTATGCTCTTAAATTGAAAATTTATTTAAACATGTGCATGAATGGGAGGTAGTATGAGTTATATACTTGATCTTCATCATATTTTCAATTGGTATCCCAATTGATATTTTCATGGTTGTATGCTCATCTTTGATTTTCTATATATGTACGCTTCAAAACTTCAAAAAGTATCAATTTCTATTGGTATTTACTTTTCATACATATATATACATGATTTGATTGTGCTTACTATATCTTTACATCTTAAAGCACAAATTATGTTTATGCTAAGCTTGATTTATACCTTAATGACTATTAGTTTTCAAATTGGTATTTTATACAAGCTTATGCATCATTTTCATTGATATTTCATAAAGGGGGAGAAAACTTTATGTTTTAGTTTTCAATCGATTGTATTTTCAATTGGTATCCAACTCTCACACTTTATGACACAAAATTAAAATCATATCATTTTTCATCAATATTATGATTTAGTATATTATTTTCAATTGGTTTCCTATGCTCTAAATGAAAAATATTTTAATTTGGAATATGCTAACATTTTCAATATTGGTATCAAAAACCTTAAATTGGCTTTATTCTAAAATTTGATATCTTTATTACAAAATGAATTGTTTAACCAAATAGTTGGTTTGTTTTTCAATTGGTATCATATTTCATTTTAAATTGGTATCCATATTGAAATAAGTTATGTTTAATAAAATATTTAGTTTTCACTTTCAATTGATATCAAAATTATAAAATATTCTCATTTGGTATTAAAATTACAAAATGTTTACAATTGGTATCATGATTTATAATATACATATTTATTTCAATTGGTATCAAAACTTACAATGTTTCATTTTCATTGATATCAAAAGTTTACAAGATATTTTCAATTAATATCTTTTGGCATCTTAAAAATTTTTCTTTATTTTCAATTAGTATTATAATTTGGTATCAAAAGTTTTGATATGTATTGCTTATATGCAAGGAGAGGTTAACATCTTCTCTATATATAGATTCATGTTGAGTGTATTTCATATTGAGGAGCTTGACCGCTCTTCCCTACGTCTTACACGTGTGTAGGAGGAGCTTCACATCTCCTTTTATACATTGTTTATTATGCTTTATGTGGTTAGGGTTTAGTCATCTCTTTTCATATAAATGCATATATGCAGGGGGAGTTAACTTCACGTCTTTCCTCTTCATGAATGTATATAGCATATACACCTTATTGTTTTGATTTATTGTTTAAGGAAAAATATTATTTATGTTTTTAGTATTTGTACCCCTTTGTTGATGAATTGACAAAAAGGGGGAGAGAAATTTAGAGTTTTTATATATGCATGTTTATTTTATTTGTTACCTTTTACCATTGGCATCAAGACTGGTATCAAGAGCATCTTTTGTTGGTATCAAGAGCATGTTTATTTCATATCATGTTTGTGCATATTTATGTTGAGCATTCATTACATATCTTTATTATTTATTACTATGCATGAGTTAAGGGGGAGTTTCTATGAAGCTTAACTTTAATCCATGCATATATAACTCAATGAGTTTTATTATCATCAAAAAGTGGGAGATTGTTGGCCCAGAGGCCTTCACTCTAGTTTTGATGATGATTAGCTCATGTAATTATGATTTACTAATAATCTTATGATATTTAGTTTCAGATATTTGATCAAGATATTAGTAGGTGATTAGCTTCAACAAAGGCGTTTTGGAGCTTTCACATGGTGATTCAAGAGTTCGAGCGTCAAGTTCACATCTAGCACTCGGTTAAAGTCAAGCTCGGTGGATCACGTTTGGATCGAGTCGACTTGGAGACGGCGTTCTACAAGAAGATATCGGTTTGTTTAGTTTAAGATTTTGTTTAGATCTTGTGTAAAGATTAGATAGTGTTGATATGCTCAAGTTCACACACACGCACAAGTTTCATGTTTATTGGTTTTTGGTTTTTCAGTTTAACCGATATTGGATTTCATGTCAAAAGCATAGATATAAATCTTTATATGTATATTAGATTCTATCCATATAAAACATGTTTAAAAGTTGTTTCAATATCATGTTTTTGTATTGATAAGGAAAGGAGTAGGGGAGTAGAATTGCACAAATATTCAACAAAAGAGAGAAGGTTTAGAAACAACCTTAGGTGCTTACTCACTCCAAAATGTATTCACAATGTTTAATATACTCCTTCCGAATCACCGTAGTAGTATAGCTAATACGGGTCGATCCTCAGGGAGAGCTCGCGATAGAAGCTTTAACGGTCGAATGATGAAGAAAGAAAACGAGGGTACTTCTTTGTTTAAAAAGAATCAAAAAGACATGGAAAAATAGGTGAAGGAAGTTGTGGTGGATTTATGCATGAAAATAAAAACGATGGAAAGAAAATGAAAAAAATTCGAAAACAAGACTTGCTTAAGAAAGAACACTAGAAGAAGAAAAACTTGTAAAAGACTTTGAGATGTAATAAACCATAACTAGCTAACCTTTCTAATCTGCTAACTTACTAATCTCCATTATGGTGATGCATGCCTCATGTTGATTCATCGGCAAATGTTTGTCTTGCTTGTTGGTCAAGTTACTTTCCCACTTGATAGATGGGTGATCTTCTTGGAATTGTCTTGTAGCCTCATTGATTTCATCGGCTCTCAAGATAGAATTTCAATGGTGGAATCGAGGAGTGTCACTCAAGGGATGCTAAGGAAGAAGATACAAAATTCATTAGTCACTCAAGGCCATACATCAAGTTAGCATTGAAGTAAGAAAGTTGTACAACAAATAGCAAATAATTAGTGCTCCATCTCCATGTTCCATCAATGCACTTGTTCTAAAGAGAAGGCTCTAAATGAGGCACACATGAATCATATAGAATTACAACAAGAATTTGCCAAGAATGAAAGTAACCCATCGGGGATGAAAGAGACTCAACATTTGCAAGATTAAGAGTTAGCAATCACCCAAGAGTTAGAAGTTAGCAAAGTTAGTGGTTAGCTAGTCATGTTAGAAGAATTAGCTAGACATTACAATGGAAAGAAAACAACAATACATCATGCTATGAAAGTAAAGCTTGAAGGAAATAAAGCAAGTAAAGTAAACACTAGAAATTGCAAAGAAGAGAAGAATGATTGGATTAATCCTTACTTCAAAGTTGTCACTCTTTTGAGTACAAGCTCTCACTCTCTTTCTTTCTCTCTTATTTGCAGAATTTCTAGGAGGAAGAAGAAGACTAAGAGCACTAAAAACCTAGAGAAAAACCTAAAAATTACAAGCTCTTTCCTCTAATCTCTCCTCCCTTTTTCGTAAAGTCCTTGGCAGTCTATTTATAGGCTTCAGAAGAGGGGGAACCTCACATCCTGACCGTGGGATCAGACGCTGGCTCAACGGTCAGATAACTGCCACGGATCCGCGGCCAGAGCCGCGTTTCCGCGGCAGAATCTAGGCCGTTGCGCCAACGGATTCTGTTGCGGTTCTGTTGGGGTTTGTTGTGAAAAACACCTAGAGGGGGGGGGTGAATAGGTGTAAGTGCTAATCTAAGAAACTAAATGCAAACTAAGTGCGCTAAATGCGGAAGCTAATGCAAATTATGCACAAACTAATACAATACAACAAGTGTAGCCGAATTCCCCTTGCGAGGCTCTGGACTAACTCCCCTTGATTCCCCTTGAAATGGGTTGAGGTGCTATGTGAAGCTCTTGTTGGATGAGTATAAGTTAGGCACACACACACAAGCAATCCAAGCAATATGAAATGCACACAATCAAGCCAAGCATATAAGAATGAATTGCAATATAAAAGATGCAAGGCAACACAAGCAATGTATAAGATATGAATGAAAAGATGCTCAACACAAGCAAGTATGATATGATGGTGAGTATGATGCTTTGCACAATTATAAGAGAGAGAGTTAGAGAGACAATAGATCAAAACGCAAACACCAAGATTTGTTTCGAGGTTCGAGCACCTTGCTCTACATCCCCGCCTACACACCGTGTAGGATTTCCACTATCTCAACTCCCACCGAGGGAACCTCTACCGAAGAGGATTTCTTACAACTCTAGGAGTACCGAACTCCTCTCTCAAACAACAACCTCCTCACAAACCGAGGGGTTAGGCCCGTAGCCAATACAATAACCAATCCACACACCTCTACCGAAGAGGCTCACAACCAAACTCCACCTCTACCGAAGAGGGAGCAAACCAATACCACTCCGATCACCTCTACCGAAGAGGGATACAACAAATGAAGGAGGGTTTACAACAAGTGGTTCCAAAACCACAAACTCTCTTTTTCTTTCTTTTTCCACAAAACAAAGATCCTAATAGTTTAGGATAGAAGATATAGCTCAAGTGTGGAATCAAAGTGTTTTTGGAAACAAGCAACAAAGAAGAATCTTTGGGAAAATACTTGCAATATGATAGAATTGAAGATCTAAGCAAAAATCCCAAAAACCTATTTTTCTTTGATTTTCCAAAAACCCTAAAACAATAAAGATGAGAAGTTTTTGCACTTAAAACTCTTTTGAAAACTCTTTTAAACACTTCAGAAAACTGAAAATTTTTCTCTTAGAAAACTTGGCCAAAATCCCCAAAGAGATGGGGTTATATAGCCCCCAAACAAAACTAGCCGTTAGGCTGAGTTGGCAGTCTGACAGACTGCCGGTCGACCGGTCCGGTCGACCGCCAACGGTCAAAAATGTGACCGTTGGGCAATAGCGGTCGACCGGCCCGGTCGACCGAAACATCCTGAGAGCAGAACTCTCATCTCGGTCGACCGGCCCGGTCGACCGTCCCAGAGACTCCAAAACGTGCACAGACTTGTGCACGTCGGTCGACCGTCCCGGTCGACCGGCCTATGGTGCGGTCGACCGGTCCGGTCGACCGACTTGGCCTGTCAGCCAGTCCTCAGTTCTGCACAGATACGGGATTTGAAAATAGGTCTTTTCACTCAATAAAAATCCCATAAATTCACAGTAAATCTAAAAAATAGTTTTAATCACAATAAAAACTGTTTTTCTAAAAATATGTTTTTCTAAAACTTGTTTTATCATTTTACTTTGATAACCAAACTTGTGATAAAAATTTCAAGACATATATCAATCATATCAATTCATTTTTGTGTCTTGCCAATTTTATCAAAAACAAAACTTGTATTTTATCAAACTAGAATTTTCCAAAACATGAATAGGATAGTCAAAATAAGTTTGTTTAAAAAATTAAGCATGCATGTATAGAATGAAGCAACTATACATATATCAATTTAAACTTGTTTTGATAAACTATTCATGAAAACCAAAACTCAATCATAAAACGTGTGTGATTTGTGCACTTGAGCATATCAACTAAACTAAGCTTTACAAAAATGGATCTAAAACACTATCTAAACTAGATACCTAAGTCTTCTTGTCGATCTTCCATCTTCAAGTAGACTCGGTCCAAACTCCATAATTCTCCAAGTGCAAAAGTATGATCTTTAAGTTTTGGCACCGGAATCATCAAGAATAGCTTCTAATCATCTTGTTGAAGCTAATCACCAACTAATATCCTGTTAATGATCTGAAACTTAGAAACACAAGAATATTAGTAAACATAACTACATGATTGTTGATCATCATCAAAACTAGAGTGGAAGGCCATTGGGCCAACATGTTGGCCACGTGGATCTTCTAGAATGATGACTGGGCATGTGGATGTCTCCAGATCCTGGGCTCAACTCTTGGGCTTCTCTTTGGGCTTTTGATTAATCCCTTTTAATTCTTGATAATTCCATAGATTATGGGCCTCTTCTCCATTAAAGATGGACCTGCAAAAATAGAGAGAAAAAGAGTAAAAAACCAATTTTATTGATATAATGCATGGTATGGATGTGGAAAAATATGCAAAAATGAATAACAATCATTTATTTGCATGAGTTTTGGAGAAAACGGTTTTCCATTTCAAGAATTCCAGTTTTGGAAAATACAGTTTTTGGTTTAAGGCAAAATTTCAATAACACAAAAATGGTTCAAATAGTTTGTAATATGTGTTGAATTTTTGTCACACATATTTGTATTTCAAAGTCTAATAAGAACTGATTTTTGTGAAATTTATGTGATTTTATGGGATTTAATTAAAGATAAAAACCCTAGTTTTTAAATCCTATAATAGCTAGACTGGTTGTCTGTCGGTCGACCAAGGCAGAGGACGATCGACCGGTCTGGTCGACCGATGTGCACAGAACGTGCACACAGCCAAGGCTGGCGGGCTGGTCGACCGGATGGTCGACCGTCCAGAGAGCTCTGCTCTCTGGAAATGGCCCCGATCGACGGGCCGGTCAACCGGCAGAGAGCTGTTGCTCTACGTATCCAACCTCGGTCGATCGGGCGGTCGACCGGAGGCACAACGGTCATAAAAATGACTGCTGGGTTGGTCGACCGGGCAGTCGACCGGAAGGGCAAAATTGCCCTTTCCAGCTGCCAACGGGCAGATTTCTTTGGGCTACAAATACCCCCCATTTGAGTTGGTTTTTAACAACAATTTCAAGAGCAAAAATCTTCATCTTCTTAAGTGTTTTAGTTACAAGTTTTAAAAAAGTTTTTGGGTTCAAAAGATCTATCTTCATTTGTTTTAAAGAGTTGGAAAAATCAAAGAAAAAGAGAAGTCTTTGGGATTTATTTTTATTCTTCATTTCCATTATATCCTAGAAGTTTTTCCAAGTATTTTCTTTGTGTTTTTGATTTCCAAACTCTTTGTTTTCTCGCACTTGAGCTATCATATCTATCCTATCTATTAGGATCTTATTTTTGTGAGAAAAGAATTGGTTTGTGGTTGTTGTGATTGTATTGAGATCCCTCTAGTGAGAGGTGATAGTGGAAGTTTGTATTCCCTCTTA
Organism: Agave tequilana; assembly: GCA_038442645.1. NCBI lineage: Eukaryota > Viridiplantae > Streptophyta > Magnoliopsida > Asparagales > Asparagaceae > Agave > Agave tequilana. The sequence goes on along the minus strand of JAVJIF010004945.1, from coordinate 19,054 downwards.
GTGAAGAGGTAGTGTTGTGACTTTGTGCCTTATCTCTCAAGTGTGAGGTTGATATTTGTTTGGCTAAGTGTCATCCCTCTAAGTGTAGAGGTGATTGAATTTGTTGGTATCCCTCTAGTAAGAGGTGGATATTGTGTAGGTTTGTGCCTTGCCTCTAATGAGAGGTTGTATTGGTTGAGAGAGGAGTTGTGTTGTAACGCCCCGATCCGGCGGGTACGGAGACGTTACTGCGACGTATATACGCAGTCAGAAATACCCTTACGTATATACGCTAAACATCAGTACAAACAAGAATCAAAGTACGGAAGCACGTGGTGCATTATACATTCTAACATAAGAGTGCAATTACAAGGTTATCACCAGATGTGACACAATATTACAATAATATTACATCACTAATATGGCGCAAATGTGAGAATATAAGGATGTACAAGTATGAACAGTACAAAAGGAGGCTCAGAGTCATAAAAGGAAAACTCTAGAGTCGAGCAGTGGGGCCTGGAAGGATGGGGCTCTGGACGGTCTGTTAGGGATCCACGCTTTAGCGGCGCCACTCTGATTAGCTACTTGGAGAATCCACACGCTCTAAACTCCAAAACCTGGACATGAGGATCCAGAGGAGTCAGAACTCCCGGCGAGTGGTGATGTTAAAGCTAGATGGCGTGCTGAGATAAGCACATGTGTATCGATAAATCCAAGTCATAAATATGCATTAAAAATCGTGTTGTGGGCACAAGCATGCAGGAGCAAGTAGATATACAGCAATTGATATCAGGCAGGAAATACTCATGATATGATAAGATAAGAGCATGGGCTGGTGGAATAGAACACAAGTGGAAAGGCAGGATATGAACGGGTATGTATGATAATCATAAAAAACCGAAAATTCAAAGTAAAACCTGATACAATCAACCATGGCAAAGCATACTACGGATTCATAGCTAGCATCTTTTATTATATTACTCGTCTTACCCCGATGTCTAGATATGTGAAGTAGCGTCCCAGCACACATATCCACATCTGAGTAAAGTAAGGTTGTTATTGGAAACCAATGGGGGTATCAATGAACAATATTTACAGTGGATCCGTACATACCCGGGACCACGGCCCAGGATTGTTCCATTGCTGGTGGATGGAACCTGCCACAAGGTGATCAGAAGGGTCATATAGGATGCCCTTTATCAAGATAGTACCAGGAAGGAGGGAGCCAGCGCTCCCCTCGGTCGCCTGGAGGCCCACAGGTCAGACCGAAAGTTTTAGTTACACAACATGCCTAGTACCACTGTAAACACGAACATATATTGATAGCCGCAAGTTTTCCCCGACCCGATGTAAGTTGTTCCTTTTTATGATTTATTATGTAATTATCAATTTACGGGAATAGAGGTGCGAGACATGATCAGGAATTCAGAAGTACATGAAAATACTGTAGATTCAGGTCACTGTATATATATAATACAGGATAACAAGTACAAGATTAAAGTCACTGTATGTAATACAATATAACAAGTATAGTATTCCCGTAAATGTGATAATCACAGGTCAAGTATTAATATGTTAGGATGCAGGTGATAAGTCATGTCATAGCAAGAAGAAGGTGTCAAGTAGTAGCATGTCTTGTGTCAGGTGATAACATATCGTGAGAGTAATACAAACAGGTGTCCAGTATTATCATGTAGATGGTAAGTATCAAGTAATAGCATGTCAAGTATTAATATATCAAGCATATACTTGGCAAGTGATAGAATAATAGCTGAGCACAATCAAGTAGAGCTGAGCAAACTAGAGCGAAGCTAATGTACAACACTAAATGCTATCACGCTCGGCGTGTTACGGCTCGTAACGTAGCTAGACACACGTGTCGTAGCAAGCGTATGAACGCCATACTATCGCTCACGGGGAAGCCATACTCATGGGGTAACTATACTCGAACGGAGTAAGCGGTAAAGTGTTGACACTAGGTCCGCCTACCAGGCGTAGCATAGAGAAAGTCCAGAGGACTTTAAACCTCAAAGGTTGTACCTAGTGGTTAGGGTACCTGTAGAAAGTGTTAGTTCCAAACAGCACAAATCATGAATAATACAACTTGACCCGATGAAAGGAGAAGCCAAAAGGAAAGCGAGAACACTCGCCTAAATCTTTAGAAAATATTGTGAAATCCCTGATCTCCAGAATCCAGGAAACCAACGCGTAAACAGGTTCCAATAAAAAGGAGGAGATAGGATGAAGACGAGGGAGTCGCAGACGCGGGAGTCGCGTCATGTAGATTTCCACAAACACGAGATTCGAGGCCCGCGTTTAAGTCATAACATGAGAAGAACGCAGACGCGATCATGAAATCCGCGTCGCGTTGATACAAGAACACGAAGGTCGCGTTAAGGAATCACTTGAAGGCGGGGGGTGAGCCGCGTCTAGCAATTAAATATAAGAGAAAGAGGGAGACAGAGGAGAAGTGAGAGAGACGTAGGGAAAGAGTGAGAGGGGGACACAGGTTTTGGGAGAAAAAGGGAAGACGCAAGGTTTGGGAGGAAAATAGAGAAGGAAAGAAAAAGGAAAGGAAAGGAAAAAGAAAAGAAAGAAAGAAGGAAAGAAAGAAGGAAGGAAAGGGGAAGGAAGGAAGCCCGGCCATGGCTTGGCCGGCGTTGCCTGCGGCGGCCGGAGTTGGCCGGAGAAGGTGGCCAAAGCTCCAAGCCCAAGCAAATTGTGGGGTGCAAGTTTAGTTAAAATGAGAAAAATGGAGTTTTGCAAAAGGGGTTTCGGGAGAGTGAAGCAATAGCTTGTTGGAAAGAGTATTCCGAGGGGAAGAAGATGGCGTGGTTGTTGGTGGCCAAAGTGGTGAAGGTGGTGGGAAATGATGGTGAAGTTTGATGGTAATGAGTTGTTTGGTGAAAAAAGAGGAAGAAGAAGGTGGTGTGGTGGTGTTGTTAAAATGGAGGAGATGGAGGAGAGAATGGTGGAAGAGTTGGTGGTGAAACGGGTGGAGATGGAGGCCGGCCAAGGAGGTAGCACGGCCATGGGGGCTGCTGGTCGTTCTCTGTTGGCTGGAAATGAAGAAGGAAGAAAGGAAAAAAAAAATGAAAGAGAGAAAGAAAAGGGGGTGGGTATATATAAAGGGATTTGGAGATATTACAAGTTTGCCATTAGTTTAAAAGGGATAAAGAGATAAGACTTGCATCTCATTCTAAAATGGGCTGCGTCTTAGCAAAAGTAAACTAGACGCGGAGATGAGAGCCACGTCCAAAAGAAAAATATGAGATTGCGTTTAATAGAAAAGACAAGAGTCGTAATGACATGGTCAGAGCTGACTTGAAAGGCATTAAATGCAGAACGGAAATGAATCTCTGCATTTATTGATCGAATTCATATTTGGTGAGACTCGCGTCTGAGGAAGGAGAGAGAAAATAAGAGGAATATAATATAATATCTAGATAAGTTCCGGTATCTGGGAAAACACCGAAAACTTTGAAAATGCCCGAAAAATGAAGTCACTCGGAAAGCTTCTCAAAATTTTCAAAAATAATAAATATTATTTTAAAATATTTGACGAAATCAATTTTCAGAGATTCAATACGTTTTCAAAACAAAATCTTAAAGTCAACCGTCAATACTGGTCTATGCCGAATCGGCCGGATTTTGATAAAATCTAAAAATTCTCAGAAAATGCATGAAAGGAGAAAATATAATTTTAAGAAGCAATATGAAAGCAGAATCCAAAAATTTGATTCCAATTGTAAATTAAAATTCCTGAAATCAACCAGCGATACTGGCCGACACCAAATCTAGTGGAATATCGATAAATTTAGAAAAATCTCAGAAAAAGTATTTAGATAGAAAATGTAATTTTAAGAAGTTATGAGAAAGCCGTTTTTAGAATTTTAACTCCGTTTGTAAACTAAAAATCTGAGAATCGAGCAGCAGTATTGATCGACCCCGGTTTTGAAGATTTACAAGTTAATTCAGGAAAATTTCAGAAAATCATAAAAAATCTAGAATATTTGAAATGATATTTGAAACTGAAATCGATCAAATCAGAATAACAGAAAGACTAAATCAAGCAATACTCTAGGATTGGGCTCTTGGTTCAGACTAGGGCTGACTCCGACTTCACGAATCCAGATCCAAGGCAAAACAATCATATAAATATCTCATAATACAAAACAAATACAGGAAGTAAATTAAAAAATACGATCGAAAAATATGAATACGTAACTAAGTTCGTATTCCGAAAGCGGGGTGTTACATTCCATCTACCTTACAAAAAATTGCGTCCTCGCAATTCGATAAGGGAAAGATGAACACAGAAAGGATAGGAATGAGGATTTTGCCAATCAAGATATGAATAATTGTAGGCCGTTCTCCCAAATCGACTGAACGGTAAACTCAAGACTGAAGCATCTCTGCACTTCTGCCGTATATATATACCTCTGACGGTGTCATAATAATACTGATCTGATGTCTGCTTATAAAAGAACACTGCCAGAACTTCAAAAGGCTAACACATTCTGAATAATATAAAGTGAGCTGACTTGGTGAGATAATCAATAATACTTCAATCAGACTGTGAACCAAAGCTGATGAAATCCATAAAAGTCTGTAGTGCTGAAATCCATAATATAATATAAAACCTTCATGGCATGACGTTGTCCTTCTGCAGTAGAATTACTCATGACCTACATGCATACTAATTCCCTGAGAATAGACCAGAATACTCAAGATAAAGAAAACCCTGATAATACTGAGTATAAATCAAGGAGACCAATAATTAAGAATTTCTACATACTGGGCGTTGCTAACTCTGAAAGACATAGCCAAGAATATAGAATAACTGTGAAGAACTCTGAATACTAAATTTGAATGGTAACTCGACTGCAGATGAAACATGTAGAAGAAATTTAAACCCTGCAAGATTGTGTAAGTACACCTAGAGGGGGGTGAATAGGTGTACGGCTAATCTAATGAACAAAATGCGAAATTTAAAAACTAAATTGCAACACACTTAGTGTAACCAACGAGTGTAGTCGAATTTCAGTGAAGGGCTTTGGACTAACTCCTCTTGATTCCTCTGAATAAGAGTTGAGGTGCCATATGAAGCTCTCGTGGTTAGACACAAGTGAGGCACACACAAACAAGCCAAGCATATAATATATGAATGAGCAATATGAAATGATGCAAGGCACAATAGTAAAAGAGAGAGAGAGAGAGTTAGAGAAAGTGGATCAATTGCTAACACACGGATATGTTTCGAGGTTCGAGCACACAGCTCTACGTCCTCGCCTTCACACAGAAGGATTTCTACTAACTTGTCCACACAGGACTCCCACACAGGGAACCTCCACTGAGGATTTGGGGCAATACAACGGGAGTACACAACTCTCTCAATTACAAACACAACCTCTACACTTAGAGGCTAGGCACAAAGCCACCACAAATCAATCACCTCACACTTGAGGGATGGGCACAAAGCCAAACACCAATCAACCTTTCACTAAAGGGATAGGGCACAAAGCCACCACTCCAAAATCAACCTCTACACAAGAGGGATAACACAAAGTAGGAGGGTTTACAACTTAGTGATCAAAAGACCATAAACCAATTCTCTTTCTCACAAAACAAAGATCTTATAGAGAGGATAGCAAGATAAGCTCAAGTGTAAGAAAACAAAGTGTTTTGAACAAAGAAAATCACTTGGGAAAAACTCCAATTAAGTATAGAATTTTTAGACCAAAACAAATTCCCAAAAGACTATTTTCTTTGAATTAAAAACAATTTAAAAACAAATAGAGAATAAGAATTTGATCCCAAAACTTTTTGCTGAAAAACACTAAAAGAGTATAAAATTTTTCCTTGAAAATCTTGTTGCAAAACAGCTCTCAAATGGGGTTATATAGGCCCTAAGAGAATCTGCCCGTTGGCAGCTGACTAGGCCCAGAATGGCCTTCCGGTCGACCGGTCGGTCGACCGGCCAACGGTTAAAAAAGTGATCATTGAGCCTTTCGGTCGACCGCCCGGTCGACCACGCCCTGAACCAGAGAGCAACGGCTCTCGGCTGGCCGGTCGACTGCCCGGTCGACCGGGGCAACCCGAGAGTGGGTTGCCTTCAGTCGGTCGACCGCTCGGTCGACCGGCCAACTGATATGGCCTTGTGCACGTTTTTGTGCTCATCGATCGATCGCTCCGGTCGACCGGCTCCTGGTCCGGTCGACCGGTCGATCGACCGCCAGAGCCTGGCAGACTGAAATTAGGATTTAAAACTTGAGTTTTTAATTACCAAATAAATCCCATAAAATCTCTAAAAATCCACAAAAATAAGTTCTTATATTCTCTTTGAAATACAAACTTGTTTGAGTAAAAATCAAACCAAGTTACAAACATTTTGAACACCTTTTGTGTTATGGAAATTTTACCGAAAATCAAATTCCGTAATTTCCAAAACTTGGATTTTGAGATGAAAAATCGTTTTGTCCAAAACTCATCCAAATACAAAAACAAGATATTGAAATGACTTGAAGCATGTTGTATATGGATATAATCCAATATACATGAAAGATATAATATCATTGTTTTGACTTAAAATCCAAAAATAAGTTTTGTTAAAATACCAAAACTCCAAATTCAAGAAATAGACTATCAAACTAAGTTTGTTTAAATAGTTGAAGCATAGATGTATATAACAAATCTAGTATACATTAAACCATGTAAACTTGTTTTGATTCTATCTATTCATGAAAACCAAGATCGGTTAAACGAAAAATCAAAAACCAAAACATGAAACTTAAACAAGTGTGTGTGTTGTGAACTTGAGCATATCACACTATCTAATCTTTAACAATGGATCTAAACTATAAACTAAACACTGTACCGAAGTCTTCTTGTAGAGCTCCGTCTCCAACTCGACTCGATCAAGACGTGATCCACCGAGCTTGGCTCCAATGAGTACTAGATATGAACTTTGACGCTCGGGCTCTTGAATCACCATGTGAAAGCTCCAAAACACTTTGTTGAAGCTAATCACCTACTAATATCTTGGTTACGTATCTGAAACTAAATATCACAAGATTATTAGTAAACAATAACTACATGAGTTAATCATGATCAAAACTAGAGTGGAAGGCCTCTGGGCCAACAATCTCCCCCTTTTTGATGATGACAAAACTCATGGAGTTATATATACATGGATTAAAGTTTAAGCTTCAAAGAAGCTCCCCTTAACTCATGCATAGCAATAAACAATAAAATATATGCAATAAATTCTAAACATGAATATGCATCAACATGCATAAAATAATGAAATGAACATGCTCTTGATACCAAACTTTTAAAATAAATTCCTTTTCCTTTTTGAAATAAACATGTTCTTAAATAATTGCTCTTGATACCAATAAAATTTTCAATTTGAAAACTTTATCAATAAAAATAATAAAAGCTCTTGATACCAATCAATAAAAAAAACTCTTAAAAGCTTTTGATACCAATTAATAAAATAAAAAATTCTTGACACCATTGAAAGATAATCAATACAAGCTCTTGATACCAACAATAAAAATTTTAACAAAAGTTTCTTGATATCAATAAAACAAAACAACAAAGCATGAAACAGCAAAAGCTCTTGATACCAAATTGAAACTCAAATAAACCAATAAACATGCATATAAACTCACAAATACTTCTCCCTTTTTGTCAATCATCAACAAAGGGGTCAAAGAAAACAATAAAACGATGTTCTCCCCCTTTTTGTCTTAAACAAAAAATATCAATAAGGGGTGAAATCAAATCAAAACTTTATGATACCAATTAAAAAAAATATATATCAATTAGTGCATCATGATATCAATAAATCATACCAATTTAAAGTATATAAAACAAATGTTTTAACATAAATTTAAATACCAATTGTAAGTAAATAAATCATTTTGATGAATCCAACTAAAAATTTTGATATCAATTAAAAGATATATAGATAATTGATATCAATTGTAAAGATCAGTACCAATTGAAAGTAATTTTCATTAGAAGTATATGATACCAACAATAATCAATAACCTTTTTCAATCATTTTTCATAAAGTGTGGGAGTAAAATACGAAAGGTAAACAAACCACTTGAAAAGTGAAATATAAATTTTCTCCCCCATTATGAAATACCAAATAAAATGATGCATAAGTTTGTATAAGTTACCAATTGAAAATTAATCAATTGAAATATAATAGCCATTTAAGAAATCACGCTTAGCATAACTAAAATTTGTGCTCAAAGATATAGAGATATAGTAAGCACAAATAAAACATATATATATGAAAAATTGAATACCAATCGAAATTGATACTATTTGAAGTGTAAGTATACATATATAAAAACATATATGAGTATACAAAAAGAATGTCAATAGTGATACCAATTGAAAAGATCCAAAGATACCAATTGAAAAACATAATAAGAACAAGTGTATAACTCATATTTCCTACCACCTATTTCATGCATATGTTTAAAAGGATTTTCAATAATAAGCATACAAGGCATGTTCGCCCAACCAACCGCCCTTAAATGGAAAGGGTTTTTAAAAATAGGTTTGAAAATAGTTTAGCATAATTGGAAACTCTTCCAAAATGAAGAATACGAACTAGTTATAAGAAAAATTTGTAAACTAGTACGAAATCCTTCAAGCAAGGAATAAAACAAAAATATATTCATGAAAAATATGAAAATCACTTGATCATCAAACACTCAATGGTCTATAAAGTATATATAGTCTCATGAAAATAAAACATGAGTAAACATTAAATAATGTGAGTGTATAATAGTTATGTGAAACACATTATCATGAAAATAGGCAATCAAGCTCAAAATGAAATTCTTTAAAAACATAAAAATCATCAAAACTAGAATCCTTCAAGGTATATGTATGTCATGTGCAAACTAAAGTATACATACATATCTAAATCTAAACGAGTCCACAAAAGTATATGCACGAAGGCAAGTGGCTCAAGGATGTATATGTATAGCTATTAATTTGGACAAAATAGACATATACATGAAGTTAAACATAAACATGAAAAAAACATGTACAAAAAAGAAATACAAGTCAAATGCATGAATCATCAAAACTAGGCTATACTAGTACATCTAATAAGTACAAATGAGCGTTTAAGCACAAACACATAATAGTCTATTTATGGCTCACTAGTTGTACTAGTATATATCTAAGTTTTAATGAAAACTAATATCTAAACATGTAATCAAATTATGAAGCATGGAAATCAAAATAAAAACTCATAAACATACATATGATCATTATGTATACACATGCATAGATATAGGACATACACATTAGTTAAAACAAATGTGAGAACACAAAGATATAAATCCATATTAAACAAGGGTGTCTCAAATAACTAAACATGTATATCACTAATCTAAATATCATGGCATATAACATACTAATCATGAAACATCAAGACATGCTAAAATCAATGACATGAAAAGCATGTAAACATAAATGGGAGTTAGAGATTGTTACCAAAAACAGATGAGGGTACATCTCTATGTCTCCAAAACAAGGTGGTCCTCCCACCAAACTCTGCTTAAAAGTGATGCATCCAAATAGTTCTCTTTAAGCTCAGAATGCATCCACCTCAAGGCACCATCACTCTCATGTCATGTGAGAGCCCATACCTACATCAAATAGCATAGGGGTGGATTTTGGTACCTATACTCTTTGGGTCCATGGGGGTTAGCTCCTTTTCTAATCCAAACAAATTTAGTTGCTAAATTTGAATTATGTATACGATCATAACAAAATTTAGCAAGGTGGTTCTTATGTCCACAATGTGTACAAGTGTACACATGAGCATACATCGTGTTATGGGAGTGAACGTGGGAAGCATGTGTATGCCGTGAACGGTGTGCATGCATAGATGGAACTTGTTTCTTTCGAAATATAGATTCCAAACGTGTATGGTTTATGACACATTGGTTCAAAGTGGAGCCCAAACAATCAACACGTTTCTTCAAAATATTTATATCATTTTTAATACTAAAAGATAAAGTGGAGCATGCAATAGGTAAGCTAGGTGTAGCTACACTAGCATGGCAAACATGTGAATCAATATCATTTTGCAAAGAAATATTTTTCTTAGAAACCAAGTCTAAATCCTTTGAAATAGAAATAATTTTGATTTTCAAAGAATCATTTTCTTTTACAATAAAATCAAGTTTTGAAGAAAAGATCTCATTTTTCTCAAAACATCATTGCAATCATTTCTTCTTTTCAAAATTTTATTTTCCTTTAGGGCAAGGTCAAGTTGGGATTTAAGTGAGTTACGTTCACTTGAAATCTCTTTCTTCTCTTGCAAAGCCAAATCAAGTTTTGAAAACAAATCTTTATTTTCTTGTTAAGTCCTAGACTTTTCTTTTTCAAAAGATTATATTTTTCTAACAATTTTCACATACAATTGATAGTTTTTCATTTAAAGCATTTGGATCAACATAATCATCACAAGAAGAACGAGCATCATCATCATCTAATTTAGATTCCGAATATACCTCAAGGGAGTCATTCCTTTAGACCATGTAGCATTGTTGCTCAGATTCTCCACTAGATTCATCCTTCATAATGTTGGGCGTTTGTAGCTCGGAGGAGGTCAACGTGTTCCACACTACAAAGGCGGAATCACAATTAGAAATTAAGCACAAATATTCTTTATTAAGCGTGCTTCTAAGTGCCTCAAGGGCTTATGCATTGGCCTCTATATGCTTGCTATTACCAGGATAGGATTTTTTGGTAGCAGCAAGGAAAACATGCAAGCCTAGGGTTTTTAGATACATGGACATCCTAAATTTTCACATGTCAATGTTGGAGATATCAAACATGGGAGGTGACAAGCAATCCATGAGTGTGTGTAAACAATATAAGTGTGCAAATGCAAATATAGATTAGCAAAATGAAGATTACAGTCCTAGGTGGTTAAACCAAATATCAGGAGAGTAGGCTCTGATACCAATTGTAAGTACACCTAGAGGGGGATGAATAGGTGTACGGCTAATCTAATGAACAAAATGCGGAATTTAAAAACTAAATTGCAACACACTTAGTGTAACCAACGAGTGTAGCCGAATTCCCGGTGAAGGGCTCTGGACTAACTCCTCTTGATTCCTCTGAATAAGAGTTGAGGTGCTAGATGAAGCTCTCGGGTTAGACACAAGTGAGGCACACACAAACAAGCCAAGCATATAATATATGAACGAGCAATATGAAATGATGCAAGGCACAATAGTAAAAAAGAGAGAGAGTTAGAGAAAGTGGATCAATCGCTAATACACAGATATGTTTCGAGGTTCGAGCACACAGCTCTACGTCCCCGCCTTCACACAGAAGGATTTCCACTAACTTGTCCACACAGGACTCTCACACAGGGAACCTCCACTGAGGATTTGGGGCAATACAACCGGGAGTACACAACTCCTCTCTCAATTACAAACACAACCTCTACACTTTGAGGCTAGGCACAAAGCCACCACAAATCAATCACCTCACACTTGATGGATGGGCACAAAGCCAAACACCAATCAACCTCTCACTAGAGAGATAGGCACAAAGTCACCACTCCAAAATCAACCTCTACACAAGAGGGATAACACAAAGTAGGAGGGTTTACAACTTAGTGATCAAAAGACTACAAACTAATTCTTTTTCTCACAAAACAAAGATCCTATAGAGAGGATAGCAAGATAAGCTCAAGTGTGAGAAAACAAAGTATTTGAATAAAGAAAATCACTTTGGAAAAACTCCAAATAGGTATAGAATTTTTAGACCAAAAACAAATTCCCAAAAGACTATTTCTTTGAATTAAAAACACTTTAAAAACAAATAGGGAATAAGAATTTGATCCAAAAACTTTTTGCTAAAAAAACACTAAAAGAGTAATGAAATTTTTCTCCTTGAAAATCTTGTTGCAAAACAGCTCTCAAATGGGGTTTATATAGGCCCCAAGAGAATCGGCCGTTGGTAGCTGACTAGGCCCAGAATGGCCTTCCGGTCGATCGGCCCATGGTTAAAAAAGTGATCGTTGAGCCATCCGGTCGACCGCGCCCTGAACCAGAGAGCAACGGCTCTCTTGTCGGTCGATCTCCCGGTCGACCGGGCCAACCCGAGAGTGGGTTGCCTTCAGTCGGTCGACGCGTCGGTCGACCGGCCAACTGATATGGCCTTGTGCACGTTTTGTGCACATTTGGTCGACCGGTCCGGTCGACCGGCTCCTGGTCCGGTCGACAGGTCGGTCGACCGCCAAAGCCTGGTAGACTGAAATCAGGATTTAAAACTTGAGTTTTAATTACCAAATAAATCTCATAAAATCTTTAAAAATTCACAAAAATAAGTTCTTATATTCTCTTTGAAATACAAACTTGTCTGAGTAAAAATCAAACCAAGTTACAAACATTTTGAACTCTTTTTGTGTAATGAAAATTTTACCGAAAATCAAATTCCATATTTTTCAAAAACTTGAATTTTGAGATGAAAAATCGTTTTGTCCAAAACTCATCCAAATACAAAAACAAGATATTAAAATGACTTGAAGCATGTTGTATATGGATATAATCCAATATACATGAAAGATATATATATCAATATTTTTGACTTAAAATCCAAAAATAAGTTTTGTTAAAATACCAAAACTCCAAATTCATGAAATAGACTATCAAACTAAGTTTGTTTAAATAGTTGAAGCATAGATGTATATAGAATAAATCTAATATACATTAAACCATATAAACTTATTTTGATTCTATCTATTCATGAAAACCAAGATCGGTTTAAACCAAAAACCGAAAATCAAAACATGAAACTTAACAAGTGTGTGTGTTGTGAACTTGAGCATATCACACTATCTAATCTTTAACAATAGATCTAAACTATAAACTAAACACTGTACCGAAGTCTTCTTGTAGAGCTCCGTCTCCAAGTCAATTCGATCAAGACGTGATCCACCGAGCTTGGCTCTAATGAGTGCTAGATATGAACTTTGACGCTCGGGCTCTTGAATCACCATGTGAAAGCTCCAAAATACTTTTTAAAGCTAATCACCTACTAATATCTTGGTTACGTATTTAAAACTAAATATCACAAGATTATTAGTAAACAATAACTACATGAGTTAATCATCATCAAAACTAGAGTGGAAGGCTCTGGGCCAACAGATTTGTCGAATGGATCGTTCATAAGGATCATGGAGATAGCTCACATACAACGATAAAACCATGTTCAGTGGATCCATGAAAACACGCTAGGCGGAAGAAATCCGAGGAATGGGCTAGAGTGCTAAGCACTGCAGGGACTAGCCACGGATGAAGCCAAGCCTAGATGAGGCCATTGCATAACACAACTCAGGTGTTAAGCATTAGGGTGCAACGGAGCTAACGCTCTTCGAGGCTCGCACTTGGCGAAGCTCACCCGGCGATGCCAGCGCGTAACACAATGCTAAATGCTAAGCACCAGGGTGCAGCGAAGCCTACACCCGGTTAGATCCACGGGTGATTAGAACACGACCCTCGCTTGGTGAGGCTAGCGGAGCCTATGGTCCACCAAATCAATAAAGACTACCAGAAGTTGGTGGCTCTGAGAACACGATCAAGAAATCATAATAACCGAAACGAGTCCCGAATGCTGTCTTCTGAATAATAACCTGACTACAGATCAGCTCTGAGAATACCCGAGTTCCATGAACATGGTCAAAGAAATTATGATCGCTATTGGAGTAATAAAATGGAAAATACCATAACTTTGTAAGGTTCACCTAGAGGGGGGGGGGTGAATAGGTGAAGGCTAATCTAAAGGTCACTTAATGATGAATGATGCAAAATGCGGAAGCTAAAAACAATTATGACCTAATTAAATCTTTTACACTAAACACCACGTATAACCAAAGAGTGTTGCCGAATTCCCCGTGAAGGGCTCTGGACAAACTCCTCTAGATTCCCCTTGAATGGGTTGAGGTGCCGCGTGGCTCTCTTGGTTAAATACAAGTGTTAGCAAACAACCCAAGCAAGTATATCAATTAAGCACACAAGTATATCATGCATATAAAGATAGACAATAATTGAATGCAAGATATAAAAGAGACAAAGAGAGAGAGAGAGAGAGAGAGAGAGAGAGAGAGAGAGAGAGAGAGAGTGAGCAATCGCAAACACAAGGGTATGTTTCGAGGTTCGAGCACACTTGCTCTACATCCCCGCCTTCGACACACGAAGGATTTCCACTATGCAAGATTCCACTGGATCTCTCCTCGGTGCCGCAACACCTACAAGCCCTCAGACTCTCTAGTCCCGTACACACCGCAAGCCCACCGGCTCGCCGAGGCCGCACCTCAAACAATGAGTTCACACCCGAACCCGAAACAACCGAGTCCACACTTGGACCCTAAACAATGCGAACACAACCGTCCGCTTCCTCAAATGAACAAAGTAGAACTTTGGTGATCACAACTCTGATCACCTAAAATCCTCTCACAATAACACTCCCTATAGGGTAGATAGATCAATGGATGCTCAAGTGTTGGTGTGAGAAAACAAGGATGTGAAAGGTGGAGGAAAACTCAAAGACTTTCTTTTAAACACTCTTGATAAAACTTCCTTAGATAGGAAATATTTGCTCTCTATTTTGTGGAGAAAAACTTCTGAAAAGAGTGTGAAAAACTGGCTCTAAAAACTTCTCCAAATCTTAGTGAAAACAGTCCACAAACCCCAAATATATAGGCTGTCAAAAACTAGCTGTTGGGGCTTTGTCAGAACTGCCGGTCGACCGGTGCGGTCGACCGCCAACGGTCGGATTTCTGACCGTTGGAGCCACGGTCGACCGCCTGGGTCGACCGACCCACTGGAGCTGAGAGTCTAACTCTCTGTCGGTCGACCCGTGCGGTCGGCCGAACTTTCCAGAGAGCTCTGCTCTCTGGAGCGGTCGACCGGCACGGTCGGCCGTCCTCCAGTACACAAAGGCGTGCACGTCTGTGCACGTCGGTCGACCGGTCCGGTCGGCCGACTCCAGGATTAGTCGACTTATAAAGGCTACTAGTCGACTTATCCGAAGCCTGAAACAGTTTTTCTGGGATTAAAAAGTTAGTCTTTTTGGCTCAAATAAAATCCCATAAAATACATAAAAATCTACAAAAATAGTTTAACTAATATACTTTAATATACAAACATGCTTGCAAAAATCAAGGCATGTTATAAAAGATTGGACATATTTTTGTAACTTGAAAATATTTGGCTCATGATAAAAACTGTTTTTCTAAAACAATATTTTTCAAAACATATTTTTCCAAATCTTCATCAAATACAAAAACAAGATAATTTTTAAGGCATAGTGTGTATGGATATGATCCACTACACAAACATAATGAAATATCTATATTTTGTCATAAAGCTCTAAACTTGGTTTTGGTAAAAGATAAGTAAACATGAAAATCAAAAACCAAGTAGTATGTTGTCACAAAGAAAAATCTTTTCTAAACTAAAAAAAAATCTTTTATGAAAACAATTCTATCAAGAGTGTGTGTGTGGTATATACTTGAGCAATCAACCAACTATCTATCCTTTACATTTTTAACTAAAACAAAAACAAAATCTTATACCTAGACACAAGTCTTCATCTTCTTGAAGTCTTCACTTGAAGGCTTCTCATCTTCTTGACTTGGTCCAAGCTTGATCCAAAAGCTCCTTGGATCACACCGTGCTAGCTCCAAATCTTGACATTTTATCCTTTGTTGAAGCTCCACACCTACTAAGATCTTGATCATAAATCTGTCACTAATTAAACACAAGATCATTAGTAAACATAACTACATGAGTTGATCATCATCAAAACTAGAGTGATGGGCCTTTGGGCCAACAAAATTGTCTGACAGAAGTTTGATTCTGGAATACTGTTTTATACTGACACTCCTCATGTAATGATACAGTCTGTTTGATTATATATAAGTGATGACTAATCTGCTTGCTGTACTGGTCCCCCGTGATGCATCCATAAATACAAGAATAATGCGAGGCCGAAGATCTGTCCAATATAAGACAATGTGATGTACTAGAGTCGAGGAATGCCAGACCATAATGAGAGCGAACCACATCTATCTTACTGTTACCTCACTAGTCTACGCATACTTAAGTTGGCATAAGGATTACGAAAATCAGAATAGTAAAAATAGAAGACATAGGAATCATGAAATAGGGAGGTTGACACGGACGGACTAAGATTGGTGAAGATAGTGCAATGAGAAGGATATGATATAGAGAATCTACCAACTCCTTGATATGCTAAAATGGGGACAATGGTTACGGTCAGTACCTTCCGGGTTCTTTTTCAGATATTGAGCATCCTTTCCTATTCTCACTCCATCAGTATTCTGACTTCCTCTTCAGTTAGATTATATGTTTTCCTCCTTCTACCATGTGCCCTAGTTTTTGATCTCTTTTGTGTCTAACTCTATGCTCGATACTGGGGTGAAGCGAGATCATTCTGCCAGTAGGTCCTGGATTCCCTCCCAATGGTGATACTGGATGAGTTGATCTGATCGGTGCAATGTCCTCTGCCTCTTTGAACGAACAGTCACTTATCAACTGATCTCCGAACCCGTATACGACATAACTCATAGCCTTTCTGACGGTTGCGTTGTAGGTGCCTGACTTCAGACAGTACTCACATGCCTTATGCTGAAGGCGAGGTTGGAGGGATGGCTTAGCCAGTGGGGCATCCAGAGGCCTGTCTGAGTCTTCAACTTCTATCAAATGAGAGGGTCTCTTTGCCAAATCATTTGCATCTCATCCTGATCTTTCTTCTCCGGGTCCGTTCTACTTCCCAGATGATGATTAAAAAAAACTTGAGAATACTTCTTGGGCTGCTTGAAATAAGAAACATCTTGACCCTTATCTTCAGTTTCACTAAAATATTACTTGGTTCTCCTTGTCAGCCACCATGTAAGACACCAACCGACTATGCCTTAGAAATTTTGCAGTGTACTATTTACAATTCAATCTTTTACTGCAATTTGATAAATCGTTCTTTCATTTCTTTCTGAGCTATTACAAAGAAGTATCTCCTCATAGAAATCCTTCGAGAACTGGTCCCAAGTGATGGGCTTTTTTCTAGTCTCCCTGCTTCTGCCAACCACCACGTCCTGGCCACATCTTTCAACTGAATCTTAGTCACCTCCACTTGGTTCTCGTAGGGATCCGAGTTGCTTTCAGAAGATTGTCGTGTTTATCAGCTACTGCTATGCATCCAGAGCTTTTCCATGCCCGAAAAGATTGTTGACTGTAATTTCCTGAAATCCGACATGTTGCTTGGCTTCTATTCCCGGAGTGCACCCAATAGTATTTGGAGGATCTTCGTCTATTCTTGTTAGTTTTCATCATATTTTGCAGAAGTCATCTCAAATTAACACTTCCTCCATTAGGGCCATTCTAAGAAGAACCAGACCCATTATGATTTTCCCGTCTTTTCATGTTCGAGTTGGTCTAAGAATAACGAGAAATTGAAGTATGAAGGATGGGAGAACTTCAGAATTCAAGGGTAAGATTATCAAGAGAGAATGGATAACTTTATACTTGTAGTTGAATTATATAACTACGACTCATACATTCCAATTGCAAATTTCTTTACCATTAATTGCCGACTGGTTGTACTGAGGATGTGAGAGCCTAGGCTCTGATATCACCCTGTAATGCCCCGATCTGGCAGGTACGGAGACGTTACTGCGGCGTATATACGCATGTCAGAAATACCCTTACGTATATATACTAAGCATCAGTACAGATAAGAATCAGAGTACGGAAGCACGTGGTGCATTATACATTCCAACATAAGAGTACAATTACAAGGTTATCACCAGATGTGACACAATATTACAATAATATTACATCACCAATATGGCGCAAACGTGAGAATACAAGGATGTACAATTATGAACAATACAAAAGGAGGCTCAGAGTCATAACAAAAAAACTCTAGAGCCGAGCAGGGGGCCTAGAAGGATGGGGCTCTGGACGGTCTGCTGGGGATCCACGCTTCAGCTGTGCAACTCTGATCAGCAACTGGGAGAATCCACAAGCTCAAGCTCTAAAACCTGGACATGAGATCCAGAGGAGTCAGAACTCCCCGGCGAGTGGTGATGCGAAAGCCAAATGGCGTACTGAGATAAACACATGTGTATCGATAAATCCAAGTCATAAATATGCATTGCATGCAGGAGCAAGCAGATATACAACAATTGACATTAGGCAAGAAATACTCATGATATGATAAGATAAGAGTAGGAGACTGGTGGAATAGAACACAAGTGGAAAGGCAGGATATGAAAGGGTATAGTATGATAATCATAAAACTAGAAATCCGAAGTAAAACCGATACAATCAACCATGGCAAAGTATACTACGGATTAATAGCTGGCATCTTTTATTATTATTATACTCATCTTACCCGATGTTTAGATATGTGAATAGCGTCCCAGCACACATATATCCACATCTGAGTAAAGCAAGATTGTTATTGGAAAACAACGGGGGTATCAACGAACAATGTTTACAATGGGTCCCGTACATACCTAGGACCACGGCCCTAGATTGTTCCGTTGCTGGTGGACAGAACCTGCCGCAAGGCGATCAGGCGGGGGGTCTTATAGGATGCCTTTTATCACGATAGTACCAGGAAGGAGGGAGCCAGCGCTCCCTCGGTCGCCTGGAGGCCCACAGGTCAGACCGAAAGTTTTAGTTGCACAACATGCCTAGTACCACTGTAAACACGAACATAATATTGATAGCCGCAAGTTTTCCCCCGACCCGATGTAAGTTGTTCCTTTTTATGATTTATATGTAATTATCAATTTACGGGAATAAGATGCGAGACATGATAAGGAATTCAGGAGTACATGAATACTGTAGATTCAGTTCACTGTATATATAATACAGGATAACAAGTAGAAGCTTCAAGTCACTATATGTAATACAGGATAACAAGTATAGTATTCCGTAAATGTGATAATCACAGGTCAAGTATTAATATGTTAGGAGGCAGG